>JAHLMJ010000017.1:600000-969283 GCA_019915105.1 Strobilurus luchuensis | reverse complement strand
CTTGACCCTGGTAAATCCGTCGCGTATCTTCGCGTGTCGTCGTGCTAATACGACTGGTACCCTAGCTCTATTCGTCTGCACTAGCACTGGCTGCGTTGGTCGTGCCAGCACCCTGGAGCAGAATCGTAACCCGGCATTACAACTCGGTCCTCTTTGCCACGTTCTGCGTGTACTTCTACCGCGACGTCTTCCCTCTGACGACGTTCACTCTGGAGATCCAAGATCCTAGCGATGGCAAACTACTCTGGCCGAAAGTTGCGCTGCTTACGCTCCTCGGTGTCATCTTACCTCTGGGAATTCCACGGGTTTACATTCCCGTTGATCCCGAAGTAGTAGTTCACTTGATCCCCTCCGCTATTGAACTGACTTTGGTGTATAGCATCCATCGGCGGACCCGGCACCGGAACAGACAGCCTCTATCTTTTCTCTTGCAACGTTCTTCTATCTGGATCATCTGGTGTTCAAGGCGTACAAGTTGCCTCAGCTTCCAATTGAAGAATTACCCCCTCTGGCCGACTTTGACAATGCTCGCTACCTCAAGAAGAGGGACTTCCCGGTACGCACAATTTCACGCGGGGTCGTATCTACTCTCAACTACTATAGCGTCTGGATGTCTTCGCTGGTGCGCCCAAGAGGCATTTGTTCTGGGGTCTGCTGCTTGCGCTTCGATGGGAATACTTGTACCTCGTCTTCATGATCAACCTCCACGTACTTTTCACCTTCGCAAGCCCCGTTGCTCTAAACAGACTCTTAGCGTACATCGAGACGCGTGGCACAGATGCCTTCGTACGTCCTTTTGTGTGGATTTTGCTTCTTCTTCTTGGTCCCCTGCTGGCCTCCGTCGCAATGCAAGCATATTTGTTCATCGCTGTACGTACCCTCTCACACTGTGCCTTCACGTAAAGATTAACGTTCGGTCTGTAGGTCAAAATTATTGCTCGGTTGCAAGCGCTTCTAACCGAATTGATCTTCGAACATTCTCTGCGCATTCGCCTGAAGGCTGCAGCTTCCGAAGGAGAGGGAAGCAAGGCACCCACTGCACCAACGACTCCGGACACTGCTTCGACTTCGGGAGCCGAATCTACGCTGGACGGTGCTGCATCTACGATCGACGGCGACGAAAGCACAGTTCAGCCTAGCGACGCCAGCGTCAATTCGGAATCACCAGCGACTAAAGACGGTTCAGTGGACAAGAAGTCTTCCGAGCCGCACAGAGAGTCGAACACAAGCAATCTCGTCGGCAAGATCAATAACCTTGTCTCGACCGATCTCGAGAATGTCGTGGATGCCCGGGAGTTCTTCTTGATCGTGTTCTACGTTCCTGTCCAGGTCGCGTTGTGTATCGTGTTCTTGTATACAATCCTTGGCTGGAGGTACTCTTTTTCGTGACTTCGATTCAATTGGTATACTTACCAGAGGCTTAGCGCATTTGTCGGACTGGGCGTCTTAATTGCGCTGCTACCGCTTCCCGGACTGATAGCGAAGTTGACCAACTCGGTGCAGCAGAATCGACTCAAGCGGACCGATGGCAGGGTGCAAAGCGTCACCGAGAGTACGCGTTTGCTGTCATTTCACTGATATGGTTCACTCATGATCATCGTCCTCCAGTAATGAACGTTCTGCGTATGGTCAAGCTCTTTGGCTGGGAAGCAAAAATGGTGGACCGGATCACTTCCAAGCGGGAGGACGAATTGGTCTGGATTAAGTATCGTCAGTTCCTTGATATCCTCAATGGCATCGTGAAGTTCGTTGCCGCATGCAGTTTCTCCGCTGACCCGAGACTAACCGTTCCGCATCAGCTTCATCATCCCTGTTCTCACGATGATTGCTACTTACGCTGTATAGTAAGTCATTGCGCCCGTATCCGTATCACCTCCGAGCTCACATACTCTACAGTGTACGCCCAACGCCGAAATTGCGTAACCTAATGCTGATCATACACCGTAGACGCTTGTGATGAAGGGGGAGCTCACAGCATCTATCGTCTTCTCCAGTATGGCCGTCTTCGACATGTTGCGCAACCAGCTCCACGAAATCTTCAGCTTCATGACGACCTCTATTACAGGAAAAGTGTCCGTCGACCGTATGAACGATTTCCTCAAGAACGTAGGTACTTCGCTGCACGGGTATGTTCAAAGCTGAGGGTATCTTAGACCGAACTCATCGATGCCTTTGCGGGTGGGGAGACTGGAGATCTTTATGTGCCCACAGAAGACGGCGAGGATTCTACAGAAATTGGCTTCCAAAACGCATCCTTTGTCTGGTCCAGCGACGTTGATGGTTCTCTCACACCCTCCAAGCGAAAGTTTATGTTGAGCATCCCGGAGAAACTCGTCTTCAAGAAGGGCAGCCTGAACCTCGTCGTTGGGCCCACTGGCTGTGGGAAGACATCTTTGTTGATGGCATTGCTGGGTCAGTCTCGAACAAAAATGCAATCGTGGTGATGCTCAAAGGCCGTAGGGGAAATGCACTTTGTACCACTTGGGAGCAATCCCTGGCATAATCTACCTCGCAAAAATGGTGTAGCCTACGCAGCGCAGGAGTCTTGGGTACAAAACGAGACCATCAGGGTAAAGTTGTGCATTGATTGACTGGTTACTCGTTGAAGTTTAATCTCCCACTAGACAAATATTCTCTTTGGTTCTCCGTTCGATGAGGAGAGGTATAACAAAGTGATCTATCAATGCGGATTGGAACGGGATATTGCGCTGTTCGAAGCCGGTGATCAGACGGAAGTCGGCGAGAAGGGATTGACTCTAAGTGGCGGTCAAAAAGCTCGGGTCACAATGGCCAGGTATGTCAATGTACTCGCATTCCGGTCCTAAGAAGACTGAGACTCTGCTGCAGGGCTATATATTCCAGTGCGGAAATCATTCTCCTCGACGATGTTCTTGCTGCTTTGGAGTGAGCAATTTGGTCTCGGTATGCAACTTGACGCTGATGAATTTCGTTGAACAGTGTGCATACTTCGAAGTGGATCGTCGAGAAATGCCTCGGCGGTGATCTTCTCAGAGGCAGGACCGTAATTCTCGTGGTCAGTGCCGATGTCTCGCGGCGGGTACCCGGATGGCTGATGAGTCGAAAATCTTAGACACACAATGTTGCTCTCACTCGGCCCGTTGCCGACTTCGTTGTCTCTATCAAGGACGGTCGTATCGATGCTCAAGGCATTGCCTCGGAGGTTCTCGGGAAGACGGACAGTTTGAAGGAAGAGGCCGCGAAAGATGAAGCAGCCTTGAAGAAGGCCGATGATGAGGTTGATGACACTGCTGCCAAAAAGTCTGGCAAGCTCATCATGGCGGAGGAGATGGAGGAAGGGCATGTCGGATGGTCTGCTCGTATGTCTCCTACTTCCGAAAAGGTTCATATTTGTCTAACCACTGACAGTCAACCTCTATTTCAACGCTTTGGGCGGAGATCACGTCTGGCTGTTCTTCTTGGCGGTGATTGGCGGTTATGCCATCACAGAAATGTTCAATGTCTCCCAAACCTGGTGGATAGGACACTGGGCTTCCCGATACGAGCAGGGACATGATTCTAGTGAAATTCCTGTCTTTTAGTGAGTCATCGCGTCACATATGCAGACTCACAATTGACCTGCATTCAGCTACCTCTCCATATACAGTACGTTACATGTGCAGCGCTCCTTCCAGGTCCAACTCTGAGCGTCATCACGCAGGCTCTTTCACTGGTGGTGCGGCTTTGACATACGCTTTCACTGTGTTCGTATTTGTGCTGGGGTCTTTGCGTGCTTCTCGGGTACTTCACCTTCAACTCATCAAATCTATCTTGGGCACAACACTCCGGTAGGTTTGCTTGCGTTACTCCCGCTCGCAACTGACATGATTTCAGATGGTTGGACACAACCCCGACTTCGAGGGTCATTGCGAGATGTACACAAGACATTCGTGGAGGTTAGTTCAATCTCGCATTGTCTCAATTCGGCTGCAAGTTCATGTACACCCTCAGTCGACGGTCCCCTCGCAATGTGGTTCCAGTACGTTCTGGAAATCACCTTGTCATTGATCGTCAAGTTCTTTGCCATCGTTTTCATGACCCCAGTTTTCCTGGGGCCATCGATCCTGGTGGCGGTTGCTGGCGGTACCATTGGACAGATATACATCAAGGCCCAACTAGGCGTCAAGAGACAAATGGCAAATGCAAAGGCGCCAGTTCTAGCTCAGTGCGTTTGTGTCTCTCGCTGTGACATATATTGATGTCTCCGACCAGCTTCGGAGCAGCGATTGCTGGCTTAAGTAGGCATTCTCATAGATTGAAGATTATGTCAACTGACCGAACCATCAGCGTCCGTTCGCGCCTACGGAGCTCAAGAGCTCTTCAAGAACGAATCTTTGACGCGAATTGACAAGTACACGAGGACAACGAGGGTATTCTACGATCTGAACCGTTGGATCGCAATCCGTATCGATGCTCTTGGTGGTCTCTTTTCTGCCTCTTTGGCGACGTACTTGGTGTACTTCAAGGATCAGGATGCTGGAGCGACTGGCTTCTCCTTGAACATGGCCAGTACGTCTAGCATCCGAATCTCCATCCTTTTTCCCGCAGCTTACCATGAAATAGTCGGTTTCAGTGGTATGATTGTCTGGTGGGTCCGGATTTTGAACATGTTCGAAGTACAAGGTATGCTCTCTCGGAATTAACCTGGGATTTTTGTTCAACATAGGCCATATAGGAAACAGGTAATATCGCCGTCAAATGTGCAATGACCGTGCATTGAAGTCTCCACCCAGCCTCGAGCGTATCCAACAGTATGTCACCATTGAACAAGAACCGAAGCCGTCAGCCGAAGGACAGCCACCCGCATATTGGCCTGCAAGCGGTTCTCTGCGAGTGGAAAACCTGTCTGCCCGATACTCACTTGATGGACCGAAGGTTCTCCACGACGTTTCGTTCGAGATCAAATCTGGTGAGCGTGTCGGCGTTGGTAAGTTCTCTATTGGGTCCAGAAGGTCACGACTCATATGTTGCTTAGTGGGTCGAACAGGATCCGGCAAAGTGCGTCGAAAGGCCCCCCTTTGCCGCTCTGCTGAACTGTTCTCAGAGCTCCTTGACTTTGTCACTCTTGAGGTGTATATTTACCGAAGGCTCCGTGTATTTCGACGGTCTCCCGACATCATCGATCAACCTCGACGCTCTGCGCACAAGCATAACCATTATACCGCAAATGGTGAATACTCGCTCCATCGACCTTGATTGCGTCTTACTGAACTCTTTCTAGCCGGAACTATTGAGTGGAACCCTGCGACAAAATTTGGACCCGTTCGACCAGTATGACGATGCGACACTCAACGACGCATTGCGCGCGGCCGGTCTGTTCTCTCTCCAGGACGACACAGAAGAAGGTCGCATCGGTCTCGACAGCACCATTTCAAGTAGCGGCGGGAACCTGTCCGTCGGACAACGTCAGATTATCGCACTCGCCAGGGCGATCGTACGTGGTAGCAAGCTGCTTATTTTGGATGAAGGTGAGCAAGTCTTGTATAGACAGAGGGTTATTGTTGAGCTTCAACAGCGACGTCGGCCATCGACTATAAAACGGATTCAATCATCCAAGCTTCTCTGCGCCATGAGCTCAAAGGCGACGTTACTCTCATCACCGTTGCCCACAGGTTGCAGACCATAATGGATGCCGACAAGATCGTGAGTATCAGCTTCCGCTGGAGCGACTCATTCTGACGTGATCGTGATGCTCTCCAGATGGTCCTTGATGCTGGAAACATTGTTGAATTCGACTCCCCAGCTCAACTACTCAAGAACGAGAAGGGCTTTTTGAGGTCTCTTGTGGATGAATCGAATGACAGGGCTACCCTATATGCCATGGCCGAAGGCAAGACTGTTTGATCTGAGTCCTTCGTAGTGTAGCTGAAGCACTTGCTCAAAATCACTCAATCTTATGTATTCAAAGTCTCCCGAAACATGTATATCTTCAAGTTGTGAGAGTCTAGAATTGAACACGCCTGAGCTATTGAGACAAAGACGCCATATCCACCTGTACATGTGGAGCGACACAAGGATTTTAGCAGCGTGGGCAACCCCGTAAACTCGGTAAGTCATGCCCAACTTTCTCTAATTATAACATGTACTGTATACAGCACTATTTGTCAGAATCACGAGTGACGGAACTCCGCAACTCGTCCCTAGTACTACTGCTCAAGGCCAGGCCCTAATCCCGACTCTAAGTGGAAACATTGTGATTAGAGACTTTTGTAAGACTTTTGACCAGAGAAAGCAGCGACATCGTAAGCTAGACCGTCCTCGCTCTATCACTGATCATTGCCAGCTGCCTCTCCACCAATATTCCCATCAGCACCAGTCGCAGCCTTACCCTCAGCTGTCTTTGCCCTCAAGTACCCTTGTTAGTAGTAGCACCCTTACCACTGGCTGCCTGCCCACTACCAGACGCTTGCTCACCACCAGCCGCTTGCCCACCAGCCGCTTCCCCGCTACCAGCCGCTTGTCCATCAGTCTTCATCTGCTTCTTCACCTGCGCGACGGTGATGTGATTGTCCGCGTTTTCTTTCATCTGCTTAATTGCAGAGTCCTTCCTGATCGCCTTTGGTCCAGTGCCGAGTCCTTTGAGGCTGACGACGTTTGGGAAGCCGTAGTCGATAAAGTACACGACGCTCAACTTCGCGTCGGTGAAGATGTTGGCGGGCTGCATGTCGCGGTATCTACGTGCGGGATAGGTGGTCAAGCCTGGTCAGGTCTCGGATCTATGAGCAAAGGTGGTCCGTACACGATGTCATCCGAGTTTGCTAGCTGTTCGGCCTTCTTCACAGCCAAATCGCGCACTGTAGGAACGGCTTTCTTGAGATCGAATGACGAGTCCTGGTCTGCCCATTCAGAAAGCGTTGCGAGGGCGGGGGAGTTTGCAGTCGGATATCCCGTGTGAATGTCCTTCAGAATCAAGATGTACTTGTTGTGCTTGATTTTATGGCTCTTCCCCGCAATCTTGACCTTCTCGACTTTGAGCGTGTCCACGTCGGAGGCCCACAGCTGATCGATGCTGCTCTGAGTTACTATGAGCATCGCGCCTTCGACCAGGGGAAAGACGAAGAAACTGCAAACCTTCTGGAGCGTCTTGATCTCATTCTCCATGTTCTCGTTCTCGACTTCGTTATCGGTGTAGACGATCTTGATGAGGGCAGGCTTCGACTCGTCGTTCTTGTAACCCTTGACCTTGTAGACAGCGGACCGACCACCTTGCTGTGCTAGAGGAGTCAAGTCGTATTTGACCTTCTTCACAGTAACTTCCGTATCGGTAGGTCTCTGGGGCACTCGACCGACGAGCATGGGACTGCCAGAGGAGATGATCAGTAAACGAGACTGCAGTGTTCATCCTCCTTACTGTGACTGGACGAGGACGACACTGCAGACCAGGCCCACGACGAGGAATATGTGAGAGCGGCTGAGGCGAAACATTGTGGCAAATGAGATAGGGCGGTAGGAGTGGGTCTGGTGTGGTGCTTTACGAGACCTGCTCGAGGAGAGTAGTAGATGCGGGGTGAGATGTGAAAGAGACCAGCTCGATGCCTTTCTTTGACGAAATCTGCAGGTTTTATACCGAGTACTAGTCATATCATTGCAACGCTACATGACCTCACGAACGCAAGCCTCGCGTCGTTACTGAGTAAATCAGCAAGGCACTAATAGTAAGCCGTGACACCGAAATCCAGTGTATGTATATCAATGCCGGGGGTGGTCGGAGCGGAATTGGGCCACGCTTCGGGGTGCGCGGAGTACTAGAGCAAGAATATATTGAAGGAGAGCACTCGCCATCACCGAAAAGTATAGCAATGTCGCGGGCGGTCGGAGCGGAATGTGCGACGGAGCCCACATCAGCAATTTTAGCTTCGGGGTGCGCGGAGAAGAGCAGGAACTTGGTGGAGGAGAGCACTCGCGCCATCATCGCAAAGAGCTGACGGCCCAAGGCCATAATCACCGGGTCCATCATGTGTAAGGAGCACTTCGATACGGCCTGCCGCCGCCCAGATGAATATTATGTGTGGCGGCGGTGTAGAGGTGATTCTTAGGCCAGTGCGAGATGCGGTAGCGTGGAGTCTCTACAGTTCTTCGTAAAAATGCGGGCGGGTTCATTGGCAAAGAGTCAGGAGATGTCGATGATCCAAAATCTTGATGAGGCTGCCTGTCGGGACCTGAGTCCTGAACTGTGGAAATGAGACGTTCCCTGTTTGCCTCTCTAAAACCAGGCAAGCCAAAAACGACGTGCTAAGGCGTGGTGTCCGTGTAGGACTGCAGAAAGTCAGAGATGAGGGCCGATATGTATCGGGTGGACCGTGTATGTGATGGTGGTGGATGGAAGTGAAGCTTTCAGGCTTGAGAAGCTTGAGACGCCGCGTCGCGTCATTTGTCAAATTACTTACAGTAACCAATACTCTTTGTACCCTCGTCCCCGCCCTCACGTATCATCTATTGAGAGGCCTTCACGAAAAAACAAGCTTACTCCAATCCATTCGAAGATAGGAGGAGTTCTCCATCATGATCATAGGCGGCATCTGTATGTTCGAAAAGGATAGAGACATTGGTGTGCAGATGACCTTGCTCTGTTTTTGTAGTATACCGCATCGTCAGTATACATTCTTCCTTCTATAAGTACATCATTATTCCCGACAAACAAGTATTACCCCCTCCACAAAGTCCATTGAGATTTTATGCAAAGCAAAACAAAGCGATACCGACAAACATGATTAAGGACGCGCCAAATCCTTTGCAAAGTGGAAGAAGTCCACACTGGAGCCGTTGACTCCATATTTGTAAATCTAGATATGCGTGAGTATACTGTGGTCGCAGGCAAGAAAAGACGGGTTGACGTACGAAGCGCGACGCGACCCAGCTCGAGAACAAAGCGCGCTGATAAGGTTCAGGCAGCCTCTCCAGCAACGTCGGCAGTCCCACTTTCTCCACCAAAGTCTTCGGGATAGCTCGACGCATGACGCCCTCCCTACTGGGAACGTCGTCGAACAGGTCAGAGCTCTCCAACTCGGCTTGCAAGTTGTTGAGCGTGGACGACAATTCGTCCGAGATAATCGTCCGCGGTTTGGCACCTTGCAATCTGGAGTGTTCCTTCCACAGACATTGGAACTCGGCAGCAGCGTTCTCAGTGATCTTCTCCTGAATGTCCCGCACGTAGCTCTGGTAAAACTCGGAAGGTTTACCATCCTTGAAGATCATGAGGTCGAGATACTCCTGCGTGGAGAGCGCTAGTCCGGCCAAGACTTCCAAGGAAGAGCTTGTGACACCACCTGCAACGATGTTAGGTCTTGCAAGGGAAACGGAAGGAGAGCGTCTGACCCTTGTTGGTACTGGAGTCTTTGAACAAGACGACCTTCCTCTTTTCCAGGTGCAGACGCGCTTGTTGAGTCAAGAACAGGTTTGCGCCCTCCACGACGTATTTGAAGTGCGGCTTCCCTTCGGTGTCCACAAGCGCCGCCACGTTGGAGATGTTCACGGCTTCAGGTCTGACAACCAGTATGAATCGGCCGCGTGACGCAGATCTGCATCCCATCACTTACCGGCCACCACAGGGTACGAATAAATCAGCCTTGTATCGTAGATGAGCAGCATTACGGAAGTCTGTTCCGTCCAGGACAAGTTCACCCGCTGAATGCGCCGTCAAAAGTCAGAACGAAAGTGAGAAGATCGTTTCAACTCACATGGGAGTTTCACATCATTTTCCTCGACCTTGACCAAGTATCCGTCCTTGCTCAGCTTAGACTTATCGAAGTTGCCAACGGGTACACGAAGCCTTGCTAAACGTTTGAGCTCTTCCCGGTCGAGGCCGGCAGGATCAGCAAGAACACCACTGCCGTCGATGATGGCCACGGTCTTGTCCGAGCTCAACAAAATCTCGTCTGTGTCATCATAAGCAACCGAAGGGCAAGCCATGTGCGGCAATGACTTACTCGAGCCAAGATCACCATCTGATCACAGAATATGATCAGAGCGCGAACAAATTGACGACAAGGTGCCCTACCTGGTCCACCAGTCTGTACCTTCGTGATGTCCTTCTCCTTGAGGCCGAGCTGCTTATAAATGCCGAGGACATATTGTCGGATAGACAACGACGTCATGCCATAGGTATCGTGTGGCACGCCACCCAACGTCTGGGCAGTCTTGCCCGTTGTGAATGACTTCCACCACGTCTCTGCGCCACGACGACGAGCATGCACTGAGTGACATTCAGGAAAGAAGCACGAGCAAACTTGCAGGGCACATACATGCGGCCCAATCCATCATGTCCGCGGTGCCCTCTGTTTAATCAGTAAGCGAACTAGAAATGACGAGAGGGTTGAGGAACAAACCGTCTGGCCCGAAGAAGAGAAGCTCCGGCTTGCCATACAAGTCAACCAAAGTCTCCTTGATACCAGGCGACTGGCCTGGTATTAGGAGGTCAACGACAGCCTAGAAGGGATCAAGAAACGGATCTGTATAAACCATCGAAAGACCTACATCCACGTATTTCTCGAAGCACAACCGAGGGCTAGCCCCAATGCTGTAACCGGGATTGGAGTTTGAACTTGTAAGTTCCGAGGGACTCACGAAGGTAAAATGGTACCCTTGGCACCACCTTCTGGGATGTCCTTGTTCTTCAATGACTGCGTGGAAGCTAGCCCATAATTCTCATCAAACCTGAGCTATGTCAACATTTCGAACCCAGACGAGGACAGGAGCTGCATACAGTTGCCTCTGATTGATGGAGTACGTCCTATAACGGGAGTGAGCCATCGCGCCACATCTCATGGTGAGACACCCACTCTTTATTCCTGGACATGACAATGCGTATACCACCTCGCGCAACGTCGCGGAAGCGGATGTGGAAGCCTCGGAACTCGTTGCCTAGGAGTGTATGGGTCATCGAGTATCTAACAGGACCACAGAAAGACCTACCAATCACGATGAACATACCAAACGGCTTCTTCGGGTACTCCACATCGGGCAAGAAGTCAGGAGCCAACCGGAATGACAATGCGACCTTGGTAGGTTGATAGAAGTTCGTCTTGAGAACAGCCCTACATCGAACATGGTAAGGAGGAGGAGCGTAATTAGAGATTGAACCGAACGAACTTATTGAAGATGAGGAAGCTTTCCAGGACCTGCAGCTCGTGCTTGTTTGGCACTGAGCGGCGGAGTCGGTCGTGAAGTTCCGAATCAGTGAGACCCTCCGTTGTCTGGAGCCTTTGGTAGGAGAGGGTAGGCATCAGCTGAGATGTATCACCAGCCGGATAATGGGTCGTAGCAAAGTGGACATAGAGCAACCGTATCTAGACTGGCATGAGCTTGATGAATGATGGCATGGAACACAACGGACCAAGTCAGGATGGTTTTGAATAGTTTTCTCAATGCTCTCTCTCGTGAATGTCTCTTCCCTGAAACGCCTCTTGATATCATTCAGCACCTCGGCGTGAGCGGGGTCGTTCTCATCAAGAACGTTCTTGAGCTGGAGATAGGATGGGCCTAGACGGTTGCAGAAGTGCTGGGCGAATATCCAACCGCAATCTGAGACCCAGAGAGTTAACTCATATCAACGAACACCCGAGGCTACTCACAAGCATAAGTAGCTTCTTGCACTGCGTGACTTCCCGGGGCCTTGGGCAGGAAGAAGGGATTATCGGGCAGACAGAAAAGCAGCGACGCCTCCTTCATGACTTGAAAGATTGAATGCTCGATGGGCGGGGCATTTACATTTGGGATCGGGTTGAGGTAAAGGGAGATGATGGTGATGCCGTTAGAGAATTGTTCAACGTATTTCCGCGCCGAGTAAAGGGAATAGAAGTGATACAAGTTGGAAAGGGCACTAATGAGGCCGTCAAGACGCGTCGTTGAATCGCAGGGGACAAATTGCTTCACCTGAAGAACCTGGAGGTGCCGCCCATCTTGTAACCAATGACCATACGCCGTTCTCGTGAGCCTTCAACTTCGAAAACCTCAATGACAGGGCCATAACGCTCTTCAACACTCCACAGAACCTTAAGACGCGTCAGTAGGGGGGCTCTGGATGTGTGAATATAGTCACTTTTTGGTAGATCTCCTTCGTGTTGTCGCTTGCCCTTTCCAGGAAGGCCTTATCTGAAACGCTGTGGATGTCTGTCCTGCCACTGGCGTCCTTGACCGCCGGTGTTGCCGGAAACACACATGGAGTGACGAAATAGCATCGGAGCTGCTGAGATGCCGTTGCAGAGATTGAGCCAGCGGAACGGAAAGTTTCAAGGCGATACGCTTTATCTGGGCTAGAATTGTCGAGAAAGAGGGTATCGATCCTGAGGAAGCGAATTAGGGAATGTGGAGAAGAGCAAGAACGCTGCGTGCTCACCGAGCCTCGCATGTCGCGCCGGGACCTTCGGTGGCGGTCAGACCTGCCGTGCTGGTGTGTATGAAGGTCGCGCCCGCGCCCTTCTCGTCGATCTTCTCGAGGTCGATGACGAGCTTGCTGGGGTCGTGCTTGGTGTAGGCGAGGATCTTAGCGCCGAAGAGGGCAATTATATGCTCGCAGATGACATCTCGCGACTCGGACTGGAAATACGTGTCGTCGATGCCAAGATGTGTGTAGAACCAGTTGACCTCGTTCGCGACGAGCTGGGGTGGAATGAAGCCCTATGAGGTCATCGTCAGCAACAGTGTCAAGGCAGTGATGCCAACAACGATGGCGCTGGCGCCCATCCCGTACCTTGGCGGTGACCTCGGCCTGCACGAGCGCGCGCTGCTCCTCCTTGCCCTTGAAGACAGGAGTGGAATAGCCTGGGACGTTCTTGATACGATGCACGGAGGTGTCGCTGTTCGTCTTGCTACCCGGCACGGCCAGGTGAGAGGCATTCGACATCGCAGGGGAAGAAAGGCGGGGAAACAATGGAGTACAGCAAGATGGTGGTGGTCAGAAAGAAAGATGGGTAGGACCTTTTGTATCTAGGTGCGATTGGGGTGCACCGCCCGGATCTCGACTGCTTTATATTCAGTCATACCGCGAAATTATCTGTCCGAGGCGGCATCAGCTGTCATTTTCCGGGTTAATTTAACGTTAAGTTTCGACGCGCTTCGGTGGGCGTGATGCCAGCCAGCAACGGGCAATATGGCGACATCACTGCGAGGGTAAGAGAAGGTAAGAGACGCGTTGGCGGGGCAACCCTGAAGACTGCCTTCTAAGTACTTGATTTCAAGTCTACGCTGAACCCGCCATCGCGTACACTAGGCTACACCGGCTTCGTATGAGCTTGACTGATGTTCGTTACACATCCCAGGTAACTTCTAGGCAACGATGATTCAGTCTCCGACGTTCTTGGGTACCCGATACACCGCCTATTCAGTACGCGCCCTTAATTCGCTCACCGCCATGTAAAGGCACCACGTTCAATATGATCCTCTCCGCAACGTGCGTAATATGTACTGTTACTAGGCATGTTTCTTTATGAAACGCGCCAAACTCATATGTCGCGTAAATCACCAAACGTGGCGCACTCGTGACAGAGACATACAGTAACGTGTGATCGCTCATTCCATCTAAATTTCGAATGGTCGCCGGCAGCTGACCAGCGTCGAAGGAAACACTGACACGATTCAAAACGTGAGAAACTGCAGGCAAAGACGGACTCGGAGACCGAGCCATAGAGACCGAGAAACGGACGCGGAGACCGAGCCCTCGAGACTGAGAACATTATTAGCTGCTTGCACCGCAAATACGGTCGGGACGGAAGACTCAAATATAGGCTATTCTGAGCACCACGAAAGCCACCTGATCCTCAACTCCGTCCTCGTGTTCTCTGTCGGCCATCGTCGCAGGCCACGAGCTTCAGCGGAATTGACTTTGGGGAGTCGACCCCGTATCACTTGACGCCAGCGGAGCTTCCCCATTGCTACTTGCGGGTCATTCCAGGCCATTATGGGGTCATCGTCGACTCATACTTATCCTGGTCAAAGTGCACTTTTAATGTAAAATCGAATATATATCGTGCAAATCGGGGCTTCCGAGTAGAATCCAGCGTATTGAGGTTAGGGGCAAGCACAGCAGAGGGGACGCGCACAAAGTAAGCAAATTGCAGACAGGGCACAGGTATTATTTCCGGGGCTGCGCATAAGGTGCCATCACAGGCGCGGATATAATTCTTGAGGCGCGAGTATGATTGCATGCGCAGGTATATTTGCTGGTGCGCGAGTATTTTTTATGGCGCACATATCTTTGTCAGCGCACATAATCTAGGGACGCGAGTACATTCTCGTACATATAGTAGCGCGAGTATTTTTAATGACTTATATATCGCACAAGTGTCTGTGAGAGCGCAACTATTCCTAGCAAGTAAGAAAGAGGGAATGAGCATATAATAGACATTCAGAATGGCGCGCTAAACTAGCTAGTCGGCTGCGAGAGTACATTATCGTGTATGAGTACATATTTTGGGGGGGATTATACTACGCCTCAGTCCCATGGGTTGAAGGTCGTCTCTGGCGCCTCAAATACAGCCTTACGGGGAGCAGAGACATGCGGCGCCTGATACTGGCTCTCCCAGGGATGTACCTCCTGAGGCATGTCCTCCTCCTGATCGGAGGAAGGTATATCAAACAAAGGCGGACCATCAGGAGACTGAGAGGGCGAGGGCCCGAGCAAACCTTGCGCCACAAGACCAGACCTCTTAGTACCGGGCGTAGGCTCGTCGACTTCATCTGAATCAAGTATCCTGGTGACAGATGGTTCTGAGATACTATCAGGTTGTCATACTACAGTCACTAAGGTATGACCAGCGTACCGCGTTTGATTTTTTTCTTTGAGGAGAGCTTTGGTTTGGGCGTACTGACAACCTCTTCTGGCTCGGGCGTAGGCGTATGGGTTGCCTTGCGCTTTCCTTTTGCTTTACGCTTTCGTTCTGCGATGACAGCCTCGTCTTCACTGCTTGAGTCAGCCTCGTGCTCACTGCTGGAATCATCGTCAGAGATTGACTCTGTAACAGGTTTCTTGACTGCGTTCCGCGTTCTAAACAACGGTGAGCTGGAAGCAGACAATATAAGGCAATTCTCACCTTGGACGTTGCTTTTTGGACTTCGGTATGTCCGACTCAGATACCGATGTGTTCTCTACATCACTCTGGTCCTCATCTGGAGCCCACACACGAAGTCCATCCTTGGCTTCTTGTATAGCCGTCTCCCAGTCTAGATAGACGGCCCGTGGAATGCGGTGTCTAGTAACTAGCTCGAGAGTCAACGACAAGCGTTTGAGAATCAGGTAGATGACGACTTGCCTAATCGTATCACTCGATGGATGTAGGCTTGACCGGCAGTACCAGCTTTCTCAATGACGGCTTGCCCATCTATGGACCCGGGGAAGAGATAACACTTCTGGCCAGACTTTCCTGCAAGTGCCCAATGGAACTGAGGTGAGTCTTCTTCAGGCAGAGGATAGACGAGATCCAGCCAAGTGAAGGCCTCTGGGAATAGTGCACGCCAGACGACGTCGAGTTGTGCAGCCGTCCATTCCTTGAAAATGAATAGAGTTGTATCGAGAGCGGCAGTCTTCGTATTCTTGGTGAGTTCATTGTACTCGTGTATAGCCCGATTGCGTGGAACTGCCAGGTGCCGTGTTTCCCAGAAGTCTACCAACATGGAGTTGGGAGCTTTAGTACGTCGAAGCTGGCTCACACCATTGACCTACTCCTGTCTTAACACTGATATATGAGCACATCAATAGAGTGACTTGCCTCTCAAATGCCCACAGGATCTAGTGTGATGCGGCCGACCTTGATACCTTTGGTACCGCCCTTGACAGGACTGAGGAAGATATCGAAGGCCTTTAGCTCCTTTTTCTGGCTACCCGACACCTTGCCAGACGACTCTGACTTCTGGGAAAGTGTGAGTCTCAATTACGCCACAGTATGAAAGCCACATACCGAGTTCTTGCTCTTTTTTGGAGATCCATCCTCGTTGAAGCGTTTGGGACGGAATCCTGCGGGACCGAAGACTTCTGAGATGGCCTCGTCCAGATTCTTGTCCTTGTTCGTCAACCCGCCAAGGTCATGCCTCTTGATCAGGGCCTCCAAGCTGACCTTGAGAGGGCCAGCATTGGAGGAAGCGGCCAAGGAACCAGATGCCTGAGGTGAGGGCGGAGGAGAAGGAGAGAGAGAGGACAGTACATGCAAGGAGGGCTTATGCTTGCACATGCAGACCTTATTCTTGCCCTCTTTGAAGAGACGACAAGTACACAGTAGTCCATCATCGGTCCGACCAGTGCATTGCACCGGATTTGTCGCAGTCATGATGGGGAAAGAAAGGATGAGATAACACCGCCACAGAAAACTTTCCTGACTCACCTCTTTTCGATCGAGACAGCATGATCGACGCCCAGAAAAGAGGGTCTAGTATAGGTATAATTATAGTTCATCGGTCTCATGTAGTAGGTGTAACATAAAAGTAAGAGCCCGAGCCCAAAGAACAGAGCGAGGGTACCAGTCAGAGTGCGGAAGAGGGATATCAAGGAGCTTGCCCCCCCGCATCTTGATTGTCTGGAATTCTGGGTATCCATCATCGTCCCACTCGCCTGGCAGCAAACCAAAGCCATCAGGAATAATATGTACACCATCCTGGTCCCGCAGCAAATCCCAGAACAGTTGCTCTATCTCAGGCGACTGGAAAGGGCTGGCAGAGGCAGGAGGCTCTACAGGTGCGTTACGAACATTTGAAGCTTGGTCCTCTGTGACCGCTTGTGCGATCTCGTCCAGAAAGTCGGTCTCAGCAGCAATTCCAGCACCAACGCCCTCTCCGCGATCAACTGGACGACCATGTGTACCAAAGTACCGTGAAAGAAGGTCGGGATGAACGTCATCATACTCCGTGGTATACTTGCCGTACTTGAGACGACCCATGAGCTCCATGTCCTGAATGTTGCTTCAGTTGCGAACTATAACTATCAGAAGTAACTTACAATAGGCGACTGATCATGTCCAAGTCCTGAAATGGGATGGTGATTCCACATATTGACGAATGCATCACAATGTTCGTTGATCTCGTCAAGGAAGAGGGCATGAAGAAGCCAAAGATGTGATGCGTCTGTAGGATCGAGGAAATGCAGAAGCTCCAAGCGTGTGAAGAATGCTCGCCAGTCTCGAACGAAAGCTACACCAACATCAACCCAAATGCGTTCTATGCGGGTATTCTTCGTCGAACTGTGAACAGGTAAGACGACGTAGTTGCAAAGAATAGTAAGAGATGGCCACCTTCCCCAGAGAACTGAGCCTCGATAGGGACCACGATGCATCACTATCCATACTGCGGCCATGGTGTTCTCGGAGCCTCGATCTACACGTAGACGAGAAGGTGCACCGTGCCGGCGAACAGACTCAAGAAACAGGTTGAGGACTGTCTCTGCCCGGTTATCTGTATGTGCCCTCATTCCCACAATCTGACGACCAGTCAGCATCAAGAAAACAATCGAAAGGCGTAACATACCAAGCGACTGTAGCCGTCGATGATTCCATGAACAACAATACCCCAACGGATGAGCTTGTGATGTCCGTCCATATGCCATAGAGCGTGAGGACGGGGAACTCGATACTCTCGACGATCAATGGTTTTGTGATTGCGAAGGATTTGGCCAAGGCCATCGATGGAGCGTACTAAGAGACGTAGGCGTTCCTTCTGGATCTTGATACCTGCAGATTTCAGATACCCTGTGATGAAACGGAGCCCCATTCTTGGTTTGGACTTCTTGTAGCCGTGCACCAGAGCCTTCAGAGTATCGTCGTTGATTGTAGAGAACTTGATCTGGCGATACAGTCTCTGTTCCTTCAGTCGCTTGCGTACAGTGTTCCTGTGAAGAAGAAGGTCCTTGGCCAAGGCCGCTATAGTGATTTTTCGCCGTGGTGAGGCAGCGTCTTTCAGCCACTGAGCATCGATAATTTTCTTGGGCCGTCCACGATGTCCTTGGTACAGAGTGGACACAGGATTGACTGGTTGAACACTAGTACCCTCCCTGGAAAATGAAATCAGTATCTGACTATGAGAAAAAAACACACTACGCACACTTCTTCTGCGCCCACTATAGCTTGGCGTACTTCAGCCATCAGTGCCAGGAGATGGTCTGCACCCTCCAGAATCCAGTCACGATGCCCTGGCATTTCCGGATCGAGTGCCTCAAGCATAGGTAGGATACGCTTGGCCAGGCTCTCGAAGTGAATCCGCAAACGCAGAGGATCCCCATCCTCTTGCCGAAGTAGACTCGAGGTCGAGTCATATGACGATGAGATGTGATTGAACGCGTCTCTGACGTTCGAGGACCATGAAATCTGAGCATTGTCGTAATGAGGAAGCCGGGGGAAGCGTTGTGGTCTCATAGACACTACACGGGATGGACGTCGACGAATGAAAAGATGAATCAACCAACTCTCGTGATTTGATCGGAGTATCGGACCGATAATCTTTTGCTCATCGCCGTCATGACCGCCACAAGCGAGAGACAGCCTGTCTTTACGGAACACTCCAAACTCACATACAATGATGCCAATATCTACTTGGCTGTAATTAAACTCTCTCCATTCTCTTTTCTATACTGACTGAACATATATAGTGCATGTCTGATCCCTCTGAGCATGGTTACGTCTTCTATGGCCTTCATAAAGGCATTCTCTGCGAGAAAAGTCAATTCTTCGCGGATCTGTTTGGGCTCAATACCGAGGGCTCAAAGACACTGGGCACTGAGAAGTCCTCCCCTATCGCACTTCCTGGCATGCTAGCTCGTGGAGATTGGGAATGTCTCCTTCGTCTCTGGTTGAAAGAGTATGTGTTTGGGTGTCTACCTATAAATATGTCACACTCACTTCTTGCTCAGTCTAACACCAGAAGAAGAGAACAATTGCGAGTTCTGGATTTCTATCCTGCAAGCCTCTATCCCACTCCTTGCCGACAACGCCACCAAGAAGGCCTTACAACGCTTGGAGAGTTTTGACAGTACAGTGTTCAATCCTGTTACAAAGACTATCCTTGCGCGCTCCTGTGAAGTTGACAGCTGGATTGAACCATGCTTCAAATCACTCCTTCAGCTTCCGACACTGTCCATGGAGGATGCATCGAAGCTGGGACTTCCTGTCTTCTATCTCATTTCCACAACAAAGGGTATGTTCTTCATCGTGCATTTCAAATGCCATCTGAAGACCTCGTTTATAGAGAAAATCACAAAGTTACGCCAAGGCGTGGCGCACAAGCCATTACCGTTCGAGCCTTGCCTTTGGGGAAGTTGTACTCTGACTGAACACTGCAAGGAGACATGGGAGCATGAATGGTGGCATGGTATAGGCAAGAATCTCACACACCCGGAGACTCCTTGGTCCCTGAGTGATCTGCACGCTAACCTCAGCTCCCCCAATATCTCTATACCGGGCATGTGCCCTGGCTGTCAAGACGAGAATGTCAAAGCCGTCCTGGCAAAGACAGGACTGTGGGGCAAGGAGGCTGCCATTATCGAGCTAGCACTTCCTGAGATGCGGGCCATTCTAACTGGTGTTCGTCCGAGGAAGTAGGTTTCTTCCTTACCGTCGCATCTGAAGGCTACTGACAGTCTGATTCCGCTCAGACTTTGTGCCAAAGACCACCTGGTTCTTCTTACACAGGCATCTCAAGCAACACCGTCCGCGTCTCAAGGGCAAGGCACCTCGTAATTCAGTGTTCATGTACAGTGTTCTGTCACGATTTGCGTAGTTACTTGTAACGCTGCTCAAATTCTAACTTAAGTACTATGATTGCTATGGCCTGGGACGGGCGCGGTAATGCGCGTGAGCCAACGTCAGCCAGATCCAAGACCTTCATGATATCCACAAACTGACGGGCGTGCTTGACGTGTAGATCGTCATCCAGGCGTATCTGGTCTGGTCTGGTGGCAGATCGTCGGACAACATGACGAGGCGCCGGGCAGTGCTGGCGGCCAGATGAGTACGCAGTCTCCTGTATAGCAGGTGCATATGCATACTGTCGATGAAGAAGAGGTGGCCGACCAGGTACTTGGGCGTCGGACCCAAGAAGTTTTAGAATATTCGGTCAATATTCTGGGCGTTGGGCATGAGATTGTAATTCGCCTCGGAGCCTGGCGGCTCGCGGTAGTCGGATATCGACTTGATCACTGGGAGCGCCGGTGAGCAATGACACGGCGGCGCTGTGCGGGATACGCGCTGGTGATCTCCTGTATGCCCGGCAGCTGCAGAACGGGCAGAGGTGACGAGGAGGGGAGATGCAGCTGCCCGAGCGTGAAGGGAGGGCGTGGCGGCAAAGACGACGCGTGCTGTGGTGGAGAAGGCGCGTGGTCAATGTGGATGGCCGCATTGGAGATCAGCATGAGGGTTGGAGATGCAGCAGCACGAGGGTTGGAGATGCAGCTGCCGGAGCGTGAAGGGAGAGCGCGGCGGCAAAGACGACGCGCCAATGTCGATGGCGGCATTGGAGACGGCATTGGAGACCAGCATGAGCGTCGACGAGCACAGCGTCGACGAGCACGAGGGTTGACGCCGACGGACGAGACAGGCTCGATGAGGTGGCTTTCTCGCTAGTGGTGGATCGATGAGACGCGTAGAGAGGAGAGAGGACAGTCAACTTACAAGGATGTGAATAGTCTCTGACACAGGAGGCGCGTCGGCTGATGATGTGGACGAGAGTCGGCCCGATGGCGGGCGCCAGCCAGACGCGTGTATATGTGACGGTCAAGGCCAGAGGGGGGCAAGGTTGAGTCGCGTTGTAGGAGGCCAGATGCTCAGCGAGTAGGCCAGTCGACCAGTGGGCGCCCGCAGCTTGCAGGCGGGTGGGCGGTCACGATGCTGGGATGAGGAGGGAAGAGGGCGCGGGAACTTGGCGTCCAACGCCAAGTTCCCACGACAGCACGAGAGCAGAGCAACGCGAGCGCGTTGAGAAGGGAGGGCAAATGCGTGACCTGTAAACAGGTCTTGTTTGGCCATGTTGCAGGATCTCTTACATCTACCATCACCACCGCCCTCCGGCCCAGCTCGTCAACGCATGCCACCCTCCAGCGCGTCCACTGCCTGTCTCGCGACCTAGCCCATGGACGCCCACGATGAGCCCCCACGATGACGCCCACCTCGACCGAACGAGTACACTCAACGGCGGCGACCCTCGCGAATGACGGACACATTCGCCTCTTGAATGGCGAACAGCGACTCCAACGTCGCCGTCGGCCTCATCGTGGCACCCTCAACACTCATAGACTCGTACACTCAACACGCCGTGTTGAGATGCTCTCAACGTCGTGGGCGGCGGCGCCGCCTTCCCGCACGCGACACTATTCGCGTACTCATGTCACGGTATGTGAGTATTGTCAATTTTCTACTCGTTTCTTACCACCACTTCTTCGACCGTCGACAGACGGGCACCACTTCTCAAATGCTCGCCTCTAACACTTCAAGATTCGTACTCGACGCTCATGGGTGAGCTTTCCACGCCGCCTTTCATTCCACTCACTTGCTGACAGCTCTAGCCGCCGAACGCCAAATGCGTCCAGCAACCTTACGAGTGCCGAACGCACAAGTTCAGCAACCTTCATGTCGACGCCTCTCAAGCGCACTACCATCACAACGGCACCGTGAAGACGGCCAGCTCGGTAAGCTGCCAATTTCGCTCTAACCCGGTATTTGTACTGACCAGTGTTCATGTCGTCAGGGCTCCATGACCAGGTCACTGATGCCGACTCGCCGTTCCTCTGGAAGCTCGACATGCGTCCACGGAGGACCGTAGGCATCACGGGCAGTAAACGATGCCACCCGTTTGTATTCTGCCATCGTCGTCGTCGTCAAGCAGCCGAAGACTCAAGCATTTACTTTACGTGCTCATTGAGACCGTTGGCAACAAGGTAAGTTCATGTCTATATTGAATTGAACCATGCTGACGATCCACGCAGGCGCCGAGCTTGTCTTTGGTACTCACTCATTGCAGGTGTGAAATTTATGTCACTCTCTGACTTGGGGTTCTTCTCACCACATCGACTGTCAACAGACGATCATCACTCATCGAACGCTCGCCCTCAGCACGGCAAGGTCTGACGCGTTGACCAACGGGTAAGTTGCTCGCATGTGTTCTGACCCGTTATTCCATACTGACTCTTGCCAGGACAAACTTGACGGCAACCTGAGCCTTATGCAGCCTTATGCGCGCTCTCAGCGAAGACGGACGACGACTATGAGGTGCACGTACAAAGGCCGTACGCATCGCTGGCGGCAAAACGAGCAAATGACACGACCCATTCGCATTCTGCCAGCGTCTTCCACACCGTCGGCGTCGTCAACCAGCTGAACGATCAAGCATTCACCTTGCATGCTCATAACAGCCGTTGACCACAAGGTAAGCTTACCTCTATATTGACTTTACATGTTGCTAACGATCCGCGCAGGCGGAGACCTTGTCTTTGTCCCTCCTTCAACTTGATCTGACTCTCAGGAAGGTAAGCAATTACTCGCTTATGTTCCCAGTGATGTTTCTGACGACCTTGAACTCAGCGTGCGCATTTGCGAACATGTCACCGTTCCGGTACTCCAGATCGGTGGATTCAGAATCTCGACTAGTGTTGTTACGCGGTCGTTGGTAAGCCCCAGTGTATGTCTGATATGCGCCGTCGACCACCCCCTGTTGTCCTTCCATTTTCAGGGACTTGACAAGACTTGCTTGACTCCGGGTCCTGAGAAGCTGGTGGCCCGAAGTGTTCATTGAGCAGTTCGCCACGCTCGTTGAGGCAAGGTCGCACATGTCGTTACATGCCTGCAACACTTGTCGCCGGCAATTGATAGTATTGAGGTAAGTTTTCCATTCATTGTTGAGTTGACTTTGCTCATGCCGCAGATAGGCTCTAGATCGTCGATGCTGGTCACCTTTGCCAATGCGAGTGTCGTTGCGACTCCACTCGAATCTGTGTTGACGACTCACATTCCGTTCGGTGGATACTTTCTCTTGGCCCTCAGTATGACCCTGCTAATGTTTTAGCTGTCATACACGGCAGATCTGTGCTTTTGGAGATGATTGGACGACTGTAGACTATCAACATTCCCGCCGTCGCCCATGAACGTCCGAACGCGGACGCTCAACGCCGAACATTGCGAATGGCGGGACAGATTCGCCTCTTGAAGGGCAACTCCACTGTCGCCATCGGCCCCAATGGCGCGTCGACAAATGCCAGCTCGTCAGACTTAGGACAAGTAAGCTGCCCATTACCTTCTGACCCGGTATTTATTATAACTGACTTATGCCGGTACAGATTTGACGACCATCGGAGCTTTATGCGCGCCCTCAGTGAAGACGGCCGACGACGGCGAGCTGCATGTAAGGTGCGTGTTCGTTTCGCCATCTGCTAGTCTGAATCTAACTGACCTGTTCTCTCTTTTCAGGCAGTGTGCAAGCCGTCAGCGCTGTATGACCAGGTCACTGACGCCGACTCGCCGCTCCTCTGGAAGCCCGACATGACGGACGACAACTGGCTAGCCCGCCAGCGTCCACGGAGGACCGTAGGTATAACGGGCGGCGAACGACGCCACCCGTTCCGCATTCTGCCAGCGTCTTCATCGCCGTCGGCGTCGTCAAGCAGCTCGAACAATCGAGCATCCACGGGCTCGGCGTTCATCAAACCCTCTTGTGGGCTCAGCACGCCGTGGATGAGAATTTGAGTACAATGTGGGTGGGGATCGCAGGATTTTTGGCAGCAAGTGTGTGTGTTGAGGGCGAGTGAGGGACGGGATGTGGAGGACATGTAGCTCATGCAAAACAGATGCCTGGTATTGATTTGGTAGATTACTAGTCGGAGCCTCGCATTTCTATAGTAAATGATAGCAGTGAGAACCCGATGACAGTGTGAGAGGTCCAGATAAGCTTAATGAGGGGACCCTGAACCTGAACATGAACAACGTCTTACGTCCTTACGTCTTAGGCGCACTCGACCGTAACCATCATCTTCCGTTGCTTTCGAGAGGTAGGAATGGACGATTACAGGCCTCTCCTGGAACTTTTGGATGCACCATCAAGAACACAGCTCCTCGGACGCTTGAGGGGACCAGGACCAGAACTTACACCTGCTCTGGGTCATTTGAGGGACTTGCTCGCGAATGGTATGTGTGCCCTTCACCTAGAGACTTTCGAGACTCAGGGAAGGAATTAGAGATAGATATTTCGCCTGCAGTAGTGTTACCATCGCCAGCAGTCACGCCGACGCGTTCTCACCAATCCTCGCGCCAGCTAGACGGTCTGGCTCCAGGACCTCGCGACATCAGTCGCGCCCCATCACCCACTCCTATAGAATCACCTCCTCGAGCCAGCTCTCGCATGGAAGTTGACTTTCCTTCTGGTAACGAGCCTTTCTATCATGTCGGAACACCCAGTCGCGTGAACTCTCCCATTCAAGTTGACACTCCTCCACTCGCACACAGTGATACACGATCTGATATGGACTCCCTCTCCGTTCCCTCTGGAGGAGGGCCATCGTTTGCCGCGGACATTCAGTCTACTCGAGATGGAAGTTCGGTCTCTGACTTGGACTCAGATGACACGGATTGCTATTTCGAGGAGAAGGGCCGAGAATTGGACTCTCTCGTCAAACAGTGGAGGCGCAATGCCGTTCTTAGATCTCAGGAAGCTACTACTCACCAAGCACATAGGCGCAGAGCATCCGATGAGGACTACCAACCTTCTGACGACAACGAGCAGCGAGGACGACCTCAAGAACGAGGTGCGGCTGCGCCACGCCGACGCAGAGGTAGTAGCTGCAACCGTGGGCAGGGTGTGCTTCCACCAGCCCGAGCAGCTATTCAGGCAGCTAACTTGGAGACGGCTGATATGACATTGGCTGAAGGAGACGGTCGGGATGGTGGTGGATTAAATGATGGACATCCCAACGCTGGAGACACCGATGCTGGAGACGCTGACACAGGGCATGCCGACGCTGGGCGTACGGACGCTGGAAACGCTAACGCTGACGATGGAGGCGCCAACGCTGGAGACGCCGACGCTCCAGGGTCATGCATCCAAGTCTCGCTAGGCTCTTATCAGCGATTTGCCGTTCCGTACGCCTCACCGCTCACACCTGCTCTTGACCAGTGCCTCGTACGCCTTGCCGGCAAGACGCTTTCTGTTTTGGGGACCACCGTTCTTGACTCATGGTGGACACAAGTTCTGACTGGGCCAGACTGGGCACTTGACACTGCGTATGCAGGCGATTATAGTCTGAAGGGCTTCATATGTCGTGTTGAGCAAGCAGAGATCCAGGAGGCCTCCATGACATTCAAGAAGATTCTCTCTTTGATCGCTCTGTGTATCAAGATCGACTCATATAGGAACAAAGCTGGGTATGTACAGACTTCCTCAGTCAGAGACAGTCTCATTTCGCATATAGGAAGAAGCCTACTGTTAAGGATGTATGGAGACAGGAAGGATCTCACGGGAACTTCAATCGTCTTCAATACTGGATCCGCCAGGGCAAGGCATGGATTATGTGGGCTCGAGGAGGTGGTATCTTTTTCATTCTCCTGGGCATTCATGCACAGGAAGTTGGTGCTCTCGAAGCTGCAACTCACGCAGATATCGGGACTGTTACGCGTTACTTCCGTGCACCTCAAAAAGGTCGGTTTATTTCGAAAGCGGTCAATATAGTCTCATCGTGGCTCAGGAGAACGTATCTCTGATCTTGTATTGTCTATCTTCCAGCCTGCCATTGAATGTCTTCGAGGTCTTGCCCGCGTGAAAGTAGGCTCTCTTTGGCCATGGAGCATCCCAAATCAGACAATCTTGCCTGACTCTTTACTCAACGACTGGGTTGTTTCTGATAGGCTTTTTGACAGTATAGGAACCAAGTAAGTGTTTATCTCTCTTATTCGCAAATACTGACCGCCGTGTGCATCTCTAGTACATATCTACCCGGTCATCGTAACACGACAATTTGGTACACCTATGATCTACCGAACGACGATGACTTTCAGGTCACAACAATCTACGAGCTCCAGGACGGAGAGCATCAGGACTCTGCGATTGTGGCCTACAGTCACCAGGGTCCAAGTGGGTATGAGTTCTTCAATAACACCATCGGACACTCTGGCAGTAGCTCGGTATATTCAACAGCTGGTCTATCCTCCCCTGCTTCCGTTGATCCAGACTGGGAGAAGGTCCTGGTAGCGCTCTCACATAGCCAACGAGAGTGCGATATCAAGGTACGGACAGCCTACAACCCCAAGGACGACCACAACGAGTTCAAGCTTCGAAATGCCAAGCGCTCCAAGATCAAGACCTACACACAAGCTGTCCGGAAGCTAGTATCGTACGCTAGAGAGCCTAGTAATTTGGAGGAGTTCAAGACTCTGGTATGTGCAGTCTTATCTTCATTGTCCGTTCTAACGAGATCCAGCTAGCAGATCAGTTGAAGCCAGGGTATCGAGTCAATCCATCTGACTTTGTTGTTCTAGATCGCCGAAAGCTAGTCGAAGAGTGAGTTATGTTTCACTGTAATGCCTCATTGACCTCAAGTATGTGATAGCACCTCGTTTTTTCATATCTTAGATCAGGACGATCTTCCACTCTTGATCTGTCTTCCTCCCCTTCCGGAGAAGCTTCGGAATACTCTCATGTTATTGTTGACGTCCTCCTTTCCTGGCGTCATGCATACCTATACCTCAGAGGATGAGACGACTGATCTACGAGGAAGTGCCGTTCATGCGTCATGGTACAACAGATGTGCAACTCGGGTATGTGGACTACACGTCAGCGGTACAGTCACTGTCATACTGACTACCCAGGGACATGATGCACCTGTGGATGGAGATATCTGGTGTCTTGGAAAGGTTGGTCAGAAACGAGCTGACCCCTCTCAGAATATCCCCAGATTGGCGGTTGAGGGGCGGGACGCTCGAGTGCAAACATTCACTTCTGGTCTTCGAGAGATTACAGAGTGGTTGAGTGACAAGGTATGACTCTTTGGACTCATAACGCTGCTTACTGACAATGTCTAGTTACGAGAGTTGCTACCTCATCACAGCAGTACTATTCTTGAGGTACAGTACAGCTCCTTACCGGGATCAGCCACACCACCAGTCTACCCTTTCACGGGCTTGGTGGTGAATCTGAATGTTGCTACTCGGGCGCATCGAGACCACAAGGACGCCACTATCTGTCTCACCTTGACCATCATGGATGGAAGGGGAGGTGACCTTGTTTTAGTAGAGCCTGGCATCGTCATACGCCTGCAAAATGGAGATGGTACCTTGTTTCGCTCATTGGACACTACCCATCTCAATATGCCGTTTGTGGGACGTCGGGGGTCACTGGTGTTTCATAGTGATCAGGATATGAAGTCGTGGGTTGCTGATGCAAATGGGTGGGAATCAAAGAAATATCTGTCTCTGTGAACATGTATACTACCCAATAGATATGATCTGTATAGTCATGAATGAACGTTCAACGGTCCTGACTGCTTTAGGATGATCGAGTCACTCTGATCCGTCAATTTTCTTTCCCATTGACCACCACCATCACCGTCCGCCACTGTCACCGTCCATTCAGCCTTGCTCCTTTCGAATCCTGCGCCGTTCAATGTCCCCAAGATGGTCCCGATGTCGCCGCCGCCACCGCCGCCAGCCGCCAATACCCTCATTCCAGCACAAGCCGTTCATGATGCAGCAAGCGCCTCCCCCGCCACCGCCCATGCAGCCGCCGCCACCCCAGCCCATGGCCCCACCTCCGCCGACGCCTCCGGGCATGTTCCAGCAGCAGCAGCGGCACAACTTCCACCCGCCTCCGACGCCCATGTTCCAGCCGTCACCGGTGCCCTACAGTCCTATCAGCTTATATACCTGCGCTGCTCTCCTGTGCTTGATACATTCGCTAGCTACTTTATCTCACAATGTACTCGCGCATTCAGTATGTATAATATACTCGCTTACGGCTCACATGTTCGTGAGATAGTCTGGACAAAATGTATGCTTGCTGTCCCTCGTAAATTTCTGGTAGTCGCAGTCTGAGCGTACTCTAGTCACTAGTGGCAGATATCTGCGCTGCAGAAGTCAAAAATTATACTCGCCATTTCTAGTACAGGTAGTAATCATTCGCCCTTGGAGGCAGGCCAAATTACTTTCGTGCTACAGAGACCGCAAAACCTCGTGTGTGCTTCAGGGAATACTGCCAATATGCTTGCTACAGCGGGGCATTCTATTCGCTACCATCCAGCCATGGCGCATAGAGGTCTACCTGTAAGTACGGGAAATCCTTCGCAAACAGGGGTATTAGACTCAAAAAGATGTTCGCCTTAAATACTCGCGCTGGTTCTTAAATGTGCATTTTGAACCTGATACATACTGGCATACTGACACAGTCAAACCGCTTGGCAACGTTTTGGGGTGGAAATAGAAGCCCGGTCCGTTGGTATTCCATCCCACTCATTGGCGCGCCGTTCGCGGAGAGACATTTTGGACGACAATAAGTTTACAGTCACGCGTACACTACACACAAGGAACGATTTAGCAAGCAAAGATATACGGAAACGACACGGATGCGATATACCGACCACCACCGCCTACTAGAACCCACTAGTGGTAACACGCATCTGCTCCAATTTCTTCAGAACCTCGCCAACAGTACGATCGAGCTCGCTAGCAATTCCGCCTTGCTTCTGCGTCGCTAAGGATGCAAAGGTCTCGCACAGATCTCCATCAACCACTGCCTTCACTGGCGTATAATATCCCCGCCAGCTGAGCTGATCCCGACCGACGAGACTCGCGTGCTCTGTCCGCATATGCTGCTCCAGAGTCGACAGGAAGTCAACGTCCTCCTTCGACACAAACGGCACGAGGATCCCAATCGTTCCATGCAGGCCCGTGTATATCAGGATCTCCCGTCCACCGGCGACCATAGCCACCTTGTGGATCGACGTCACAACATCGCCTACGTGGAAATGACAGAGCAATTTCGTCTTGTGCGGTGCACCCATGAGCTGACCCTTTTCGTGAAGGATACCAGCACCGGTGGGGTCGTCGTCGACCTGATCGGAGACCTTGGAATCCAGACGGTTGATGAAGACGTTCCCGAAGCGGTCGCCGCACGCGACGGTGTTGTAATCCACCATCGTGAATGCAGATATCCAGCGAGGTTGACTGTCGTCGGCGAATACTAGCAACCGATTCTCGGGGGCCTTATAAGCCACAAATGATATTGACTCTTGCATGTCGCCAACTATGATCCTAGATCCTTGAGTCTCCAGGCTGACGATAGTAGATCCGAAAGTCTGAGAGATTTACAGTCGGAAATGAAGCTGATACTGGATAACGCTAAGATGCTCACCTTGTTCTCAACCTTACGCAGCAGCTTCTTTTTACCAATGTCGTATATGCGCAACGCCTTGCCGACGCCAGCGACTAAACGTCCCTGGAAGCCAAGTAGAGCGAGAGGAACATCATCGGTCTCCGTCTAAGCGTAGGGCATTAGTCACCATGCAAGCAGAGTCCAAATATTGTCCTAACCATATGCAGCAATTCCAGCTCCGCGCCGTCATTTATAAACTTATAGGTCCTGAGGAAACCGCTCTTGCACGATTTTGGTGACACCACGGTGTTGACCGCGGTACCGACCACCAGGTGTAGTTCATTGTTCCGAGCTGAGAAAGGAACAACGGCCAACGAGAAGGCACACTCATTCGCATCCAGATGCAATAGGGACAGAGTCTTCGACTAGAGACAGTTTGGATCAACAGACGTCGGGAAGACCATCAGTGAAAAGGCGCGTACCTCAACGGGATCTATCACGCGAATGCACGATCCCCAAGTACCTGCTAGTCCTCGTGGTCGCCCAAAATCTTTGGGGGGTAGATTGATGACTTCTTCATCAATTTCATTGCCTTGCTTTCTCTGCGCAAGTCTCAATTATGAACAGTGAGTAGAGTCTTCAAGGGATGACTCACAAGCTCCTCAATTCGTCGCTCCGCCTCTGCATCTCCAATCACGCGATGATCGCCCTCGATGAGATAGAAGTATTCATTGTTGGGATGTGTGATGAACTTGCGCGGTGTGTACAGCAAAGGCATCGAGTCGGACTTGAGTTTCGTGCCGAGTTTCGGTATCTGGAAGATGCTAGGGAAACGCTAAGCAAAAGTAGCATAGGATATGACAGGACAAGGACGGGTGGCTCAGTAGGAACAATTGATTAAAAATCAGCATTCAACGAAAAGCATCTTGTGCTATTCTCGAATCTCTAAGACTCATCTTCGCGGTCGTGCTGGAAACAGGAGAGTTGGAGTGCAAGACTTACCGAAGAGTGCTTCCAGTGATACCGATGAGGCCTTCCGGACTGAGTTCGGCTGAGAATCCCCAAGCGTAGTCAAAAGTCTCGAAGATTAGTGGGGTGAAATGCATGCGGCTTTGATGAGTATAGTTCAGCCATGACCGGGAAGACAAAGCCAATATCGCAGGATTCCGCTGTATGTTGACGCGAATTAATTTGATAGGCCGCGTTCCCAAGAAACTGTGGTCCGCTTATCAATCACACAAGATTCGGAGAGGAAATATTACTTGCCGAGTTCGAGTATCTGTTAGCTGACCATTTGTGGGATCTAGGACAGTACGAAGCAGAACACCATTCTGCAGACCAATGTTCACGAACATCGTTGGTTGGGTTTTGTTGATACTGGCGTCGAGCATATCCGCGATACAGATGGATGACGGAGGCGCTGTCAATGCTTGAAGACTTATGGTTTCCAGCGTGCTATCCGGATCGAGGGAAACGACACGGACGGTCTGGTCCTCACAGCCAACAGCCTATGAGCAGTGCTGAGTTAGTACCCAAGGTCGATGGAGACGACTTCGTAACGTACAAGGAAGGGCGTCCGTTGGCGACCTTCTGGAACTTCGCCCATACTGAGTGCCAAGACAGTACTTCCCATGGCCTTTCGGTCTTGGTACTCATTCAACTGACCATCCAGATCCAGCTCGAAGTAGACGAGTTCGGCCGAGCTCAACGCTACGACGACTTGCCGCTTGTTCGTGGTGGCGCAGACGATGCTCATGCCCTGAGGACTCTTCCACTCGGTGACACGACTGTCAGCAAGGACGTGCCGGATACCGCCAGGATGAACCTGTAACAGCGCATCGGCGCCAACTTGTTGGACAGCTAGGGTAGGTGCCGATGACAAGAAACCTGTGTCCTGAACTTCCTCTATCGTCTCTCCAATTGACAAGACCAGAGTGACGTTGACAAAGGAAAGGATGATGTACGAGTCGTAGGCATCTAGGGAAAGTTTGTTAGCAAACGTTGGATCGGAAAGAAAAACGCAAACCTTCTTCTGTGCGCTTAATTGTCCAGACGGCGTTTGGAATACCAGGCAGGTCAGAGCTGACAGATTCTTCAACTTCGAGACCGTGCTGGAGAGTACGGAAAGTACTGCGAGCCCCGCGTCCACAAGCTGTGAATATCTGAGGCGTGTCCGAGTTGGGCAGCTTGGAAAGGACCTTTGAATCAATTATTGGATCCAATGATTGCAGCTCATCCGCTTCGATTAGATTATCCAGTGGTCGAGGACGGAAATATGCATGAGGGAGAGGGGATGTTGGGTCCGCCATACCATAGTTTGGATACGACGTGGAACTGAACTCAGGCTCGTTATCCTCATCTCCGAGCTTTTGAAACTGGTACAAATGACTGGGACAAAAGTCAGACATTACATTGTCTGAGAACACGGAAGACTCACTGATTGCCGAATTCGGAAGCAACGAAGAGGAAACCCGATTTGAGGATGCACAGACTAGCGGCGGTTGGTACGGTATCAAAGTACTTGATCTTGACGGATCTAACCATCTCGTCCTCATGTTCGATGGTCACCTTGAAGAGATCCCCATCCTCACTTTGGAGGAGGAAGAAGAACGCTCCCTAAGGCGATGAGAAGGCGAGCCGTTGCTGTGTTCCATCAACGTACCTTCATTTTGTGCATGACAGCAGCAACAATTATAATGCCGCGGTTTGGGTCTTCGAGGGGATGATTCCGTCTTGGTATAGGTATCCTATGCTGAGGCGCGTCCATATGACGGTATATGATATGATTTTCACAGCAGACCAGGACGCCGGAGGGTCCGTCAAATCTATCGGAGGACGCCAATTGGCCACCGGGGACTTGGAGGAGGAGGTTGGCTCGAGGGTCGGTGGGCTCGCTCCATTTTCGGACGACGTGGTTCAACCCCAGATCAAGCTCATAGTAAGTGAGCATCTTCTCTGTCTTCTGAAAGGCCTCGCCAGTGGGATCCTGATCAGACTCGGAGTAGTCGACCTCGAGAGCAGCGTACATGGGATTTTCAAAGCCCACGTCAAGACCGACAATGTGGTGTATGATGGCCGAGTTTTTGTGGGCGTCCAGCGGGGACGAGATGGTCAGGTTGGCAGCGGCGTCGCGGTTGAGGATATAGACAAGCTTTGATTTTTCCATTGCGGAAATCATGACACTCCGTCCTTTGGGATCGGTTGCCAGATATTGACCAGGGACAATGCGACGCGCACCCGACTTGCCAAAAGTCTCCTGGTGAAGCTTAACAAACGAGCTCGTCTTCGGGTCATAGTCCAGAATGACGATACGTCCGGAGTCAGAGCCTACGATAGCGTAGTCTAAGAGACACCGGTGTGAACACAAATTACAGAAAAGATACATACACAAAGCTCACCCTTCGTTCCCCCAGTCAGTCGGAATGCGGCCAGAGATCGTATAGACCCAAAAACATCCGTCTCTATGACTGTAGCCACCTTTCCTGTCTGCGGGTCTGGACGCAAAAGTTCGAGACGAGTGCCATGTGATACGATGATTTCCTGCTGTCTGGCGCCCGAGAAATTGCCTACAATTGCCTGCGTAACGGCAGAGGGTGGTTGTAGAGTGAGATTATAGAGATGCATAGGCGCGATTCAGTGAAGAACGCGCAGGCGTCCGCAAGATGGTGGGGAGAGGGTAACCCTGAAATGGGAGTTCAAACAATGACTAACTGCCCAAGTGATAAATAGTTATTTATTATATTTGATCTAGTTCCAGTGCACGTTCGATGTTCAAACTGAACAGCACGCACAGCACGCGCTTCTGACGCGAACGAGACATCGGAGAACCCAAAGTAGCGCCTCACGGATCTCACACAAACAAAGTATCTGCTGCTGGTCATTACTGGTATATTACTCTAGAGATGGATCTCGATGGAATCCACACGTATCACAGAGTACTATCATTCCCGTTCTGAGCAATTCGAAACTATGTCGTCTTCCCCAATGACAGGTTCCTCATCAATGTAGTTCCCTGCGGCAAAGAGTTGAAACCTGTTCTTCTCGGCTTCGAGGTCCTCCGCGGATTCCTTGAGAGTCGCTCGATCAAAATCCGTGATGTACATGTCTCCTTGGCTGTCTATCATCATATTCCACGTTCGAATGTCGCGATGGATGATGCCAGCTGCGTGAATACCATCCAATATGATCTCAAGACTTTGGCTGCAGAGGTCACTAGTACCATGACAGCTCAAAAGATTGCAACGTACATCTTGTCAGCGCCAATGTTCAACTTTTTTGATTTGTCAAGCAGTCTTCCTAAAGGATGGCCGACATGGGTGATCATGAGAGCTGCCATGCTGTTGCGATCCTCTGCTTCGTAGAATCCCAGCAGGCGCGGTACACCAGCCACGTGGTTGCGTTCCAGACAACGATATATGGCGAATTCGTGGCGTAAACGTCGTACATCATCACCGTTCCACGCTAGCTTAGCAACGAACGGCGAACAGAATCGAGGATTTGCAAGGGATGCATCGGGCTCTATGAATGCACGATAGACAGTTCCTGTTGCCCCAGTGCCAATTAGCGAGTCAAGAACGACGAGAAGATATTGGTCGGCACTGTAGACACCATCCATAGTCATCTTTGGCCGTCGAAGGAGAGTAGGTGCAGGGGAGTCAAGTGTCTGGGTCTGGAAGTACAGAGCGGTCACCGGCCTTGATGAAACAATATCCTTGGTGTTCTGAAGCAGCGGATTGATCGTGAGACAAGGATGCATGATGCCGGTGAATTTTTGTGCTACCTTCTCCGCCGTTTTGCGTCTTTTCCTTGCGCCACGTTCACTTTCCGGACAGGGTGGGCTCACTTGGTATATAGATCTTTTAGTCCCGCGTGACTCTGTTCTTCCTCGTTCTTTCAGATGCGGGAGGCGCTCCAATGCATCAAAAATTATCGCCAGATGTAGGCCCATCCATATCCGGCCATAGGGTGGATCGCAGGTTGTGATATCGATCAGGCTGGATAGGAACAGAGTCTGCGTTCGACGATGTCGAATACCTATCAGTATGAAGTTGCCGCAATCCCATATGATAGTCGAGGAATCAAGTTTGACAGCTTGAGACCATCCCTGAGGCTTAATTGAGTATGACAGACTCATTTTATGAGTGGTACTAGTTACACGCACTCTTTGCACATAATCCTTCGCGGTAGGGACATAGTCACTTTCCTTGACTCCTGCAGAGATCTTCCTGATTTGACCAGGCTCGGGTCTTCTGTTGATGACTTTGCCCTTTCTATGAGTACGACGCAGGAACGCGTCTTCCGTTTGAGAAGGGGTGGACTGGATATCTTCCGGTAGTTCCCAAAGACTATCCGGCGCATCGGCGGGCTGCATTTCCGATGGCGCAGGAATCTGCTTTCCAGAGCAATTGGAGGCTAGTGCCCAGGGAAATACGTCGTGAGCCGCAAGATCGACCATGTCGGCCAACAACAAGTGCGCATCTGCTGTGAAGAGCATTGCAACTGCAAGAAAGGGTATATGTGTCAGCAGGCCAGTGATCTGTGGCTGAACATCGTCTGGGTGAGCAGACAGGACCTCCTTCTGGATGGAAATGTTGTGGGGAATGTCAATGACGCCATCCGAGACATGGAGAGAGTAACTCTGAACGAGATACCTATCTCCTGGTATTGCCTCGACGAGGCTCGACTCTCCCCAATGAAGAATCGATGGAGAGAGTCGGTCGAACTGCTTCCGCGGGAAGAATATGGCTGTAGCTAGGCGGCAACACGGGTAGACGATACCTGCTTCACGGACATTTTGCAGAGTTAGAGCATCCGTTTCCTCAGCCACTTTGTATTCGGCAGTATCGAAGGAGTAGTGATCCTCAGGGATGGCATCTAATTCTTCGCTGTATTCGTCGACGAGGGCAGCGAGATCAGCAGCAAGATTGGGAAGAATACGGACGCGTTTGAGCGTAAGATTATTCGGAACATGATAGTCGAAGAACTGCAGAGGACGCGAAGGGGGTGGCACTGGAAGCTCGTCCGATTCAGAGTGTCGAACAAAAGGTGGCGGGCGAAAGTTGAAGAGATAGTCTTGATGCGCTTTCAGTGCGTTAGACATGGTATAGCAGCGAGAACGTGGCTATTGGTTGCACACGGTCACCAGCACGCGAGGAAAGACGTGAATGTCAGGTGGAACTCTTCAAGCGGCGTTGTCGCTGTTGAACCGGGCAACAAAGCAAGTTCGCACGATCATCGACTTCGTGGACTTCGGCATTTCAAAGGAAATCAGCCGGCCTGATGGGCTGTGCTATGCTTTAAAAAGTGTTACCGTTAGAACGTTGACTACGGGTCCACAATGAGCACGTAGCGCTAGAATGTAACAGAGCCATTCCGGGTGATAATGCTTGGAGAATGCAACAAGTCAAAAGTTGTGAAATCTTTCGAGAGGGCTCGCGTTGATTGAGCCACGTAGTTTCTAGCCCTTGGCAAAGCGAACGACCATACATATATATAATATTATATATCATACTAGTCCGTGTAGTTTGAGACTACGTCATCTTCCCCAATCACTGCTTGCTCGTCAATATACTCCCCCGCCGCAAAAGATTGGAATCTGTCCTTGTCGGCTTTGAGGTCTTCCGTCGATCTTCTCAGAGTCGCTCGGTCAAAGTCTGTGATGAACATGTCTCCTCGACTATCCATCATCATGTTCCACGTTCGAATGTCCCGATGGACGACGCCAGCTGCGTGGATACCATCCAATATGAGCCTGAGACGTTGACTGCAGGGTTATCAGTACCATGGAAGCTGGAAAATATTGCCAAGTACATTTTGTCGGCGCCAATGTTCAACTTTTTTGATCCATCAAGCAGTTTTCCTAGAGGACGTCCGACGTGGCTGATCATGAGAGCTGCCATGCTGTTACGATCCTCTGCTTCGTAGAATCCCAACAGACGCGGTACGCCAGCCACCTGATTGCGTTCCAGACAACGATATATAGCGTGTTCATGACGTAGACGTTGTACATCCTCACTGTTCCAAGCTAGCTTGGCAACGAATGGCGAACAGAATCGGGGTTTCGCAAGGGAGGCATCGGGCTCTATGAATGCACGATAGACAGTTCCCATTGCACCAGTGCCAATCTGTGAGTCAAGCACGACAAGAAGATATCGGTCTGCCTCATAGGTGTCATGCATGACCAAATTAGGCTGTCGAAGGAGAGTAGGTGCAGGAGAATCGAGTTCTTGAGTTTGGAAGTACAGAGCGGTGACCGGCCTAGATGAAATGAATTCCATGGTGTTCTGAAGCAGTAGATCAATCCTGAGACAAGAATGTACGATTGATGAGCTTTGTGATACCTTCTCCGCCGTTTTGCGCCTTTTCCTTGCGCCATGTTCACTTTCCGGGCGGGGTGGGCTTACTTGGTAGATAGATCTTTTGATCCCGCGTGACTCTGTTCTGCCCCGTTCTTCCAGGTAGGGGAGGCGTTCCAGTGCGTCGTGTACTATTGCCAGATGAAGGCCCATCCATATCCGCCCATACGGTGGATTGCAAGTTCTGATATCAAGCAGGCTCGACAGGAACAGAGTCTGCGTTTGACGATGTCGGATGCCAATGAGTACAAAGTCGCCACAGTCCCATATGATAGTTGAGACGTCGAATTCGACAGCTTGTGACCATCCCTAGCGCCTCAGTGAGCATCACACAGGATGTAAGTGGCCATAGGTCCACGTACCCTTTGCACATAATCTCTTGCAACAGGGACATAGTTACCTTGCTCGAGCTTTGCAGAGTGTATCTTAATCTGACCAGGCTCAGGTCTTCTGTTAACAACTTTGCCTTTTCTGTGAGTACGACGGAGATACATGTCTTCCATCTGAGAAGCTGCGAGCTGGCTCTCTTCCGGTAGTTGCCACAGACTATCTGGCGCATCAGCGGTCTGCATTTCCGACGGCGCAGGGATTTGCTTTCCGGAGCAATCAGAAGCGAGTGTCCAAGGAAATACATTGTGAGCCGCAAGTTCAACTATGTCGCCCAGTAATGAGCGTGCGTCTGCCGTGAAGAGCATCGCAACTGCAAGAAAAGGCGTATGCGTTAGAACGCTAGTGATCTGTGATTGGACTTCGTCTGAATAAGCAGACAGTACCTCCTTCCGGATGGAAATATCATGGGGGATGTTGATGACGGAGTCCGCAACATGGAGATTATAGCTCTGGACAAGAAACTTATCTCCTGGGATTGCTTTGGCGAGTTTTGACTCTCCCCAAGAAAGGATGAGTGGAGCAGATCGGTCGAATTGCTTGCGCGGAAAGAATATGGCTGAGGACAAGCGACAACACGGAAGAACAACGCCTGATTCACGGACAGTCTGCAGACACAGGGCATCCGTTTCCTCGGCCATCTCGTATCCAGATGCATCGAAAGAGTAGTGATTCTCAGGAATACCATCTAACTCTTCGCTATAATCGTCGACGAGGGCAGCGAGCTCAGCAGCGAGACCGGGAAGAATACGGACATGTTTAAGCGTGAGATCATTCGGAACATGATAGTCGAAGAATTGCAGAGGACATGAAGGGGGTGGCACTGGAAGCTCGTCCCATTCGGAGTGTCGAACGAAAGGTGGCGGGCGGAAGTCGAAGAGATAATCTTGACGCGCTTTCAGCGCGTTAGACATGGGTTCAGCAGCGAGAACGTGACTGTCAGTTGCACACTGTAAGCAGCATGCGAGGAGAGACGTGAAAGTCAGGTGGAAACCTTGAAACTCCAAACGCCGACCGTTTCACTTTCAGAATCAAACGGTGTTGAACCGTGCAGCTTCCCACGATCATCGACTTCGGCATCTCGGAGGAAACCAACCGGCTCGATGGGCTATGCTATGCTTCAAAAACTGGCACCGTTGACTGTGGATACGCGATGAGCGCTGAGCACGTAGCGCCAGATTATGACCAAGCCATTCCAGCTGTTTCTTTCGGGCTTTGCGTAGGTGGTACTGCAGCAAGTCGAAACTCATTCAATTTGAATCAGACGTCTGATGACTACAAATCTAATCTTATCGGACCGCTCCATGATTGATGCCGTTGCTGAACGAAGTCGAGTTCAATACATCCTCCTTATGGCCACGATACACTTGATTCTTCCCTCCCAACATGTGCGCATCTCGTCCAGCGTCGACTCTGAACGCAGCTCCTGGTGATCTGCTGCTGGAGATTGCTTCTCACCTAGAGTGCCACCTAGACTTGTTCAACCTTTGCCTTACCGTAAGACTGCTGCTGCTCTCGCTGACGCTGGTCTAATGCCGTCGAGGACAGTCAAAACGGATTCTCACCGACGTTGCGCCAATTCTCTATGCCGATGTTGCTCTCAACACTGTGGACCAGTGCAACGCAACGTTGAAGATGCTCCAGCATCGACCAGACATCGCACGACATGTCCGGAAGTTGGTCATTCGTCCGAGGAGACCCGGATCGTTTGATTACAACCAAGAGGACAGCAGGGCAATATCTTTGCAGACCCACATGATCATTTCTCGAAAACGCCTGGATGCTCTTACGAGCTTTGCTTGGGAAGATGAGGAGTTGCCTTTCCATGATGAGATGTGGTTCGCGTTGAAGATGAAGTACGTCGCAATCTGCAAACTGCTCGTATGCACCTCTAACAGCGGCAATGCAGCTGCTGTCAGCTCCGCTATGTCAAGACTTCGCTGGGTTCCATCCTTCCTTCGCCTTTCGCGCATGTGAGCATATCATACAGACTGTCCATGGTGGCGTCGACACTCAACGATCCAACTCAGATATTCAACTTTACCAACCTTCTGGGATTTTCGCTAGCTCTGACTCAGTCGTTCTACGAATATCGCTCCGATGGAATCCTTGTAAACTGTAAGCTCGCGTTGTCTACCGTTGGCGTAGCTTGGACCTGATCATGCTCTAGCACACCAGCTGTGGGACATGCTCATGTCGAAGTGCCCAGATCTAGAGGAACTCGAAATAGACGGATCGTCTCCTTACCCCGTGGACGTTCACATGCTCCTCCGCGGTCAATGGCCGCATCTGAAGAAACTATCCTTAGGCGACATCATTATGGATTGGTCCCTTGGTTCAATCAACAATAAGCGTCCCTTTGTCGAGTTCTTGGAACGCCATTCTACTCTTGAAACTCTGAAGCTGTCCAAACACAATATCCTTCCCTCACATCTGGCAGCCCTGGATGCCCCCGAAATGAAGCTCGCATCTTTTGCTGGGACAATGGCTCAACTTCAGGCACTTCCCATTGCGCACTACCCTTCCATTACTTCGGTCGCGTTCACGGATCCCATGCACACCCGCGATATCACCGCCGTAGCCGTGGCCAGTGTCCTTCAAAACCTGACATCACTAACGAAGCTGAAGGTCGCATTCCATCTCCATTCAATGTATGACAGCGGAAACCTTCTTCGTTCTCTGGTTGCCTCATGTCCTCGATTGACGCACCTCCAGCTGGTGTGTACGCAAAAGCCCTCGTTCCAGCTTGACTCCTTCGCCAAGGCAATCAAGGGCTTCCACAAACTTCGAACATTAGACCTCGCTATTGTTCGATACCCTGGGGACGATACTCTGTCGATGGGGGCCGAGCGAATTGCCATGACCAATCCACGGCTCCATGCGTTCACACTGACATTCCTCCCCCTTCCCTATCCGCTCTATCTACCGCTCTCCCTTCCGCTCCTACTCTTCACCAATTACTCGACGGCCCGCGGCTCATTCCATCTGACATGTGATAAACATGGCCTACCCCGAAGTCTTCGGGCACGCGAACACAGGCGATTTACATGGCCATGGGGGCTCGGGAACTATGTCAGCACCCGCCAGTATATCAGCGACCTGCGTCCGCCCGGGTTTCCTGGGAAACAGCAAGGCGGGTTCGCAGGCCTGATGTCGTTGGTCACCGAAAACTCTTCAGCCGGAGAAGAGATGCGAATGTTCATGTTCTGCATGTTCCTCATCTGCCTAGCCTTCTACGGGTTTCTGGCCAGTCGGCGGAATGGACCACCGGGTTTGAATGCTGCGGTATTGAGTCTGTATCTATAGAGGCATGTCACCCATTCGCTGGGGCGGGGTACCAGTGTATAATCGAAGCATTGTAACGTAGTTTCATCTAATATAAGTAGCGTAAATAGGCGTGGTAGTGTCGATTGCAAGAAGTAATGTCTGTAAACTATGTATCCTGGTACCAGTGTGGCGCAGTCGACGTTTGATCCATTCAATGTGTCGGAAACTGTACAAAATCCCTGAGAGCCCTCAGCACAAGATCTATATCTTCCTGGATACCACGAGTGTTCTGAAGACTGGCCCGTATCTCCTTAAGACATCCCTTTTGGTCGACTACGCAGGCATACTGAGTTCACACTTCGAGATGAGAGGACAGTATTCTCACCAGCTACTGTATCCGTGCATGTCAGCAATTGATCAAAGGCCCAGCAGAAAAGATTCAGCGCGGCGTCGAGGCTCAACAACGATACTCCCGTGACAAGTCCACATACAACATCACGGCAGTACATGAGAGATTGCAGAGAAGGACCAGTGTCCAACACATCAAGGGAGAGTAGGCGCAGTCGCGTAGAGCAGTGCTGTGACGATTCGAGGGCCTTTATCCCAATCAACGAGTCTATCACGAGAGCACTAACATCCATGGCATATAAAGAAGAGTTGGTATGGCATGGATAGACGTAGTGGATGTCATTCGGGAGCTCTTTGAGTACAAGACGTTTTCGAATGATATTCATGAGGCTGACGTATTCGTCTGGTTTAGAGGCAGGATCATGCGAGATGAGCAATTGCGCTTGTTGAAGCAAGACCTTGTGGTGTAGGCCAGGATCGTAAGTAGCAGACACAGATGCAAGGCGCAGATTGAAGAGCTCCATGTCGAGCGAGTACCTGAAGCCGAAAAGACAATCCTCGCGAAAGGTGATCAACATTCGAAAGAGTTCTTGTTCCTTCTCTGAGAAAGAGCCTAGATCTTCGTGTCTGACACCGAGCGATATGCAAGAGTATCGAGACATGGACAAATTCATACCGCGAGTACGGCGAGCGAGAATGAGATCATGGAGGAGTGCAAGGAGAACATTGAAGGATCGTCCGGGCCCATCGACTTCATAGAACATGACACCAAAACAATGATGACCGTGCTCGTCATTGCGTAACAATTCGCGATGCTCAAATGAGTGAGGATGCCGGGGAAAAGGTATTGATCCCTCGTATTTCGTCAGGGATGGATGTGTGAGTCGCGTTGGAACGCCACCGTTCTGGACTGGTTCAGGTTGTGGCGGAGCCACAAAGGTTGCGTCGTTATCGTCAGGAGGGTAATGGAGGCCAATGACTCGCATCATGTTTGAGTGGACTCCATTTCGACGAGGCCGCCTGCGAGATTCTCTATTTGCCCGTGGTAAACGAGGACGATTAGCCACTGGCATGCCAGACAGCGAGGGATCTATACAAGGTCACACCAGTCAGACGGCGCACCACGCAAACGTGTTGATCGTACCCACCCATAAGGAGTCAGCCGAGAAGGGCAGATGTAACGAGTTCAACGAGAAAAGCGGCGAAAGAAGGTAACAAAAGGGGGCATTTTATATCGGTTCACGCCTCAATCGAGTACAAGAGTCATTGTCCTCGTTGTTTCATAGCTTTTGTTCTTTCCTAGATCGAGTTTGGGCAGCTTATGATTGCGGCGGATCGACTGAGTCGTGCTTGTTGTTGAAAAAGATAGACGCGCTTGAGGATATCACAGGCCAAGCAGATTAGCGTCTCGGCTCTTGCCGCGGGAGGTGCTGCACTCGACAATCACCTTTGTCGACCGCCACAAAAGGAAGCAAGACACCTGGAGCACGCATAGCTTTGACGCTGCTCTGAAATTCAAACATGTAATAGTGCAGCTCACAACCGGAATATACAACAGTCGAACGTCGATCAGTTGTCTCTCCGCAAAGGACTCTTTCCGCGTACCTTCCCCTGACAAATTTAGGCTTGCCCTTACACCATGCCTCATTGCGATGGCTCTCTCTTCCGAAACTTCTCTGCTCGTTTTCTCCTGTTCTTGGGCATAGCTTTCACTATCCTCGTATTTAGCTACATCTCTTGGCGTGGAGAACCTTCCCCCATCGGCGCGTCGTGGGACTCGCAGCAGCGACCAATACCACATGCTACAGACTTCGGAAATCTTTCTCTGCAAAGCAACGAACCAACCACCCGATTCAGAGGTACGACTTACAGCAAAACTCGTTCTCTATGCTTTACGTTACGCGGCCAGTAAAGATAATCTTCTGGCGCACAAGAAATACATCACAACATGGAGTGGCGAGGGATTCAGTAAGTCTTGCCCAATACTGAGGAACACTGCCTTCATCAATCGAATAGCAAACTCTGTCATGAACACTGTAAACCGCTTCCACGCCCAACCGTTGCTACGAACATAACGACATCCTCGCAGATCAACCTCATATATCTTGGGCAACTAACAGATCGCATTCCAATGATACCCGATTTCACGCCCTCCAAACATAACTTTGGGGCTGACTTCATCACATTCGGCGAAATCTTCGATGTCCCTCGGTTGCGCAAAGAACTCGGCAGACCAATCTTGGAGTGGGGAGACGTGAAAGACCACAAGAGTACTGAGGTCGAACACCTTGGATGTTGGTCCTTGACTACAGCTCTGAATGGTCATGCACCTCCCTATCCTATCGTGGAGACACGAAATTTGGGTGAGAATTACACAAATCTGTCATTCGAACCTCATTTCGATGAGCAGATGTATCATTGACCGGGATGCCTGACTGGATGAAGAGATCAGACTATCCTTCTACGACATTCTCTGACCTAGCGCGGTTTTCATTCCCTCAAACACGGAACATGTATCTCAGTACACCATATCCCTCTCCCGCGGGTATGTCAACTCCACCAGACGAGCAGCTATTTTGTCTCGACTCCTTGTATTTCGTGTTCTCGTCTGCTCAGGTCCGCGAACATCCAAATTCTGACCGATTATACACTCACCCTTGGCAGCCCTTTGATTGGATCTGGGACTATAATCCACAGTGGCGGCATGTAGGACAATATCTTCACTGGACGCCTCGTCTAGAACATTTGGCGCACTCCTACGCCAATCGTGCATTCGGTTTGAGCGACTCGCAAGAAACTCCGCCAGTATGACCGCGTTCTTATTTCCCTCGGAGTGACGATACTGACAAAGACTGCAACAGTACATTGTCATTCATGCCCGGCACGGCGATTTCCTTGGCGAGTGCAAGAATACCAAGGGCAAGGATTGTTTTCCATCAATATCTGCTATGAGCCAGAGGGTACAAGAGGTCCGCGATGAACTTCTAGAGACAAGAGGGCTGGACGTTCGCCACGTTCTCATGACGAGTGACGAGAAGGATCATTCTTGGTGGGCTGAAGTGGCAGGAATGGGCTGGAATAGGACAGACCACACTCATACAAGCGAGGAGCTCGGACTGTGGTACGCACCGCTGTGGTTTCGCGGTCTTCGAGATGTGTTAACCTTTCACTACATCCACAGGTATCCTACACTCATAGACGCTGTCATACAATCCGGCGCTGTGGGATTTGTCGGCAGTGAATGGTCCACGATGTCCATACTTGCATATCGTCGATCTGTGAGTTGGCATAACGGAGTAGGGCGAATGATGCCGTGGAGTGCAACGGGGGACGAACATTAGTTCCTCTCTTGGGATATGCCTCTTCATTGTCAAGTGGCAGGTGCTCGCCCAAACAGACAGAAGAAGCGAGCAGGGTGCATACCGGTACGTATTGTACTTAGCCACAGAATGTCATCGATGCCAGATTATAGACGCTGCGCGCAGTATGAGTATGAGAGCATGTATGACTATGTACAGATCAGCACATATTTGTACACGATAGACGCTAATGGATAATGTTGCACGACGCCCAGGCTAGTTCGTATCAGTTTGCTTCAGTCTACACAATCTATCAACGACTTCCAGCACCCCTTTCCTTGTCGCCCGTCTCTCAAAGATCGTAGCGTGGTCCGCACGCGGATAATATAACGCCTCCAACGCTCCATCATCGCTCATCCATCGACTCATCTCATCAGTCGGCTGCTTCCCCGTGAAATATGTCCACACATCCTTCGCAGGCACAATCTGGTCCTCACCAGAAAGCACCACCCCAATCGTCTCCCCCTCCAACTCCTCCTTAAACAGAACATTCTCCGTCCAGAAGAAATGCCGCCCCAGAGTCCTCCCAACATCAGCGTCCCGACTGGCGAAATACCACAGGAGCCACTCGTTCGCCGTGTTCGGCGTGCGGTAGACAAAGTTGAAGACGACGTTGGGGAAGTGGAGCAAGAATGGGATGGGGTCTATGAAGCAGTATGCGGTGATTCGGGTGGGGAGGGGAGAACTGTTGGAGAGCTGCTGGGAGCGCATTATGTGTCCCGCCACGACTGTACCGTAGGAGTGGGAAACTAAGATGGCTTCGGGGATCTTGAGAGAGGAAGTGATAGCGTAGAATTCTTCGATCATGACGGAGCGAGGCAGGACGGGTGCGGAGGTCATGCGAAAGCTGATTGGGAGGATTTCGACGAGAAGGATACCGACGTCTGGATCAAGTTCGCGCAGGAACGGTATATACGGGTACAATCCGATCTACAGAATTTGTTGTCAGTCTCAAGACAGAGGAATCAATGGAAATTCACTGACACCAATTCCATGTATGAAAATGACTGGTTTCTTGGTCGATGATCGATGAGGCCTAAACCAGTATGGGACATGGGGGCTGACTGATTCACGCGACAGAATTGTCCACGGCCGAGTAGGAAACTCGTGAAACCATCGACTAGGCGCGTAGTGCCGGAACCCGATGAGGGAAAGGTTACACGCCGTGTACAAGTCAACTAACCCCACGATCTGGCGCAACAGTATATCAGGCGCAGTGGAGACGAATAGAGGATTGCGCTTACGAGGTACCAGATGAGCGGCCTGTGGAGCATGACGACTGGGTCAATGGTCAGTCTCATGGACTTCATATCCTTCGTCCGACCGGGAGGAAATGGATGCCCCATCATCTGCTCGAGGACTTGCACGTATCCGTTGATCTCTGCCGACCATTCGACCAGTTCCTCCTTCTCCAGGTCCTCGTACTTGGTGTCGAAGAACGCCCACAGCACCCAATCGACGACATTATCTCGTTTGAGGTCAGCACTGTCGGTGGAGAAGAACCACTGAGGGAGATTGGAGGTGCTCTGGGTGCAGTTGGCAAACAGACGCTCCCGTTCTTCTTTGGGGAGCCGTTCCGGTGATTGCATAGGAGGCTATGGAGACGTGTAAATTGGTATACTCTGAGCACAGGCAAGGTACTACGAACCTTTCGAAGGTGGGCCCGCCGCGGCAAGTAGCCGAGCAAATAGAATAGCACCTCCGGGACGGCGATAACAGCTATCCATGGTGAAGCGATGAAACGATGCAGATAAAGGGATGCAGAGATGTACAAGAAGCTGGCCGGCGCGACAAGGCGCAGAATGCCAATTGCAATGTGAATGCCAACATAGGCGGGTAGGCTTTTGCCTATCATTTTCTAGGTGAGTGATATGGTCTACGCGCCAAGCATCGCAGGACGCGATTGACGACTGAATGAGGTTGGTGGGGCCAGAGAAAGGCGCGCGCTGACATGTGTTTTAGGCCGGTCCCATAATTACGTCAATCAAATTGTTGGATCTATGTCAACGCGTCAGCGCGGGGTTAGGGTTCCAGTTCTTTTCCTTTCGCCACGACGACAAGCTACCGCGTTCTTCGCTCCGCACAGAAGGGCTTGCCCTTTCTTTTGGCGAATTGGTCTTGCCTCAGCGCTCTCTACGGCTGAGCCATAGGCGCTGTACCCCGCCAGCCCCAAGACGTCGCAGACCGAGGGCTGGTTGGCGGGACTGCGTCTTGACACGGCTGCAGAGGGTAGACCTGGCCTGCCTTTGGTGGGTCTTAGGACTACACCTCCTCTTTGTCGACGCCTGCGTGTCGTGAAACGACGCGCTCTGGGTGGTCAGGTGTTCCACTTCGCCCGGCGATATGTCATTCGACTTTGTGTCGCACACCTTCCCCATGGAAACACGACTCCTGGTCCCCAGCCGCATAGTCCTGGCAGGGACCGCACACACGCAAGTGCCTGTGACGGCAGTCGTGTTCGCTTTGGTCGCTATACAACCACTATAGACGTGGACGGCGCCAAACATGCATGCTGGTGGGCTGCTCATACCACAAGATGGCGAGCAGCCGCTAACCTTGGACGCGACATGTGATCCCACCTGCCTTGGACCGGCGGTGCGGTTGAGATCTCGCGAACAGCACACCCGCTACGGGAGTCAAACGTTCGCGACCAGTGTCGCGGCTGGAATTGGAATACGGGCATCAACCTGAAAAGTCCATGACCAGGCCTTGTGCCAGGGCAGATACTCAACAAGATGAATGAATGGTGACCGAGAAGAATTTGGGGGAGTAGTCTGGGTCTTCCAGTTGGAATTGCGGGCATTTCTTCGTGGAATGTCTTTCATTCGCGCTGGGACCTTAGCTGTCCGTGGAAGGACAATTTTTCGATCCATGAACTCTTCGCGAGCTCTCTTGCTGTGTGTTACATGGCGCAGTCCCGCGCTTTGCTGTGGGTGTATCTGTACCACTTTTACAATGTTATTTCGTGGCACGTATAGATCCTGTATACAAACTTCGATATCAAGTTCTTTCGTAAACTCAACTGCTGTATCCAATCCAAGGTGCAAGCAACGACTCTTCGCGAAGCGGACATCGGGCCGGCATCTCCGACATCAGCCAAGCCGACAGAAGGAGTTTCATTTAGCGACCACCATGTCTGTCGTACTCACATCAACTATACCGCCCTACAACACTCCCGACGAGCACCGCGAGCTCGTCGCCTCGACACCCGAAAACTTCTCCGACATCCCCGCCGTCCTGCGACACAAGCAAGACAACGTCCGCGTCTCATTTGATCCCGCCATCGCCAGTCAGCCCGAATGGGGCGTCGGCACCCTCTACGTGATAGACTCCTACCTCGTCTTCATACAGACCGAGGGCGGCGGCGGCTTCCAGATTGAGTACCCTGCGATCACGCTGCACGCGATATCGCGCGCGGAGGGCGAGGTGCCGAACATCTACTGCCAGCTGGATGATACGTTTGGGGATCCCACCGCGGACGGGGACGAGGAGATGCGGGAGCTGATCATCACCCCAGACGATGCCGGCTCGCGTACGTCGTCTCGTCTCGTCACTCCCCACAAGCCCTACTAAACCCGCCCCAGTCGATGCCATCTTTGAGGCGCTCTCGCTGTGTGCATCCCTGCACCCCGACGAGCCGTCTGCGTCGGACGACGAAGACGATGCCTTCCTCGATGCAGACGACTTTGACGCGTACGATGGCGAGGACGGGGAGGAACTCAGCGACGTCGGTAAAGTGCGCAGCGATTTCGTTAATGACAATCGATATCAGCCATATTGATTCCTCCCCTCTATCCTCGTCTATAGGCGACACTGGATCGCTTTGAATCTATTATTGACCTTGGGGACACGAAAGGACCTTCTGATGATACCACTGGCAAAGAACAGTCGTAGCGTAACGAATTTTTGGAGTACTTGTATGATCACGTTGTATGATTCTCTTGCACGTCTTGCTGTTGCTCTATGCTCAAAGCTGGATGGAGGAACTTGGCTACATATCTGTATCCGCCGACTGACATCGTTGTGTATCACTTTGACGCCTGCAGTCTGTCTTCTGCACCACCTTCCAGACTTAGAAACATATCGATAGCTAATCACACTGAAAACCATGTCAGTGAAAGCACGAAACGAAGGGAATGCGACCCACTGTCTAGGTAATCGGCAGCAAGTAATCTGTAAAGCGTCAGGTAGAAAGACATGCATTCATGGGAAAAGACTCACAATTCCAAGACAATTTCGGGATTTATCCTCTCGAGAAACTCGTTCACAGGGACTTCTTCTTTCTTCGTTGAGTTCTGATAGTGTGCTTTGAAGCACATGTACTCGATGAGTTTCTGAACAATCAGAGCACTAGGATTGCACCGTCAGATGGAGGACCTCGCGTGAGATAGCACAGACCGATCAGTCGCGACATAAGTCTTTGCGCTAGCTTCTGCGAATCCACCTGATTGACGCGACGAGTTACAGATGAGAGTTCACGGTGAGTATAAGGTTGCACTCACTCTCCATGTCAAGGGAATTCTTGATCGTTCCGCTGATGTTTGCTATGTTTCTGCGCACGACGAACGCGAACCCGTCGTTGCTCACTATACGGACCCAGTCATTGTCGGAGGAAGCGGCGTCAGCCTGGGAAGTGGATTGAAGAGCAATTGGGTAGTATTGTGGCGTACACGTACGCGCATGTCAACATCTTCGTCCATATTATAGACGCTGCTCCGTTCGAGATGATCGTCGTTCAGGTGGAAGAGGCGCGCAGACGAAAAAGGCAAGCCGATCGCGAGCCCCCCCTAATTCCAGCTCAACTTGTTACTCAACCGTCAAGTCCTTCACACCTTGTTCCTCTTCTTGCTTACTGCCACGCACTCTGCGCTCATTCTACGTCGCTCGACAATGCCACTGCCGGTCGGGACCCTTTACATGGACTGCAGATGAGCTAAGCAAACGCGGTGCCGCGTTTATGTAGGGAGATCATCATGACTGGACCAAGTTCTCTTCAGTTCCGCTGATTGTCCAATTCGGAGCGCATTGTTTGGGTGCGCTTTGACTGCATGGACGGTTGTCCAGGTGAGGGCACTGCTGAACAATTGTCTTGCCTGCTCTCACACTACTATCCATCTCTCTTCAGCGCCGTCTGAGTCGACGTCGCTCCCATGAACTACCCATCCAGACATCTTCTGGAGGATGCAGCCGAGTACGCCCGCCAAAGTGGATCAGCTGCGCTTCAGCTGGACCATGTCGTCAAACAATTCACGAGCGGCATCAAGCAGCTGCTCTCGACGCGGACGATAGCCCTCCTTCCCCCAGAGCTGCTTTGCGAGATATTTCTGTTCGCGTGTGCCATGGACCCGCACACAGACCCACCCCTCGGCCACAACGATATCATGCGCATCACGCCTATTCTCATTGCTTCCGTTAACAGGCGCTGGCGGACCATCATCCTCGACCTCCCAGTGGCCTGGTCGTGCATTGACATCCATTTCCACGTCGGCATCGAGATTCCCCGCAACAAGTACGGCCTCATCCTCGCCAAACTCGTCCAGATCCACCTCGATCGTTCACTCCCTCATCCTCTATCCATCCGCCTCCGCATTCCCCCACGGTCGTCGGACTTCCAGCAGCATTTCCTTCTCATGAAGCCCTTTGTTTACTACTTCTTCCAAACCCTCCTTGTTCCTCACTGTGCGAGGTGGCGCCATCTTGCCATCGACATGGGCAACAAGCAGCTCAACCCCATCTATGTTCCGTTCCTGATCACGCCGTCTCTACGCTTACCTATGCTGGAGACGCTCACCTTGGAGAACCCGGGGAGGGACCTTCCACACACGACTTTGCCCGACGCCCTCGCCCATGCGACCTCTCTGAAACACATCCAATTCAAGGGCGGGAGAGTCGTTCGTCCTCTGGTGGACGACCTCCAAGCCAGTCTTCCCCGCGGACAGTTCATCAACACTGTAGTTCTCGATGGATTTGGCTACGACCAAGTCATCCGTCATCTCCCTTCATTGTACAAGGTGGACAAGGTTGTCCTTAGCAACATGGAAATACCGCAAGGGCAGTTCGCTGTCAACCTCGAGTTTCCCCCGACGACCACTACCGCGAAGGCATTATCAGTGGTTTTCGGATGGCAAGTCGATCTGCGCTGGCTGCAGTCCGTGACGGCTCACAAGCTGGAAGCGTTCGAGGTCGTGCATCTTTTCCCTACATCCTTCGCCCAGAACAATCTTGCGTTCATCATGGTAGACTTGTTCAAGCGCTCGGAGGTGACGGCATCTCTGAAGCGCCTTGTTCTCAAAGGCGTCGTCATGTGGCCGAGCGACCTGACCGACGTTCTGCGCCTCATGACTGCGTTGGAGGAACTGGTGCTGCACGAGCCCTCCTGCAACTTCGTCGCCGAGTTCCCGAATTATCTCGTTCAGGCCGACGACATCCAAGAAGAGCCGCACATGGTCTCGGAGTCCCTCTGCATGCGCATGGCATGCGACGACTCGATTGGACCGCAGCTCAACTCGTTGGAACTGGTGTGGAGGTGCGACCTGAGCGTCGACGCCGTGTTGGATATGGTCGAAGAGCGGAAGAAGATAACGAATGTCAGACTGGGCACACAACCGTTCAACCGCTTTGTGCCAGCTGACTTGCAGCGGATGAATGCGCTGAGGATGGAAGGACGCATATGTTCTGTTTTGCCCGCTTGAAATTTGTAGTTGTTGTATGAGTCCTCTCGCTCTCTTTACCTAGCTACCTACACATGTTCATCCCATGCAATTGACCAGCCCCATTGGCCGCTTACGAATACTGTCCTAATCGCGGCCTTGCTTTAGCCTGTTAGTGATGTACACAGTACAGGGGCCTAAATCAACATAAGACTAACTGCTACGCGACGCGTCCGCGATATTGCGCCACGTGGGATCAATTTGACTTGTATAAAAGGCTTTCCGCAGGCAACATAACTCTTTCATCGCAACCACCACCATCGCCTTTACCATTACCATGCCCAAAGACTCGAGCTCTTCGAACAACACCGTCACCACTGGCAGTGGTACCAACAGCCAGGTGATTAAGTTGCATGTTTCTTTCATGTCTTGCTGGCTCACGTCGTCGCATTCATCGCAGGGAAACCACTACTGTAACCGCGCGGATTCCAGCTCTGGTGCCACGGGATACCACTACTCTAACACGTACGCTGTCTCGATTGAGCGAGGTTGGCAAATTCTGACTGGCAACTATCAGCAACGGAAGTTACTATTACAGTAACACCAACGGTTCGACCTACTACAACAGCGGGTCGGGATACTCTCAGTACACCTCGCCCAGCGGCTACGTCAACAAGTCGACCGGAAAGTAATGAAAGGGATCGAAGGGCGAAGCGAAACATAATCAACTTGAATGACCCCATAGCGAGCTTTGTTCCATGTCAAACTGACCCTCAAATGACACATTCGTGCGCTGTACTCGTATCAATTGAGAGCCTCAGAAAGCATCAGTTTCATATTGTTACATTGATGTTATCTTCTCAGACTAGACTATTGCGCTTAGGCCGCAGTGGCTTGGACGTTCAGGCCGTATTTCAATGCACGACTGTAAGGGCAGAACTGGGGGCAATAGTATGAGCGGATGTCATTCCTCGAGCGCTTAACTCACCGCGTGTCCTGCCTGCAGGAGCTCGTCATCAATGCCCTCAACCTTGATGTCGACGCCGAGACCGAAGCCAGGCATGTCCTTCGGCTCACCAAGGTGTACACTGACATGCACCTTCGCGTTCTTCGCCATGTCGCTTTTGCCTTGCTGGCGCGCAACGGCCTGGATGGCGCCGAGGAGACAAGCTGGATGGAGAAGGTGTAAGACGCGTTGGACAAGCGTGGTTACCAATACACACCGGAATAACCCATCGCAAAGAGCTGTTCGGGATTCTCGCCTTTCCCGCTCCCGCCGAGCTCCTTGGGCATGCCCAGATTCAAGGTGAGGCCGTTGGACGATGTGGTACCATTCCGGCCATCGCCTTGAGCGACAGCTGTCGCCGTGTACTACCGCAAATGAGCGGGAAATAGCACTCAGACTGGCAAGCGGTTCACCTTTTGCGACTCTAGCGACATAAACGTGCGCGCCTGTGTGCGGGAAGCATTGTTCAGTGCGGTACTCCTGCCTAGGCTGCGGGTTGCAAGGCGTGCGGTGTTCATAATGGAGGAGTTCATCGTGGTTCGTGGTGAACGTTCGGGGTAACACACATGTAAGATCGACACGCATATGCATGACGCAGGTTACACCGGTCTGTTCGCATTGTGCCGAATTCAATACCTGCCCAGTGCCAAGTGCCAAGTGGCTGTCATGAACCCAGGTCAAGAATATCGGCGTGTACAGCTCGGAATCAAGGTCCAAGTCTACATGAGATGAACGTTCTGCAGCACCTGTCTTTCGACTACAGCTAGACGTACCCCGGACCTTGGGAATTCCAAGGTCGGGCGGCGGGCGGCGGCCAAGCGCCGAGCTTGGCTTGAACTGGACCTTGGGAATCCCAAGGTCCGTCGGTCGACTCGACCTACAGTAAGCTATGCAAGGCTCTGGCTGTAAGCTAAGCCGCAGCGCTGTGTGCGGACCTGGCTCTGTAGCCGGACCTTGGGAATCCCAAGGTCGGGCGGCGGTTGAGGGTTGAACTGTACCTTGGGAATCGTCTGTCAACTCAACTCGAGGATGAAAATGGCGAGCTATCATTCTGGGCAGTGATTCTCATTGCTTGAGATACATGATGTATCACTTCACGGCGACTAAAAGTGTATGGTAGCCTCAAATTCCGTCTGGCCACCGTTTAATTCGCGATCGGCGATTGGGGAAAGCGTGTCATCCCAGTGCAGGGGAAAACGATCGCATCTCTGTATCGTCTCGATTTTTTCGTATGTCACCCTGGGAAATTTGTTCTGAGGGCAGCAGGGAAGACTAGTTACCACTAGCTATGCTTTCTCAAGTCATGGTTGGAACTCACTCATGACGAACATCGTTAGGTGTTAGACTCTGGGCGCTGTTCGTCTGCCACTGGCATTGCGGCCATTAGCGCGTTGGACCGGTCCAGGGCCCACTCCAGAATGAGTGGTTGAGCTACCTATGTAGTGTGGCCTCTGGCTGAGTCTTGTCAGAAGCATTGAGCTCTTTCAAGGTGACCTGAAGGAGAGTACAATGACATGACAACCCAGCAACCTACATGGGCGGATTGGCCTCTGTGAGATCCTGATTCCCGGCATTGACATGTCAATGGGCAGCCGGGCTCAGGCTGTAAGCCAGAAGCAAGCATGAATCTCAGTGTCGCACCAAGATGATGCGATGAAAGAGAGTAATATATGTACGGAGTTTGATATTCTCGTGCCTGGATAGAGCCTTACGCGATTCTGTAGTCTCCAGAGAACTCAGAAGGTCCCGCCACATTGTCAGACCTTTGACCCGGGTCCCCGATCATCATCCCGAAGCGGCGGTCACAGTCCCAAAATGGAAATTTTTGTCCACAAGTGCTCCTCCTGCATCAATTCCACATTTCTAACGCTCTAGCGAAGCAAAACAATAAATATTGAGATCCGTAGATCTACCACTCTGGGAAAGCGTGTCATCCTTGTGCAGGGGCCATGACCAGAAAATAATGATGTGTAATTTGATCTACAACTTGTAGACGAAAATTGACCATAGTCAGCAAGAAAGATTTTCTGATTGAATTGCAATGGTATCATACAGAGTACACGACAAGAGAGAACATAATGCAGTACTAGAATATAGACTAAGAAACAAGATGGGCAAGTTCAGCCTCCCGCCATAGACTGGTGTGTGTAAAATGGGGCATGGCAATGCGCTCACCCCCAGACCAGGGCTCAATCTCATGCTTGAGGATACGGCCTCGGAGATAAATGATATCACCTGGATGCAGGCGGACTCGGAGATGGAGCTGGGGAACACTTAGATAACCACCGGTGATAGGACCGCCTGCCACAGTGAGGACAGCAAAGCCTTTGGGAGGGTCATGAGAGTCAGTATGAAGACCCGACTGCCTATTAAAATATATTTCACGGCCTTCAAGGAGGAGAGGGTCGATATGGTTCAAGGCTTTCAGGATGGGGTGCCTGGCTTCAGAGCGCTGGCGCAGTAGATGAAGATGGTCATACAGAGGCTCATCGATAAGGCGTATGCCTTCATTGATGTGCCATGACAGAGGATGGAGGCGTTCCCATAAGCGAGCGGTTGCTGTGGCAGACGTAGTATTGCTAAAGCCGTCTTTGCTGGGAATGGCAACACCGGTACCCTGACAATGAGCATAGTATCAGTAAAGAATTAGAAGGAGAACGAAATGTGGGTCACCTCCTGGCCGATAGCATGCCAACACCGTGAAACACGAATCTCTCCGGTCCGTTGGCCAGGAACTTCCAGGTAACATCCGACCTTGTCTGCAGATGTGGTAGAGGCTCCCACACGGGGTGGTACAGTCTTGATGTATTCTTCTATGGTGGCATTGACTCGGAGCTGGTAAAACAGTTGAAGAATGAGGGGATCATCAAGAATAGAAACATACCTGGCCTCCCTGACTAATGGCGTGGGGAAAGTATGCAAGAAGTGTTGATCCATCACGAGCAACGACACGCCGAGGCGTGTCGTTATCCATAGTCTTCACAGTATTCCAAGGAATAACATCAACACCACGAGGCTTAGCCTTGGGCTTGTCGATGTCAAAGGCGGTCTGCCCTGTTCATCTTGTGTGAGTGGGAAGGGAATAGAATAGTGCTATACATACAAGTGTTTTCGGGCTGGGCCATGACATCGTATAGCTTCTTCATCCTACGTCTAGCATCATGGTACCGCAAAGGTGAACGATCAAGGTTGACGCTATAGTCGTGGTAGACTTTGGCGATGAATGGAGGGTGAGGTGGACCTGAATTACACATGAGCACGAGAGAGAGATACAGCGAGGTTGTGAAGCATACCTGGAAGTGGCGTGGGGGGCAGGGGAGTCAGGGGTGAAAGCTCGGAAGACAACGGCGTCAAGGGGGAAAGGTCGTGGATAGAGTTCAGGCTGTGGTTCGGAATGATCAAAGGCGGCAGGCTCGGCCGGTGGCAAGGAGTGAGGCAGGTTGATGATGGAAGCCTTTGAGACATCTCAGATAATATGTAAAAGAAAATGATGAATGGATGACTTACATAGCTTTGCGTAGTTTTCGCGATGCCGCGAAACGAGGACGATGCGGAACGAGGACGACGTGAACGAGAACGCCGCGGAATGAGAACGCCGTGGAACGAGAACGCCGTGGAACGAGGATGCCGCGAATTGAAGACGACGCGAATTGAAGACGCTGTGGAACAAGGACGCCGCGAATTGAAGACGACGCGAATTGAAGACGCTGTGGAACGAGGACGCCGCGAATTGAAGACAACGTGGAACGAGGACGCTGTGGAATGGGGACGCTGTGGAATGGGGACGGCATAGAACGAGAACGCCGCGGAACGAGGACGCCGCGGAACGAGGACGCCGCGGAACGAGGACGCCGCGAATTGAAGATGACGTGGAATGAGGACGCTGTGGAACGAGGACGCTGTGGAATGGGGACGACGCGAAATAGTCGCTAGAGCAGTGGAACACTTGCTCTGGCACACAGCCGCGTGGATGAGGGACTGCCAACTGTGAGGATAGAGGACGGCCAAAGAGTGTCGGTGGATCACCAGACAAACTCAATGGTAAGGAGAGAAGAGAGTTGAGAGACTCAGAGTAGAAAATAAATGCCGCAAGCACGTGCGGTACTCAAGGGCCAGGCCATCACATGAGCAGCTCGCGACAAGCTCGATCAGTCCGAGAGCTCTTTGAGAACCACGGTGACTACGCGTTTGGTATGCTTACAACTTCACCTCAACCTCATCTCAGATTTACCGCATAGTTCAGTGCAATATGGCAAACCGCGGTGGCCCCTTAGCCCCAGTCTCATTTGGTAAACAGAAGCGGCCTACAGCATCACTCAAGTATGTGGGCAACTTTGCCGTATAGGCGAATCATCTCACCTTCAAAACAGGGCAAAGGAAAACACTATTCCCTTAAAGACGGTCCCGAATATTTTGCCTGCTCCGCTACACTTGGACCTGCAACAGCAGCCTGACGAGACGGCTTTACTTGTCGAGACGTACGTTGTCTCTGTCTGTAATATGGATCAAATGCCTCATATATGCGCTGTTAGACGTCGTTTAGAGGCTTTAGCTATCAATACCAGACTGATCAGATTGAGACTGCTGGAGGCGGAAACACTCAAGATCAAGGCTCAGCAAGATCTTGTCACCGAGGAAGGACGACAGCAAGTAGCTTTGGAGGAGGCAAAGATCAGAAAGGAAGAGGCTCGGACGCGCCGACTGAACCAAGATCTCCTATTGTCCCAAGCCGAAACGGAGCGAATTCGCCAGCTTCATAGAACATCGAATATCTTGGACGAAGGGGCAGATTCGGCAACATTCATTCCGACAAAGCGCAAGAAGAAGACGATGGTTTACTCGGACGACGAAGACAACGATGTGGATATGGCTACGTAAACTCTGTATCAAGTGTATCAGCATAACTGGAAATTCAAGGCTTTTTGACGAGTCCAAAGGCTTCTCGAGCTTCATCGGAGACTGAATCCCATGTCAAGTTCCTTGACTCTACCTCGGTCGTGTCCATCTCTTCAGCAAAGTCGAGCAAAAGGTTCATAGGCAAGAATGGCTATGGGGTGCTTGAGCATAGAGAGTCAAGATAATAAGAGTGCAAACCTACATCTTCATCGTTTTTCATTGTTCGCAACCTGTCGATGATCGTCTCAGCAGTGAAGACCTCCATGGGTTCCTTGGCGGGCTGCTGGACTTCCTCTGAGACTTCCCTTACAGCGAGCACAGGCTGTTCGACAGTGTGAGTCTGCCTCCTCAGAGTCATTTGCATTAAAGTCCTGCGACAGTGACACTGATTCAAATCACGGAACAGAGACAGACTGAAGACTTACCTCAACATCAATACCGCATAGATTGAGCTTTTTGAGACCCGGGATATCCTTCAAGGTTCTCAAGACAGGTAGCGTTCCTTGGTGTGTTGTGCCTCGGCGCCCAGCGATGGGGATCTGGTGTTCAGTGATGAGATGATTGTACAGTTCGACAACGGTTCGGGACTGTGTTAAGCCGGGACAGAGCTTGCACGGGCAATACACTCTGACCCCTTCATCATAGAACGGGCGGGCGATGGTTTCGTGATGCATCCTGATGATGTGGTGCTCGAGGCTACTCGAGACAAACCTGACACAATATGACTTGATCAGCATAGACAGACTATCATTGCTAGAGAGCACTCACTGATGCATGCGTACCAGAACGCTGGAGTCTTCATCCCAGAGGCAGAACGGGCACAGTCCAGGTCGCAACACCAGACCGGTTTTCCGAACCGTTCCATATGGAATGTAGCCATCCTCTTCACCTTCGCCGAGGGCTTCACAATCCTTGCTCGATAGCTGTGATATCCAATCGCAATGCAAGTGGCTGTCCATGTGATCCTTGAAAGTAGCCTCATCGCGAAACCTGACCTTTCTGTATTATGTATGGTGACGGACAGTACAAGGGATACGCACCACTCATAACAAATGTAACAGTAGTCAACGAAGCAGACAAATCGATTTGGCAAGCCATGTTCCTTCGGCCAGTGTTCCATGAGTGACGCCACATCAATATATCTATGACAAGGTCAACAGGTAATATACTCAATGAGATTATACGTACGTTGTATTCGCATGCGAACAAGGGCGCAGTTGGCAGCGACAATGCTGGGTATGACTAGTGCGGAGGTGATCCATGTATTTCTGCGGCCCACTGACTTTGGCCGAACACGAGGGAACAGCGCACACCCTGTTGGCAATCATAGGAAATGTCCTTAGGCACTCATCCCATGCAAGTCCTTGTTGTAGCTTTGTAGCACATGCATGCAGATGCACAGCACGCGCACTTGCATTCATGCCTCTGGAGAGCCAGGAATACAATTAGAAATAGTTGTCAGAGACTGATGACACTTACACAATATTCGCTGTACAGTCAAGACGGAGGCAGCGACCGTTTTGCTGAGGAGATTCACCAGGATAGGAGACGGCATTGATAGAGAGAGACAACGGGCGTATGGGCGTTTCGGGTTGACGGTGCAGGTATTGCCATGCGTTGAAGCGTGCTGCAAGGCTGCCGTCATCGCTCAATCCACTGAACAGCATGTTCTGACTGAACTGAGGATCGAGCTGGTAGATGGGATTATGGAACGGCTGCAGAGTGAATTGAGTCTGTGCAATAGATACAGCGACAGATGCTCTTTCTTCTTCGACAGCTCTTGCCTCTGTGCTGACAAAGTCTATGTCACCTGATACCGTGTCAATGAGCGCCAGTTGCGCAGCGATTGCGGACTCTTGTCCGCCGTTCTGGAACATGTCCATGATGTCTTCTGCAGATGAATTGTTAATATCAAGGTGTTTCGTGTCATTGAAGTTTTGAACAATGTCCAAGTCTTCAATGTCTTCGTCACTTGCTGCAACAATGACATCGAGTGGTGTTGTAGCGTCAGGTTGTCCAATATCGGATGGTCCTACGTGTTCTTGTTCGCCAGTCTATGCGATATTAGCTCCCATCTCCCAACCTGGATCATTGTGATTACCTGAGGGGGCCGTGAAGCGAGAATATGCTTATCTTGCTCTTGAAAGTACTCCTGCCGTTCCCGTGCAAGTTCGATTCGTTGAAGATAGCAGTACATGGTCTTGACGGCTCTGAACTTCTGCTGATACAGGCGGCCTTCTCCTGTTCCTTTTGCGGCCTTCAGAGTTCCGTATCGGCATATACAGACTTGACGTATCTAGCACCAGTTGAGTGTATCTCATACTCTAAGAGGTGACCGAACTCACATTGTCCTGTTCTGTGAGTAGCGGGATCATCTCGGGAGATACCAGAATGGATGCTATGCTAGCTTGAGATAGCGCCTTGGGAGCATTTCTATCGGCATTCATAGATGGTCTGGATAGTGACTGTATACGGTTGGTGTTTCGCCAGAGTAGGGATCGCCAAATACTCACCTTGATCAGGTCTCTGTTCTCTTTGCGACCAGATACAATTGCCGAATAGTCCAAGGGTAGCTGCACACTCTGATACTTTTGGAAGATCCGTGAGAATCGGTCGTGTCCCATGGCTTGCGTACGCCTCTGTTCAGAGACGTTGAGATTGTCACCGATAGCATTGGCAGCCATGCGACGAAGCATGTATAGTACGACTGCTTCTGTGGGACAGTCAGAATGAAAACACGTCAGTAATAATGATTGTGCCTACTCTGGAAACCAGCTGCTATGCTGAGGCGTTGTACAGACCGATGAAGGCTGTCGTATGGCAAAGCTCTGTGGGATGAAATGGTGGATCCCCCAGAGTCGACATACACTCTCAGTACTGGGAGCGTCTTCTTGTCTTCTGATACTGTGAGTGTTACTGATCTATCGGCATTCTCCATAATGAAGCGAAGATCGTCAAGACTCTTGACATTGACAAAAATGTCATCGGAGAGACCCATCTCCAGTAAGAGACTGGTCACACAGTGTCCCATGCCGGCAAAGCTCGTATTGCTGCTAATCGGCTCGCAATAGTGTCCAGTGCCAACACTGAAGATCCCTTGTCAGCAAAAGAGTGGACGGACACAGAGATGACATACAAATCGGGATCGACTCGCTTTCCTTTCAGCAACCGGTGAGTTATCTTTGTGCACAGCTGCGGAATCTCTGCTGTAGGGGGCGAATCGTGACACTCAATTCCCTCAGTGTTGTATGCCCAAGGCGGAGGCTGACTTGCTGGCAGAACGATCATTTCGACATCCTGAAAACGATTTAGATCACGAAAACTGTAAGGGAGATCACTATACATACCTCCCATAGAAGTGCTTCATTTGTGTGGACGTAAGCGGAAGACTCTACGATCTGTCCAGGACGGGCTGTTGTTCGACATGAGAGATTAATGAAGAAGGCAATCTGATGGCGCTGGTATCAAGGTCAAATGTGTGTGCATAGAAGATAAGGGTAGAGTCTCACCATTCTCGTGGACTTGACAATGTATGACGGGGAGTACAAATGCGCCAGGAGTATGGCTATGTCAAATGGGTCCGCGGTGTCCTTTTCACGTCTCTTCCTCGAAACACCCAGATTCTCGACAGCTTGGTTGTCGGCATACTAGATGAGATTGAGAACAGCAAGGCCAGAGAGAAGACTGAGAGTATCTTACGGTAAAAAGTTGGCGAGTGATTGCGGACGCATACCCCTGCCCTGTCTTCCGCTTGGTCTGTAGAAGGTGAGACAATGTCTGTACCAAAGTGTGACTATACGTACCAGGCCAAGAAAGAGGCCAATCTGAACTTGTAGGGTCACCACGGTAATCTTCTCGTCCAATATTCCCTTGGAGCTCATCACTAAAAAATTGACAAAACCTAGTAGCAGAGCTGCAAGCGAATTGGTGAAGCTGGAGAGAGGAGTCATGAAAGAACATACGCATGGGTAGGAGAGGCGCATTACGCGCAAGGACCGTCTCTGCATCAAAAGACCCATATTTTGCTCCTTCTCCGGTGACTCTCAGATGGTCGAGGTAGGCGTACAGGCGGCCTTCCAAACAAGCTTGCGCGTTGAGAGTTGCAAGGGCGAGCCGCTTTTGTACCCCATTGGCTGCCAATTCGTCAACGCCTTGAAAGACGGACATTCCCCAGTTCTGTGAGTGAGTAAGAAGGCAAACTTGTGCTTCGATTCGTTTGGACTCCGACGCCAGCCAAGTAGCGAAATTACATAAAGCACATGCTGTTAAGTATGACAGGTAATATGCCAGGCCAGTCAGTAGTCAACAGGAACGCATTTGTACAAGGTAGTCACAGTCGCGTCGTCCATCAGCAGACGGAAGAGTGTAGGCCCACGTCACAAACCTGCTGGGTCCAGACGCTGAGCAACTGTTACTCACACCTTGAAAAGAGTCTTGTGAGTAGGGGTAAATTTCATCTACAAGTTGTAGACAAGATTTGTGGCGGCCATCAATACTGCCCTATGATCAATGGCGGCTCATTGGGTCAAGGTCCACTTCACTGTGCAGCTGGATATGATTGTTATACAGCACAAGGACCGAAACTGTAGTCGTAATCAGCAGGTATACCGTCAGCCTTGTTATCATCTAAGAAGTCCTGAGCGAAAAGCGAAACAGTGTCCAAGCCAAACACCTTCAGAATGCGACAGAGCGAGTCGCCACAGCGGTGGTAGTTCATAACAACAGCAAGGTCTCCCAGTTGAGGATCAGGGCGCTTGGTGCGGACGCGTGATGCTGCGTCGCACACGGTGTCCACCAGATTGTCGAATGCTGCTGAGCGTCTGATACCAGAGCGAGAAGCAAGGCAGGCGTCCCAGACCGGATCGAGCAGTACGGCGGCTCCAAACTTGGATAGATGTGTGAGAGACATACCACGAGAGGGAGATGGAGAGAGAGAGAGAGAGACGCACACGACAGTAAATCTTCAGGAAGCGGAGACGACCACTGACTATGCGGTGGTGAGTCTTTCCGTATACACTGAGCATCTTTGCCGTTTCAACCTCCATTTCGTGCGCATTTAGTCCCTTCTTGGCAAGCTCCTGCTCCAGGAAGGGGTGTTCTTGTTCGAAGCTGGCCTTGATGACTTGACCTTTCCAGAGCTTTGACCCGTCGCCACAGCTATGCTTCTTCCAGTCGATCGCAAAGAGGAGGACACCTATGGAACGTATCACATAATAGACAAAGTGTTCGATGGCAGTGCTCTCTTTGTGTGTGTTGATGAGCTGCAAGAGTGTGAGAGGGGAAAGAAAAAGATTCCAAGAAAGAGCGCATATACCGAGTCGGTCGCGACGATGCGCTTCAGAGTGCTTGTTTCCTTCTGAATGTCGCCAAGGCGCATACATAGCAAGTCCCAGGTAGTGCACGAGTCGGACAATGGGCGAAGAAGAGCGTCCCATTGCTTCTGAGTGGCATGGTAGCCGATGATGAGCCGACGGAAAGCTTCATCTTCGATTTCGATGACGGAGGAGCCATTGAACGGGAACTGCAGCAGAGTAGAGCGAAAGTCAAGGGCAGAGAGAGAGGTCGAGTTCCAGGCAGATTGAATGGTGCTGTAGTAGCGTTTCTCATGGGGTTCCTTGTCACTGTCAGCCAGAAGAGGCGTAAGGAGGGCGCATACACGCACCAGTACAGAGCTCGAGACGTCGTCTTCGGGTGGTGGTGGCGGCGACGGAGGCGACGGCGGCACTGGGGCATCGAAAGACGTCTTGTGTTTCTTGACAATGGTCGTGAGGTCGTTGGCGATGGATTCGACGCGGCCCCAGAGACTCTGCATACGGCGCTTGGACCGAGGCGACATGGGATCTGAGGCGGGAAAGTCGTTGACGTCGGCACGGAGAGCATTGAGGCGGCGCTCAGCGTCCTTGATGCGGTCCTCCATGGTGGGAGAGAACAAGGTGTGATCGGTGGAGAATGTCACGCTGTTACGGAAAGCTGCCACCAACTCGTATGCACCTGATTATTTACTATGTATGCTGGTACAATGGGAATTTATCTACTGCTGTGAGCTGGTAGAGCAATGTGCAATGCCTACTGTCCCAAAGGGAGAAACTCCGCAGAAGGAGATGGTCCACAGAGAGTGATTAACCGGCTCTTAGCCTATGCGAGCACTTCTCTCGCCTTCCAACCTCGGCACCTGTCCTCAGGACTCCCGTGCGCAGCCCCCGCTATTGCCCACTCCCGCCCTCACGTGAATTTCTTATAGGCAAAGTTGTCAATAATATTAACGGACTTAAAAAAAAAAAAACTCACACTCGTTCCTCGCAAGGTGCTGGCTAGTAAGTTTGCACTACATGGCTGCGCTCGTTCCTCGCTTGCGAATTGCCTCGTCCCTCGGCAAGAAATTCTGGCCTGTATGCCTCGTCCCTCGGCAAAGAATCTGGCTCCTGTATGCCTCGTCCCTCGGCAGAGAATGTCCTAACTCCAGAGGAGTAGCCAAGAGAGCTGCAGAGAAACTGGGTGAAACAGCAAACTCGGAATTGACATCTGGCTATCAGGACCCTAACCTTGGATGGAGAGGCGCAGACGGAAGGATACCCATGACGCAATGGCACCTACAACTTTGTGGAAATGTGTAGGTCTCATTGCGTCATTAGAGCGGAGAGCTGGCTGAAGATGGTCTGGCGTAAAGGTCAGTGCACATGGATCAGGCGAGGCAAGGATAATGGTCCATTTAGGGAATGAGAGACAGGGTTCAGAGCGAGGCGAGTTGCAGGTGGATCATTGTTTGACAGTGAGTGAAGAGATCGCTTGAAGATCAATCGACTGAGAGGTACCCCTGTCGGAGGGGCAGCATCCTTCACACGGAAAGACTGGGCTGTTAGAAATATTCAAGAATCATCTGCACAAGATTAAGGCACCTGTGATCATTTCTGTGTGTGCTCAAAGGACACAGCAGCAGAGGATGCATGCGAACTAGGCGATCAAGACGGGTGGCTGGCGCAGAAGGGCAATGGCGCCCTGGGCGGATTGTCGCGTCCAACACCATGGCGAGAGCGAACAAGACCGTGGAACGCAGCGCGTATGCAGCTGGAGTTGTTCGTCCTACCTGGCGAACGAGACGACGTGTGAGACGCGCGGCCGGGCGACGGCAGTGGCGAGAACGAGGCGACGTGTGAGACGCGCAGCCGGGCGGATGCGAGGCGAGAGTGCACAGCGCGTCTCGCGTCTTGGGGTGCCGTGAAAGACCCTGTACAGGCTATAAGCTGAGTAGGAGGAAGAAAGACACGACTCACAGAAAAAGCCATGTCATTGTGTCGGACTGGTGACGGGCAGGCGGTGGTTGGGAAGAGCAAGGCGGGACAAGGGCGCAGGAATTTGGCGTCTACCGCCAAGTTCCCACAAAGGCATGAAGGCAATGTGGTTGCGTCGAGGTGGTGGTGGGGTCTCTGAGGCATTGGCCTCTGGCAAGAACCGGGCTGAGGGAGCGATGCATCGGCCAGCAGATGTGAGTGCATGGCGACGTGGGCGATGTGGTCGACGGCAGCATGCGAGCTCTGATGGGGGCACTGACTGGGCTGCTCAAGCTGAGCCAGTCAGGGGCTGGCTGTGGAAGTAGGAGGTATCTGAGGCATCGAGCTCTTGCAGGCAACGGGCAGAGAGGCGATTCGTCGGCCGGCAAACGCGAGTGGACGACGGTGTCGAGGGCGACTAGCTGAGCTCTGGCAAGCTGGGCGCCCACGGCAAAAACATGACCGGCCATCGACGTGGGCAACGGCAGCACGAGGCGACTCGGCGAGCTCTGGCCTTGAGCAAGTGAAGCTGGGCCGCGTGGAGGTGGGCAGGCCGCAGAGAGAGCGATGCATCGGCTAGCAAACGCGAGTGTCAACCGTCAACTCGCTTGGTCAGGGCCGGCAAAAGCATTGCCGGCCATCACCGGCAATCGCATCAACGGATCCATGCGGTATGTTTCCCTTCTCTGTATCGTTCCAATTTTTTCGTATGTCACCCCGAAGGGGACATTAAAGTGTAGGTAAATAGTCAAGTTGATAGAGAGAGTTTTGTGTTGAGAAGGAATGACAGAGTGAGGAACTTCCCCTATAGGGCAGGCACCACATCACCTTGTCCCCCTCTTCCAGGAGGCACGTCTTTGATCTCCATTGCTGATGAACCTAGATGTTGATCTCATCAAGTGAGTACTTGACTTTGCTCAGCATGGATCGAGGGTGGTACAATATTTGTGGTTCGATAGACTGACAAGCTTGCATCCTCGAGCCCCGGCAGGAGGTTCGCGGAGCTCACCTCTGATCTGCCTCCGGCTCTCGTTTCCAGCTTGAGTCTATCGAACCATCAGCTTGACAAGCTTACAATCCTGCCTTCGGCAGGACGTTCCTAGGCTCACGTCCTTTCTTCTAACATCTTTGCTATCAGTATTGAAGTTCGAGAATGAGCAGGTACATGGTCATGATCCAAGCAGTGAGCACCAGAGAATGCAACAAATATTGCAGGCCTGGTCCTCTATCTAGGTCAAAACCGGCAGTTCTGCCTGATGTGCAACTTCAGTTATAGCTTATGTAGTATAATGAGATCAATCAGAATAACTGAGACATATATCCAGCGGAGGAACCCAAGACAGCAAGCGGATGCATATCAATGTGCAATGTGGGCTGCATGTAGGAGATAGGCAAGAGTCGGAGTCTTGCCCTCTCTAGAAATCCTTTTTCATGGAGATGATACTTCGCTATGAGCTGTGTCCCCATCAGACATAATAAGCAAGGTCAACTCTCAAAGGGTCCTTGATGACCCACCAGGAGCACGACCATGGACTCCATGGACCGAGTAGCATTGTCTAAAGGATCTATAGTGTTCTGTAGCCTGGCAGATTCGGCGATTGGGCCTGGGTTGGTTGTTGTTTTCTTGGAGATGATGTCCACACAGATATGCAGCATGATAACGGGGTCTATGGCGTCAAAGTCGATGATTGGCAAGGCAGCCATCTTGTCATCGACGAGGCACAAACCAAGGTGATCGCAAAAAAAAATTGTGGATAGTCTGACTAGAGAACTGAGTACGAGTACACTAAGGTTGATAGAAGGATAAGTTGCGTCTCACTTGCATCGAGACCCTGGGATAGTCGCATGCCCATTCGAGTTGCACGACGTGCGGTAGCCGAAAGTCATGGTCATAGAGGAGCTCGGCCTTGATGGGACCGCACGCGCAAGTACTAACCTATGTGAATCTCCAGACTCTCCCTTCGTGGATGTAAAGGTTTCGTACGCCCGAAATTGAGCCTCGAGTTTGTTGATACAGTCCAGGAGGTCCGACCAGCTCTCGCACTCACACTCGCTCTCCATGCTTGCCGCCTTGCACCTGTGACAGAAGTGCGAGATCCATTGCACTTCTGAGAGACGCGTGCACGAACCACAGATGTTTGCAGACCGTCACACTTCTAGTATGAATTGTCTGTGGTTGTAAATTGAAGGTGAACGGGAGGTCGACCTACTACATTCCGGGACGTATAGACTAGTCGTCAGACGCTGGGACAGGAATAGGGCCGTGTCTGGCCTAAGGTACGCATACTGTAGAGGAGTGTATGGATACAACCGTCACGTGCACCGTAACGCCCCCGACCTCAACAACGGGACCAACGTTGTGCGTTACGCACCCCAAAATTGGAAACGCGGCCGCCTTGGCGGCCGCCAAAAATGGTAATTTCACCCTGAGTAACGCCGCTAACGTCAACAACGGAGGCCGCGTTGCGCGTTACGCAACGCGAAATAAGATACACAACGGGGCCCGCGTTATGCGTTACCGTTGTTACCATACACTCCTCTACAGTATCCCGATACGCAGTTCCCGATGCTCTATATTGGATATCCTACAAAGGCCAGTTTCAAGCCGTTCAAGATGAAGAATTATACTGAACGTCTGCACTTTGCTACCACCGACGTTATGCAATGATAATCGGGTACCTTGTTGAGTGGTCGGAGTGCGAGTGAAGCTCTCGAACAGAGTCGTGTTTGTTGACAGTTGTCGGATGGGGAGATATAGTAGGCGAGTTTTGGAGCAGCGAGGAGGCGACATAGACGCAACAAGTTCGAGCCGGACTGCTTCGATGCAAGACATGTATGAAAGCTTCGGAAGTAAGGTGTGAGCCAGGACTCCTCTGGATAGTCGTACTACCATAGTGCAGACCGCAAGGCGAGCTGGCATGCAAAGATTCAGGTCGCCTTGTGTGGTGGGAGAGGGGGTACCAAGATAACTCTCATATAGTTGTAACCTCGTTCTGCCGCTACTTCATCAAGTTCATGGGAGGGAAGTAAGTGGAAAGTGACACGGGTCACTTGATGTTACTGTCACCGATATAACTCACTTACCACGACGACGACCTCGAGATGGGGTACTACAGCTATGGGCTGCCGCCCTTTGTCGTGATTGTGATTGCTCTGTACATTTTACTCACTGGTGCGCCCTCCTTTGCCTCGCGTCTCAGCACTGTGTAACCGCGTCAACAGGATCCGGAGAAGCTTTCAATGTCGGTCGATTTCTGGAGGAGTCCAGTCCGTATGCTTGGGCAGCGACGGGTATTGGTCTTTGCATCGGCCTGAGCGTGCTTGGCGCTGGCTGGTGCGTTTCGCTGTCTTGTGGCACTCCGACTGTTGGACTGAACGGATGGCTGTTGTAGGGGCATATTCATCACAGGCGCCTCCATCCTCGGAGGAGGTGTCAGGGCTCCCCGTATCAGCACCAAAAATCTGATTAGGTGCGCTCACTATGAACGTGCTCAGTACGCCGACTGACAATGACGCAGCATCATCTTCTGTGAAGTCGTCGCAATTTACGGTGTCGTACGTACCATCCCACGCTGGCACAATTCCTTCAAGTTGAACGCTTCGATGCAGATTATTGGGATCGTCTATTCTGCCAAACTTTCGGAATTCGTACCCGAGGACCAGCTTTACACGAGGGAGAACTACTTCACCGGTATGGATAACCGAGGAAGATGTATTCCCAAACTAACTGTCCACTGAGGCTTCGCCCTGTTCTGGGGCGGCCTGACCGTCGGAGCATGCAACCTTCTCTGCGGTGTTTGCGTGGGCATCACCGGCTCCAATGCTGCACTCTCAGACGCAGCCGATCCCTCCCTCTTTGTCAAGATTCTCGTTGTTGAAGTCTTTGGCAGTATCATGGGTCTATTTGGCTTGATTAGTGCGTCATCCCGCTGTGCACACTTCCTTCTATCGTTTCTGACGACGATCAACAGCTGGTTTATTGATGATAGGTTCTGCAGAGCCCTTCACAGCTGCGGTGGCACCTGCTGTTTCTCCTCTTGTTTCTGTTGCATGAACCCATGGATACTACTAGCACTCAATAATCACCCATTCGCTGACAAGACAACATGTCCGGCCCTTCAGTATCTGCATGCCCAGTTCGACCACGTTGCACCGCGTTCCTTCTGCTGAATTCAAGTGTGTACCAAAGGTCATCAGGAAAATGCGAGGTTGAGAATTTCCTGTGCCTGACCAGAGATTCTCTCGACGTGCTGGAAAATACTGTGATACGGGCAATACTGTTACAGACGGGTCATGATTCCTTTTGGTACAAAATCATCCGCCAAGAAACCGGGAGGCAAAGAATTGTTACAAGCCAGCTTTCCATGCCGCGTAGTAAGTGCTCAAACCATCGACCAAACCCATCTTTTTCGGCTGCCAGCCCAAAAGGGCTCTGCCTAGGTATGGTCTCGTTAAGGTTGTGGTACTCAAAGCACGTTCAAATACTGATTGTCGTCAATTAGTCATTCTCCATCAAAATCTGGCAAGCGCTTACCAGTCTCTGGATCTTTCAGCCTGTATCCCGGCGCTCCGGAAATCTTGACAAGCTTAGCCAGAAACTCCTCATGGGACTCTGAAAAGCTATTCGACGCGTCGAAGATCTTTCCTCCTGCGACAGGGCCGGCCTCCACGACGCGCACGTAGAGGTCTGCGAGGTCGTCTGCGTGAATGAGGGCGAACCTTCCTCCAGGTGTACCCGGCCAGACGATCTCCTCCCCTTTCGCTGCCGTCTCGAAAAATGGAGCGAAGAGGGACGCGCTACGTCCGTACAGCATGGACGGGCGTATAACGATGGGGTTCAGAACGGTATTGGCGAGTACCGCTTGCTCGACAGCGGGCCTCCACGCGACCACTTCAGCGGGGTGCGTGATGGGCGTCGTGTCAGTGACAATGTTCTCGCGGTCTTCGCCGTGCACCCACGTTCCGGAAGTGTAGATGTACGTCAGCTTGGGAGACGATGGACGGTTGGTCTTGCACTCGTTCGACAACGCCACAAGCAATTTGCTGGCGTCACCTCCGGCTGCGTCCACGACGCAGTCGATTCCTTGAACTATGTCGAGCCACTTCTCTGGGGCTTGTGCATCTCCCACGAGAGGCGTTACTAAGTAATTTCATATGAGGTTCCACGCATGAGTTCTGGAAGTTGGCTTACTCACTCTCTTCCGTCAAAAGCGTCTTCTTCTTCGCCTCGGAACGCGTCAAGCCGTAGACTTGATGTCCAGCACGCACCAAAGCTTGGGCGACGGGGAATCCAATGAATCCTGTGGATCTGGAACAGCACGCCATCAGTCGCAAGTCGACACTCAAGACCAGAAGCAGAATACATACCCGATAACGAGTACGCGCATTTCGCTTGGATGGTCGGTGTTGGTGATGGGAGGGGAAAGTGTGAAGAACGATTCCAGGACTCTAGCTTGTTATATGAACGCTCTGGATAGACGGAAAGCCGATTCCCAAAAGCAGTAGTGAACTTCGACCAAAGATAGATCGGCTTCCCAAGCAAGTGATCCACCTCTCTCCGAAATGTATACTCCTGTGACTGTACGGTCAGATGTTTTTAGCGAATGACTAAGTCCACGGGCGGTCAAGAGGTAAAGATAGCCGCCTCCTGGGCAGTTTGCAAAACAAAGTCAAAGGGCAAGTGCGCCACATGTGATACCGACATGGTCGTTATATTCTTTCTTGCTAGATATCTCATATCATCAAAAATAAACCAGGAATACTCTACAAATATCCGTTTCAATGGTATCATTACAAATAGATCGCTTTCATAACTTCATTCATCACTTCTTTTCACTGGTATGCGCATCTTCGAAAGGATTCTCGACGTACTCCAGCTCCTCGCTGTCTGAGGTGTCCTTTGTGTGCTGCTGCTCCGTTGGGGAAGAAGATGTCCGCAACAGCGAGACGGGACGCTTGGGCAGCAAGCCCAGTTTGCCAGCATCGATGGGCTGACCTGAGCTAGTGGATGGAGGTCTGGGGGTAGTCGCGGGCTCTAATGACCGAGGTCAGCACTGCACTGCTTTGTTTGCGCAATGAACGATATATACCTCGCGTTGAGCTGGGTGACAGGTCGTACCCTTGGACAGGTGTCGGTCTGGTCGTGTTAGATACCGGAGGCGGGGGATTCGGATCGTAATAGGCAGCCTGTTGCGGGGCATGATGCGTCTCGTAGGGGAAGGTATCCCCGGCGACGCCCCACGGAGGCTGTTGCTGCTGCTGCGCTGAGGACGATGTGGCGGCGTTCTGCTGCTGCCTTGGCTGGTCCATCTCAGCCATCTTGGCCTTGACCTTGTTGAAGATATTTCCAAACGTGCGCTTCCCAGCTGTGAGACGATAAGCAACAAGGCTTGCATGCGGTGAGCCACTAACACTCTGCGATCTTGTTGAACTGCTCGCCAATCTCGGCCATGGTGTCCTTCTCTGGGGCGCCCTGCTGGGACGAGCGTGTTCCAAGTGCGGGACGGGGAGGATCCGGTTGCCATGCTCCTTGCTGCCACTGCTGGTGTTGCTGCTGTTCATCTTCAAGCATCAGCCTACGCGCCAGCTGTTCGTCCAATTCTTCCTGCGTCTAAAACGCTTTGATGAGCTAGCGGCCTTCGTGTCAATCCCAACAAGAACACACCATTGGATGCTCAGGCTGCGCAGCAGGCGCCTCGCTCTTGTACTCCGGATCACTCATGCCCAGTAACGCGTCCACGGCACGGTCCTGGTTGCCGCCGACAGAGTCGAGCACAGATTGGCTTCCAGACGGTCAGTAACGAAGACGGGAATGATAAACGGCAGACGCACAGTATCAGATCATCGAAGTCTGGGAACATTGCCCGCAGAGCAGCGACCTTGGGATCGCCAGGCGCGTCGGTCACTGGCTCTGGCGATGTTGTGGAATGCGGAGGCGAAGGCGACGGCGACGGCGATGCGACAGGCCGTTGCGGCATCGGGGGCGGCGTCTCCTCTGTCGTTGCGGGCGGCGGCGTCGTCGGAATACTTTCAGTCATGGTGATGGGAGGAGTACAAGTCTATTCAGGCACCTAATATATTGCGCGCGCAGCACTTCTGCATCAGATTTGGTGATCGATGAACACAGCCTGTACGCCGAGCCCCAGCGCCTCTTTCACCGCCAACGCCAATCCGGGAAGCGCAGTGCAACGCGTAAGACCGTTAATCGTACTGTAATAGCCGCCTCACTGTCGAGACTTTTTGCCCTTGGGCCCCGAGGCTGTTCCGTCGGCCCGTTTTCTCTTGGTACTCTCCCCCGACATAGCCTTCAATTGCGATAAGAGCCCGCCTAATATCCTCTTTTCTCCCAGGCGGACTATCGTCGCATGCCGTTCGTTGAGTGACAGGTCTCCGGAGAGTGCCTGTTCGTCGTCCTATAGAAACGTCAATATGGGATGATGTGTCTCATCCGAATGAATATAACTTCACCTGCACACTGCTAGAATACTCTTGTAGTCTTCGTTTCAGCACATCGAGCAGGATCTCGATAGCGTCTGCATCGAGATTTGGTTTAGGTGGCTTCCCTTTGCTCTTCACTTTCGGCCACTCTTGTTGACTTAGGGACATGAGCTTGACCAAAGATATCAACGCCGGAGGAATTTCCTCCGCGTCTAGCTCTAGTACACTGAAACGGATGAGAGGATGCCGCAAAGGAGATTTCACGACACGTACTCATCACCGCCTTCCTCCAGCCACCATTCTATTCGTTCCAAAGTCACATCCGCTGGTGTATTGTTTCGCGCTGAAACGGAAGCAACCACCAGGTCGGCACGGAGTTCAACAACATCGCCCGGGTTGCCTTCCTTCCCGCCTGGCAAAGGAAGCAAATCCACATGCCCATACCGCCGGAGCAGCTCAGCATTGGGAAGATCGCCGTAAGTGTTCCACTGCAATTTTGGCAGTTAGCACATCTCCCGATATTACAGATATTTGACTCGCAATCTGCTCGCCGCGTTTGATGGCTTTAGTCGCTACCATCTTCAGCTCGTGCTCTTCGTAGAATAATTTCGCCTGTACAGGTGTGTTGACGTTAGTTTATACAGGCCTAAGAGAGATCTAGAACTTGCGTTTTCGCTTTCGAATCGTGCATTCAGCAGGTCAGCAACTGGGACCATCGAGACGTCAGAAGGGTCCTCTTCCTCCTCTTCCTCCTCCTCTTCCTCTTCCTGCTCCGTCGGCCCCGAGTTCTGTGCGGTTTCTGGCTCGTCAACATCCATAGAGCGGCTGTTGTTAGCCTCCTCGTTTTCGTCTGCATCGGTCTCCCATCTCTCGACATTGAAGCTTCGAGAAAGGATTCGACTCCCCATGATGTGATACTGCTGCAGCGAATAGTGAATGTATGTGCTGGGTGGAAATAGATCCGGACGACTCTTTGAATTTGCATTAGGTCTATACGAGAGGCTTGGGTTCAAGCTTACTTGTACAGCGGGATTGAGAATTTCCGTGAAATCTCGTGCGGCATCCTCTCTTCCTAATTTCTCTGTACCCCGTTTGTCAGAACAAGTTCGCGACTATATGATAGTAATGACAGACCTACCACCGTAGTTCCCTTCAAATGTTCTAGGTCTGCGTCATTCCAAAACATTGGAGTTGAGAACTCCGCGGGTAGGGAGCCTAAGATTGGAGTATCAGATACATCGCAATTTGGATGGTCGAACCCGAATCACTCAAGTACGGGCCCCACTTGGACGCGCTGCCCTGAGATTCCTCCCACATCATACACAAGATCAGGCCAACCCAGCCTTGGTCTAGCGAGCGACGCTTCCATTCCTCCAGTCCGAAAAGCTCGGGCAGGGTAGACGTGCGAGTAGAAATTACAAGAGAGCGAGGGATAGTGAACAAGATATGGCCCTCCTATGAGCCCAATCAGAGCGAATTCAGTCGCGGGAGGGAGGGTACCACTTGCAGGAACGTCCTGTAGCGCGACCGCACCGCGTCCGCCCTCGGAGGCAGAAAAGACGGTGAAGCCCATATACGCTTTGTCAATGAATCCGTTGTTCTGTTCGAACCATGTCACGAACGCGTCCAATCCAGCATCGGCCATGATGGTCAGAAAGCAAACGCGGAGGCACTTCGCGAAGAATTTTTGGAATTGATCGTCAGCCACGTGCCGGGCGTAATTCACATGCCACCAGCGTTATTGTTCGTCAACACGCTCAGCCACTCTCTCAATGCTCATGGACATCTATGGCCTTCTCCGAGCAAACTGCGACCGTCTTCTGGAGCAATACCAGTCAAACCTACGCGATGTGCGCACGCTGCAGGAAACGATGATCAATGATATTCTGCCGTCAGTCGTCGACGAGCTGTCACTAGGGAAGGACGAAATTAATTGGGCCAAGTCATGGCTTGAAGACACCCGTAAGGCCATATTATTATCCGACGCACAATTAGCTGTTTAACTCTTTTGGCAGCCTCGATATTCCATCTATTCAGAGTCAGTGGTTCTGGAGAGCATTTACTTATGCCACCCATGCTCACAATACGCGTCCACAGCGGAATGAGTTTACAAAGTCTTTCGCGCTCGAGGCCATTCGGAAGACTCTGATATGGCGTCTGGGGCACGTATGGCCCCCAAACCCAGACCCAGCTATCTCCACCCGAATCGCCGAGAGCATACGCTGTCTGCCAAGTAACATAACGGACCCCATTGGCAGGCCCATCATCGTTATTCAGTTTGTGCCGTTTGACAAGCAGTCCGTCGACTACAAGGCAATAGTGTATCGCGCGTTTGAGCAGCTCAGATGTCACTTGCACGACGTCAACGGAGCCGAGGCCGAACGCGGCGGGCCTCCCGCGCTACAATATGTCGTCCTGCTTGATCTGAAGGGCCTGTCCATGAAGACTATGGTGAGCTTAACCTACTGGGCTTCCCTCTCACTCAGACGCGCCTAAATTCAATCGCCAGAGCTTTGATCTGGTATCATGGTTCTTAACGGACGTCATTCCACGCTTCCCGGGAATGCTTTCAGCTGGTAAGTGCACGATGCGACAGGCTTTTCTCACGTTCAGCCACTGAAACTGTCGCGAAGTGTTCATGCTCAACTTCTCTTGGACACATTCGGGAATTTGGGCTATTATCAAGTAGATCCGGTACATTGGCAAGGCACAAATTGTACACTAATTTATCTTTCCATTCAGACGTGTGTTGCCCGCGAGCGCCTTGTCCCGCGTCTTTTTCCTGAATCGGGATGAACTTGTCAATTACTTCACGCCCGCAGCCTTACCTCAAGGTAGGTCTATCCACTTTCCGTACTCAATACATACATTGATCCCAGATCCATGTTACAGACTATGGTGGCAGCCTAGAACCATTGTCAAGACTAGATGATCCACTCAGACAAACCGCATTAGGTGTCTCCGTCGCCAACTTGGATTCTCGTCCTCTCAGATTGCCATCTCCCGCACATTGTGTTCCTGACATCCTGCTCACATCTATCTCTCTTTCGCCGACGTCCACGCTCAATCCGTACTATGGGTACCCTGTCGCCATTCTGGGCACATCTGCGTCCTTACACCATGGTCGGCGTCGGAAGCGCGACCTAGTGAAGACTCTGCTTCGATTGTTCTTGTTACGGTGGCATGGCCGAATCACTGCGTCTATTTGGCTGTGTCTATTAGTCTTCTCATTACGATTATGGACGCGTCGCAGATTATTGTACTCCCGGGAGGGACGCGAGGTGCTGTGGGCATTTTTATCCTTCGGGAGTAACTGGTAATAAGACCTGTCCTTCCTTCTCGCATCTGGTGTGATGATCTCGGCTTGCCAGCGTATTCGCGCAGTCAAGCGTGCGAGAAAGCATAGAGGGTATAGTATATTCGTCGCATAACCCAGAATCTGGCAGCCGAGAGCCGTCATAGTAAATACTGGCGGTACGCAGTCCTCTTGAAACGCGGTGGCGGGTGACGGAGGCAAGAAAACCCTATAAGAAATACTCCGGTAGCTTCATAGCGCGAAGAGAGTACGTCAGTTCTGATAAGGCAGCACGGAGGAAGAGAGGGACATACTTTGCCACTTGCGTTTTGATTCGCCTGTTGACTGGGTCCGTCCCTCTCGTTCTCTGGTGCAGCCTCGAATACATTGAAATACATGGATCCACCCGGTCCGACTTCGAGTATGCTTGCAGAGTTACCGCACCGATAGCAGTAGTTCGGTGCGGACCATACAGTCGATAGGTGTTTGTCAAAAAGTGAGGCGTAACCTTCCATACATAGCTGATGCGCGCGGAGGATGTGGGACATTTTGTTAATTTCGAGAAACTTATGAACGACGCCCGATCCGAACGTGTAGCCAGCGCCTCTGATAAGCTGTCAGAATTGTCTAAATGATTAACACGATGGGATGGCACCTTGGCGAAATTGCGAAATCTTCCTTCTCAGCGTCAGGATCCGACCATACAAGGTCTGCCATTGGGCCATCATGGGGTATCTCTGTGGTGAAACTGTTAGCCCACAGTTAGACCGGGTACGAATGGAGCTTGTTGACCTCTAAACCGGTCGAGGACCTTGATCTGATCTATTGAATGTATGGAAGGCGAAAGACCTGATGATAGTGAGAAATGCTATTCATGCTGGACCAAAAGGAAATCATACCACCGTGAACGCAGAATATCCGATCATCAATCACCACCGTAAGAGTGAGGAAGTCAAACATGTCCGTGAAGTACGTCCATACGTGCGACGAGCCGTACTTCCGTACACACTCAGTGTAGAAACCGTAGGTCTGTGCGGGCCGAGATGAGAAGACCCGTGTAGACGAGTGTATGAGTCACACACTTGAGTAACAGCCCTCGACTCATGGTTTCCTCGTATCAGTTGGATCCTGTCCGGGTAGCGCAGTTTGAGGCAAGTGAGCAGAGATATCGTTTCAACACTGAACAGCCCGCGATCCACGTAGTCGCCTGCGCCAAAGACGTGATGAATATACGTGCATGTCGCGTGAGAAGGTGGGCTGCAGCGCACCGAGGAAGAGGTAGTTCGTGTTTGGGGCATAGCCACCTATCCGAAATATCTCGACGAGGTCATAAAACTGCCTTGGGGGCCGATGAGTGGAGGCAATGGCGCAGAGAAGGGCCGACGGACCCGTGGATATCGCCGACGACGGTGACGGGCGCACTGACATGGACGACGTTGGATTCGCGCATGAGGACCTCCTTTGTCTTTTCGCATATTTCGCGCAGCAGCGCCTCGTGCAGCAGCTGTTTCCGGAGCAGCTGCTCGATGCACGCGTCGAGGTCGAACGGAGCCATTGAAGGGAGCTGGTAAAGGCGGATGATGCAGCATGCCTGACTAATGTTTGACCATACTTGGCAACGCCCACGCGGCCGCCTTCAGAGCTCAACTTTCAAGTAACGAATCTGTCTATGTCCGCTGTCGTCCTCTTTTCTTCTCTATGCTGTCTGCTTAGCGCGACTTCGCGACAGACTGCCGGCACCCAGCAATTCAGCGCTTTCTTGCGCTTTGTATTGATCACTGCCACTTTCTCCACTCCTTCCGTCGATGGGCCGTTCAATTGCTCGTCCGTTCAATTGCTCGTCCGTTCAATTGCTCGTCCTGCTTTGGTGATCGCGATTCCCTCGGTCCACTCTCTCGTTATTGATGCTTTCCAAACGAACGCGCAACAATTCGCGCTGCTTTGCCCTCGCTGCGGCTTTACCCAAGTTTGGCGTACTGATTGCTGCTTTTCTTAGGACGCGAATCTCAACAGCCTTGACGCGTGACAACGCGAATTCTCCATCATTCTTCCTTTACATCCTCTGTTTGTTTTAATGTCGGCGCGGAACCGTCCGGCCCGACGAAAGCTGCTGTCCTCTCTTCTAGTGGAATTTCGCTGATTCTCTATATGCGTTTTAGCGATCGTTTATGCTTTGTATCCGGACGTCAAAGCACTCGCATGACGTCCGGTTCTGCTACGGAAATGACCTTCTCAACGGGTGCTTCCCGTAGCCCATTCCTCCAGACGATCTTGACAACGTGTCTTGTTCAGCATCATCCCCTTCGTCGGCATGTATAATTCTCCTTCTCTTTCGGGGTTTTCGCTCTTACACACATCGCTAGTTCCAGCCCAAGCGACTTGGGGAAGCCCTGTGTACATTCTACACCACCACCACCGCGCTTGACATAAACATGTCGTGTTTCAACCTGCTTGATGATTACCGAAGAAAACCATTCCAGAGCTATCTATCAAATGCACAAAGCCTCATTTGTCTATTAAAGGCATCAATTCTCGGGTCGACCTCGGTGCCTTGTTCCCACAGCCGTCAGTCAACTCCAGCGGCCAAGGTAAATTGGAAACTGGAGGACCCTTATAATGTCCTCTACGTCTGAGTCATTGGGACTATAACGCGCCTTTTCGAGGTTGAAGTGACAGTCGAGCCTGGCTTCAATTAACCAAGGCACATCTCCGAACTAGGACGCGCTCAGCCCCATCCAGTGGAAGCCATCCAGGAAGCTGGGTACTCCGTCAAATATATTGTTTTGCACCTGTATAGCGCGTTCTGCAAGAGGCAAATATCCATTGTCCAACAGACATCTCGTTTACTGGCCGACTACTTCTTTCATTTAGGATGTCCTGGTAAGTTCCGGTTCTTGGGCTGCGTTGGATTTGCGTATCCGAAAATGCACCATCTCCGTCGTTCGGTACCATGGCTATCAGCAATTATTTGGTAACTTTAATTCAACACAGATCCCAAAGTGGCAATACAGCTTCCTCTGGCAGGCCTATTAAACCACGGGGGTGTGCTGCGTCCACAGCCGACCATCCTCACGCCTCCGCCACTGACTAGTGTATCGTGATCGTCGCTGCTAAAATGTATAATAGCACTCGCACCAACTCGTCCTCTGAGGGGAGATATTCTTCCTACGCCCCCGTAGGCCACGAGGCTAGCGCCGCTGGCGATGGTACCTTCCCCTTGTCGTCGCCATACTCCTACAACCCTGCCGCTGGACAACCGTATGCTGGCACGCAGTCGTCATCGACAATTGCGCACAGTACGTCTTGCCGTCATCCATTATCTCGACAGCTATCTAAGCGCCTCGCTCGCAGATGGACAAGCGCCCTACATTTCGTCGGGAATGGCAGCGCCGCACCGCTATCCTTCCTCGGGTCTGCGCTCTCCGACACTGAATGCCCCATCGGGATACGATGTGCCCGCGGACTACGAGCCCTCCTACTCGAGCTACTCCTCCCAATCCATGAGCTCGGGTTTCATCCCGACACCATCACAGATAGCGCACTACTCGCAGCCGGGAAGTCCGCACCTCTCCCGCCATCCTACGGATGCCTACGCGAATTCAGCCTATCCCCGACACTCGGCCCACCACTCGCGCAGTCCGTCCTCTGGACGCCCACGCTCCAACTCGAATTCGGGGCACTATATCCCTGTCCCGCTGCACCACGCTCCCTCGCACACCCGCTCCGGGTCCGCCGCAGCGAACGCGGCAGTTGTGGCGCCCCCCGAGCGCTTCGCATGCAATATTTGTAAAAAGTCATTCTCCCGATCTCATGACAGGAAGCGACACCACGTCGGGCAGCATTTGGACTCCCATGCCCGACCCGTATGCCCTAACTGCCACAAAGATTTTAGTCGGTACGCACGGCTTCTCTTCCTTCTTCGCGAGTCTGTTAAGCTCATGTCGATCACCGATGCAGTCCCGACTCACTCAAGCGGCACAGGGATAACGGCTGTGACGAGACTACCAGTCCCGTCTAAATCTTCCAATGCGGGAAGATCAAAAGCAGGCTACATGCCATGCAGATTATCGCTTTCAAAATAATTCTCCTCACAACTGTCTCTCATCTCTTGTTCTTTCTTGATTTCTGTATTCTGGAACGCCACTAGATGGCGGCTGTACATAAGCATGTACAGTACTATGCAACTAGATTATTCTCTCGAATGTAATTGCTTTGTGACTTTGCAGGAGCTCCGTGAAACAGAGGCTACAGTATCGTTTCTCTCTCACAGTCTACATGATCCCCTTGAGATCCGAGTTCTTACTAAGTAACTGAACTGATTGATTGAGATTCACGAGTGTCCGTACGTATGTCTGCTCACGGACTTCTTGCCGATCGCGCATCAGCCAGCGAAGGATGGAGGTGCTCAAACGGAACCACTCGACATTGCCGCGATTTTCTCAATTACAATGCAAACACAGTGATTAATGCAATTGCCCGGTCAAATTCGACACTGGCATCGCACACGAGGAAGCGAAAATCGTGAAACGTACTTATGTACCTGTCCTCCGCGTCCGAGTCCGCACACCAAAGTCTACTACATATTCTTATGCAATGCCAAGGGAGATACACGGTACCATCAGATGTTTGATGTGTTGTTCAGTCGGCTGCAGTCTGGTAACAATGCACGCGCCATCTGTTTCGACACAAATAGCGTTTGCAAGTGTATGAAAGGAAGGTTCCGGTAAGATGGAAATATCCGAAGCCATTCATGCCGACGATAGCTTCTCACAGATACGGAGCAAGCGAGAATGAAGCCGAGTTGAAGCTCCCGACGTGAGAGATGACTTGACACTAATCACTGGCCACGGTGCACTCTGGGGGACTAGTAGTACAACGCTTGATTTACGTTTGTTCTCTAGAACTGAATGGAAAGTCACATACGCTTTGAACTGGGGTATGGTATGGGTACTGTTCAATCATCCTCTGACCCTTCGGAGTCCGAGTCGACTGAGGCCGCATGAGGCTTAGCTGGCGTTTCGTCACCTAAACCCTCGATATGTACGTCTTCACCGCCCTCGTTGCCTTCATCATCTCCTTCACCCTTCTCCTTACGCTTCTGTTCCATCTTCGCTATCACCTTGTCCGCACGATTGAACATACCGCCCGTGGGAGCTCCGCAAGCCGCGCACTTGGGTGTCTTCGCGAACCGCTTGATGGCGCAAGCCGAACAGAAGTAATGCCCGCACCGAGTGACTATAGGATCGGTGTAATGTTTCCGACAAATAAGACAGGCGAACGGGATATCCTCGTCGTCCGAATCGGACCCCGACGAATCGTCTTCGATGTTTCTTTTCGGGTTCTCTGCAAGTTTGTCGAGCTGCCAACCAGCAAGGTCTAAATGAAAAATTGGTAAATGTTCGCGTATTGACGAGCGACGCGGAAAGCACTTACACGTTCCGCGATCGTGAAGGAACTTGCAAGTGTCACCGAAACCGCAGTATCCGGTCTCTGTCATTGCTGTTAGTCGCGCTTCTAGGTCATCGAAGAAGGGTGCACGGACCTTTATAGTCCTTGCAGACGTCCGGTTGGTAATCAACAATGGTGACTGTCCGAATGGTACTTGTTCCGCGCTGAGGCCCGACTCTCATGGCTTTCGGCACCTCCTTGCTCTTCTTGAGGTGGCTCTTATACGCGCTCTGACCGCGATACTTCCCGTCATCCGGAATGTCATCGTCATCGTCTCCAGCGCTGGCCTTCATCCGCTTCCTCTCCTCCAGCTCCTCCAACTCATCTCCGGCAATAATATCCATCGCAGCCTTCATATGTGAACCGTCAGCAGACCATTTCACGTCAGGACCATCCCTTTCTGGAGCATCGTAGTCATCTCTGTCTGATACTTTGCGCTTGGTGCCGGCGCTAAGAAGGTTGGTCGTAGTCTTCTTGTTTGGCAGGATGACCTGTGATTTTGACGAGGACGATGGTGCTGGCGGCGAAGCTGAGCGTTTCCTGCTGGTCGTCGGACGTGATTTCCCTTTCTTGAAGAAGGCGACCTTAGGTTGTTCTGTAGACATATCGCGGGGAGGTGATGGTCGAGGTGCAAGTGCTGGAATTGGTCATCACGATTCACGAGGCGCACTGGACCATAATAGGCAACTACCGCCGATCGGAACTTGACTTATGACCATGACAACTTCAATCTGACAAGCTCTCTCGTCATGATCACCAACAATTTCATTGCGCCATGGTTGCGCGTCCTCGCGCAGCTGTAACAAATTGTATAAAAGCCTACAGACCTTAAACGAATGGACCCTTTCCCACTCTTCAACGCCTCCCTCCAACCACTCTTGCGCCAATGCCCCATCTGAATGCTCAGACTATAGTCTGATGGACGCAGGGTATTTGCCTTCGTCTTCATTCTCTTGGACGCGGCCTGCCCTCTGGTTCTTGCTGACTACGCCAGTGACCGGTCAACGTTGACACCTGGCTTCCGACTATTGCTCTTGCTTTATCACCACTGCCAAACCCTCTCAATTGCTTGACTCAGCACTCGGATGGATCTCGTCTGCGAAACAGCTACTAGACGGTGATCATCTGGCCCTCAATTCATGCTCATGCCTAATACTGTCGAGATTTCTCCACCGTCCTTCCCCGTCTGATTGCATGGTTGAGGAATATGTTTCTCACCCCTCACGAGGCCTGCTATCATCGACGTACGCCTGTCAATGTTGAACACATGCCTACTTTGCGCAGGGGAGACTGAAGGGAATTGTATTGACCTTGTCAGTCTCCTGGAGCTACAAGTACTTGTTGCTCCCACAGTGTGCGTCATGATTTGATACCTCTCCTCGACGTCAGTCCTTCGTCCGCTTGCTCTAACGGTTACGTTGCGCCCCAGTGCAACTCAATTCGCGAACTCCATGCTTGACGGCAGAGCTCTGAACCACTGCTTATAAACAAGTGTGCTTACAAGCAGATTAGTAAACTGAGTAAGCCACGACCGCTGCGGCTCTCAAGCCGACCCACGTTTCGCGGAGGGCAGCGGAAATAACTGTCACGAGGTCCATATCTTTATCGCAGCGCATGTATCTGTCTGTACCTGTACGGCATTGGGCTTTTTGCCAGACTTTTGCGCGTCCTCTAGAGTGTGGCGGAAGGAAATCATCGACCAAGCTGCAATGGAGGATTGCATACTTACTTTTAGGCGACTGAAATGAAATGAAATCAATCGGATCAAGGCGGGGCTATCTCCCTCTGAGCTGTGCGGTCCCCACGGCCGATGAGATGCCGGCCGAAAGAAGGGGCGCAGCTTGGTTATCCCCGATTTGACCACTTTATTTCATACCACAAGGGGCTCTACGGTTTTCCTTCGCACCACCATCTGCTCCGCAAGAAAAGCCAGAAAAACGTCAATCCCGACGTTTTCACCAACGCTACAGGTCTCTTGACGCTCCGGACGCTGCTGGCCTTCGCGCTATCCATAGCATGCCCCCCAACTTGCAGGGATTGAATATAGTCCACCTCCCACAGGGCAATGACTCGCAGGACCTCCTGCCCGCCCATGCCTATCCGGACATCTCTGCCCAGCTTGCGCTCTGGACTGATTTGCACTTTGACTCTGAAGAGAGTCCTGTGATGCATGCGAGTGGATCGGGTGCTTATTCCCAGAAGGAGATTGATGAAGAGGAGGAAGATCAGCGGGACAGAGTCCGCGATGGCGCAAAGAGTGCCGCCATCCACGACGGGCACGTTAACGTTGTCACCGGTACCGCCGTTCCCAATATGCAGGGTCCTCCGCCCCAGCCCACCTTCGACTTGAACACCCTGCTATCAGGCTTCGGCGGCGACTACTCTCAGCTCTTCCAGCAGCAGCAATCTATCCCATCCACCATCTCCCCTTCCCTTGCCCAGCTGCTGCTCTACTCCGCTCAAAATAATGGTGTCCAGCTGCCACCCGCGCCGCCCAAATCAGTGGCATCCCGGGCTCCGTCCGAGGATGTATCTCCGCCCGCTAAGCGTGCGCGCACCCGCAAACCGTCCATTTCCGTCGCAGACTCGCCTGTCGATCCATCTCTACCCCCGCTTTCCGCGGCGGAGGACAAGCGGAGACGAAACACTGCTGCTAGTGCTCGCTTCAGAATGAAGAAGAAGGAGCGCGAGGCTGCGCTTGAAGGAAAGGCGAAGGAGCTTGAGTTGAAGGTCAACGAGCTCGAACGAGAGTGCGAGGGTCTCCGCCGCGAGAACGGCTGGCTCAAGGGATTGGTCGTTGGCGTTACTGGCGCTGCACAGGGCAGCACTGTTCCCTCGGGATCAGGCAAGCGTGCTCGGGAGGACGAGGCATGAGCACTAGGGCCTCCCTATCATCATGACATTGACGAGTCGGCACATGGGACTCGAAGACGCTATATCGCTACGAGGTCGGGGACATGCTTGCGAGTAAATTTATTCACCTTCATTTCCTCTGTACCCACATCTTTTTGATTCCCAACTATGTATGTAGACTCTGTACTGCTATACGCGCACGAGCGAGCGAGCGGAGCGGCGGCGACGACAGAAGTAAAATGAACCATTGTATCCTGCAATTGCGCCATTGATGGGAACCTTGGCCCTGGCGTCTCTCATTGGTTTCCTCGAGCGCTCTGAGAACGTCGCTTAGCAGGTGCTTCGACTAGAACAATGGTTGCATATGGATCAACTCTGGTGCCAGTGGCCACCATTCATTCGAAGTCTTTGCCTTCTCACACTTAGGACCGATAGTTTGATAGGCTGCATTTGCGATCTTCTGGGATGGAACTACAGGCTTCTGGACTACCAGGAACTCCGCAATTCGTTCCTAAGTATGTAAGTATGCATGCCGTCAAGAAATCGAAGTGCCGGCTGCTCTATCTGGCTCAGTCACTATGCCTGGTCTAAAATCGACTCACACAACGAGGAGTCCCTTTCTCAAAGTACGCGCTTGATGGAGCGTTCAATGTGCTAGATCAGAAAGCGACATCGATCTGCTCAATGACGAATCTTTCATTTCCGGTCGGACCTTCTCCGCGTTATCTCGGGCTAGAGGCAATCATTTTGAACGCCACACATGCGCGATTCGGGCCGATTGAACAATCACATTCTACCGACGTTACGAACCAAACATGATTGTGGATCAAACGATCCAGTATGGATCGACGTACCACATCAGAGATTGTCGTTGCTGCAGATTTGGCTTCACTGCATACGGTGCTAGAGGATCTATATGCCCCGCCGGCTGCTCCGTGATTCGGATCTACTCACTGGTCAATCAGGATTTGCCAGTCACTCGACGCTCAACTTAGCACCAATCACCTCTCTCTGGTGGAACCCGAGTCAACAATTGCGATTGTCACCGGTACCGTAGTCATGTCATTGTCAATCCCAAACCTTACCGGCAGCTGGTGCTACTCGCACCTTGGGTCTTGTCATCTCAGTTGAGAGAATATGCACGCAGAGGAGCATTTGCAGATTGACTTGTCGGCCGAGGTAATGTGGTCGAGACTTCTGATACAGCGACGATTCCTGGTTGTCATAGAGTAAAGGGCAAGATTCGGAAATCGAGCGCCACTATCATGGCCTAGAGAGCAAAAAAGCTCTGCCCTCACTCCAATCCAAAAAAATCTAGTCGCCTCAATCGCCACAACTGTCAACCAATGAATTTAGAGTATATCCTGTACGTCTCCCGTCGTCTCTCTAGCTTTCTGCACTCCTCAGATTCAAGAGTTCTCATCGGCCTCTTCGCCTCTACAGCCATGATGAATGGCATCCGATCCATCCGCCAACGCTTGATGATCCCGGCGGAGCGCGCCTTGGAATCTCGATTGCCATTCTGGTACAGCTGTCTTGTCTTTCTTCTATGACATGATCTAATGGCACAGAGCATAGGCTCCCTAGCTGCATACCCTCTCGCGCACCGCTTCACTGAAACACTCTCCTCGAGGCCTCCATTATGGCGATTTGCGCATCTATACAGAGATGATTTAGATGTTTTTGAGGGCGAGAGTCTGACTGGGCTTGAAACAAATTCAAAGGCCCGCATCCGCAACCCAAGTTTGCCAGTATGTGAATGATACTTGACTGCTAGCGCAGGGCCACTAACCGAAGGCTGCAACGCTGACCCAATCTTCGTCACAAAAGTGGTCTACCCACTGCGGACAGCTCCCGTCTGCCTATGATGCTCTTTGGTGTGATTTTTCAACGAGGTACGTTTCTTTAAACTGTTCTTCCTTGCGTAACACCTCATACGGTGTGTAGTGCTGTGCGGCTTGGACGGTCTTTGGTAGAATCAAATCGCCATCTCACAATATAAAGCGTGTAGGGTCACGTCCGTGCTACGATATTGTACGGTATTCAAACAAGCTCTCTTGATATTGAAGTCATTCCTAGCCTCCCCGGGGCGGTTGTGGCCACCTGACTAAGGAACGGCAGCAGGAAATAGACTGAGGAAGCACTTGACGTGCTAGATCGCCGATACAAACTCGTACTGAAGCTCTGGTGTGTGTGTCTTGAAAATGCATCGGGCGGTGAAGACTCTCAATCGCATTGATCTGCCAGCTGTTCATCTTCTTCGCCGTGAACACTGTAACGGCGTGCTATGGAAGACAGGGACTGTCGACCGTAGCTCATGCGTTTGTTAGACTTTTTGGAAAAGATTATGCTTGAGGCGTTCAGAATTTGAGATGTGAGTACATCGGTTGTTGAGCTGTGAAGAGTCTAGTGCTAAGTTTAACAGTGGGAGCGTCAGACGGCCCTTGCACTGGGTAAGAAGTATCAATCACTGCCCTGAGCGGTACCACCTCGACCGCTACACCGAGCAATGCATGGTTGCTTCTCTGGTGCTTGAATAGTACTACTCTTGCAATTGTGGGGTGCCCGGTGAAGAAGTCATACTGGGTGAAGAATTCATACTGAGTCATAGTGTCATTGATTTGGACCGTCATTATAACGCTGCTACGTCTATCGTTTGAATCAAGCGTGTCTTATTCTAGCTCGTGAGTAGACAATCCAAGACTGTATGAGCGGAAGACAGAGCCGTGCAGCAGTCTGCGCGCCTGAGTGATTCAGCTCTCGCACCGGTTACCGTATCCGAGGAAATCTGATAAGATCGGAAGATGTTGCGGTTCATCAATTGCTCATCAGGGCTGACAATCAGGACTGACTAAGGCAAGACCTATATAAATCCACCATGAGAACTGGAACGACCAGCACCACACTCGTTGAAGACGAGTGGAAATGGAGTCGCATCCAGTGTTTCCGACGGACTTTGGGCTGATCCCGATTCCCAAGCGCCTCCGATATGACCCTCAGAAACCGTTTCATTTTGGGCTCACGCTGAATATTGCCTTTGGGTTTGCGAGCACGTTTAGTGCGTTTTCCCTTCGCCGACTACACACGCAGCGTACTGACAATTCTGTGTAGTTGTGGCTAATCTATACTACTGCCAACCTCTTCTAAGTACGCCACTTTTCTGAGTTCAAATCATCTGCTTTGAAACTTATCTCTCATCTCGCAGTCGAAATGTCGAAGAGTTTCGACGTATCGTATAGCACGGTTTCTCTGTTAGTCATTTTTATTATGTACTTTCGGACTAGCCTCTCATCGTACCCACAGGATCCCCACTCTTGTCCAAGCAGGGTATGAGCGACATGCAATGCAACATAACTTCATCATCTGATCTTGCATTTTTCAGATACGCAACAGGCCTGTTACTTATATCACCTCTCGGAGATCTTGTAAGGCGCCGGCAACTCATACTTCTTCTCGTTTTGGGCACCACAACTCTCACTGTCCCACTCGCAATCACCAAGAGCCTACGCGTCTTCGAGGTCTTCTCATTCTTCGTCGGCGCGTTGAGCGTAACGCCCCAAATTCTCCTTCCTCTCGCTGCAGACCTTGCACCCCCAGAGCGCCGCGCCGCGGCCTTATCGGTCGTGTTCTCCGGCCTTCTCTTTGGTGTCCTCATCGCTCGCGTCCTCTCCGGTGTCATAGCTCAGTTTGTCACTTGGCGTGTCGTGTACTACATGGCTATCGGGGTGCAGTCCTTAGTTCTGGTTGGAAGCTACTTGTTACTTCCCGACTATCCGGCCAAGAACAGGCATTTGACGTATTGGAACATCTTGTGGTCGATGGCGAAGTATTGCGTTACCGAGCCCATACTGGTGCAGGCGTGCTTGATCAATCTTGCGTCCAGTGCATCGTTCTCCAACTTTTGGGTGACGCTCACCTTTCTACTGGGCGGGCCTCTGTACAACTATTCCACGTGAGTATCTCGCTAGCCCTCGCTCCTGTTTCGTGCTTCTGAGACGCTTCTAGTCTCGTTATTGGGCTGTTTGCCTTGGTGGGAATGTTCGGAGTGGCTATGGGCCCAATTGTTGGGCGCACAATCGACAAGCTTATTCCATGGTATGCTTCAGCGGTGGGCATGCTGGGGCTCGTGATATTTCAAGCGGTACAAGTCGGAGCTGGCGGTATCAATATTGCCGCCGTGATTCTATCCACGTTCGGGATCGATGTTTTCCGGCAGATGCTTCAGTTATCTTTGGCCACTTCTATCTTCGGGTTTGTGTCGATTCATATGTCATTGATAGGTTGTGACTAACCTCCACATTTTCAGAATAAAACCTGAAGCGCGAGCTCGTCTCAACGCCGTCTTCATTCTTTCTGTGCGTTCTCTCCTATGTATGCGTCTAGCTGTGCGTGCTAAACAACATCTACTGTACAGCTCTTCGTCGGCCAAGTGATGGGAACCGCCGTGGGAACGAAAGTCTTCATTGAGCATGGCTGGCGTGCTGGAGCAGCTTTGTCCATGGCATGGTCGGGCTGGCAGTTCTTTGTCCTCTTCCTTCGGGGACCTCACTGTGACAGAAAGACTTGGTTTGGTTACCAAGGCGGTCTGAAACCGTACAAGATTGTGTCTCCAGCTCCCCGGTCCGACGAGGAAGCTGCGGTTCCGCGGAGTACACGGGAGACACAGGAAAGCGCAGAGAAACATGAAGAGTCTATAGACGATACAGGAGCTACCACTGCGGTAGAAGCGCCTGTTGACGATGAGAAAAAATTATGATACCTACTTACTAGATCCATAATGTCTGTTTCTCAAGTTCATTTCCACTCAGACACCAAAGCGGTATCTCAAAGGTGTCTCGGTATTCTGTACGCGCCAATTTGTACACGTTTGGAGGTTATCCCGGAACTACGATATGACGAGTCAAGTCGCGTCTGTCGCGTCGCGTTTATTGTGTCACTTGTTTGGTCACGATCACGACCCTGCCAGTCCCTTTCCTTTGACCATCATGGCTGAATCATACTCGAGCGTGAAGATGCGCGAACGGGACAAGGCGCTCATGGAGAAGCACCGAGTCGAACTTGCCGCCCGCGATGCGCGCTACGAGCGGCTCAAATATGCCAACGCGGAAATGATGAAGAATCAGCACGACGAGGCAGCCAGAGCCCAACGATTTGCCCAGGTGCTAGGCTTCCGCGATATTCAAGAGGCCCTCTTGGTAGTGGATCTTGCGGACCACGAGATATCATACAAAGGTACGGTTGAGCTGGTGGAGTCACTGAGAAGAGAGCTCGAGAGCCTGCGGGCCGAGAATTCAGAGATGGTAGAGACGCTGGCGGACGCCAAAGCGGCAGACAAGGAGAAAGACATTCGGATTAAGAAGTGCGTGCCCTCTGCTTATCATCATACATTTCCTCACTCACAATGCACGCAGGCTTGAGCTGGAGGTGGCGCAATTGCAGTCGCGTTTTGAAGCGCAGTCAGCAAAGATGGAGCGGCAAGCCGCCACGTTCAAGAGGGACTTGCTCAGATGGCGCAATCTGAAGAAGGCTCTCTGGGAACCGGACCAAAGCAAGTCCGCTGATGTCTTCAGGAGGAATCGCGACATGCTTGTGGAGATGCTGCTCAATAGGGACGAGAACAGTGCGTTACCACTCGCTTGACCGGAAAGTCGTAGCTTGACGCCAGAGGTCTAGAACCATGTCTTGAGGATTACGAAGATGCCAAGGAGAACGACCCAACCCCACCAGAGCTCACTAGATCTCCGTTCAGTAGCCCGACGCGTCGTAAAACCCCTCGTCCATTCTCTTCGCCCTTTGCCTCAAGTTCAAAACGCCAACTAGAGACTATACGCGGGCCCGGCTTCACGACGCCTCTCTTTCAGTCCACTCCGACGTGTGTTCTCTTATTACGCGTACGCCTAATCTCTCACGCGTCGCCGTAGGAAAAGAAAGAAGTCGAGTGGCGACAATCTCGCTCCAGATTCTGATTCTGAGACTGAAGTTGATTCCAGAGGTGAGCGCATCTTGATAGGTGAGATTCTACCATTGATCTCATGTGTAGCTCCTACTCCGACGAGAAGTAAGAGCCCGCTGAAATCACTCAATACCCCAAGTACGTACTTCGTGTCGTCGCCTAGCATTACGTTTATGCAGCCTAGAGACGAGCCCAGTGAAGAAGAAGAGTGCTTGGAAATACAAGTGTAAGAGAATTGGAGTCATGTCCAGCTGCTTTTGAACTTATCTCTAGCTCCATTCGATGAGGACATCAAGCCAATACCGCCGGCCGATCGTGTATGGGACTCTCCTCGTAAGTATCTGCCACGACCGCTGCCACTTACTAATTCGAACGGTACAGGGAAACATAGAACGAATCGACCTCTAACGAAATGTTCGTATTGTATCACCTGCTTCGCAAATATCGATTACTGAACTTGGTATGCAGCGCCTTTTGATACGGATATGGATCTCTCAGATAGACCACGAAAGATGCGACGCTTGAGTGAAGAGCTTCTACCACGTACATCGCTGCGCCTGCAGACAGGCTCCGTGAGTAGCCCGCGACGCCTAAAGACTCGCCGGCCCGCTATCAAGTACGAACCCCAGGACGACGACACCGTGCCCTTTGCCTCCACATCCGCATTGACATCGAAATCTCAGGGTAAACCCAAAGACTCGACGACCGCCATCGACTACTCAAAGTACAAAGGCCGCGGACGTTACTCAAATGCCCATGCCAACAGTACCGTCAAACCGGCACATGGCGATGCGCACAACACTACTATAAACTCCGCCTTTGCCATCGATCCCTCTCGGAACGATGGACTAGACTACGCGTATGAGGAGGTCGTCAGAGGGAAGGAGAAGCGCCGAAACCTCCATGGGGGAGACTGCGAATGCTGCAAGGATTACTACGAGGGTGTGGGTCCTATGCCAAAGAGGCTGGAAATGCCCATGTGGAAGAGCCCTGATCCAAGGAAAAAGAAGACGACCTCGCAGTCCCTGTCCCCTGTGACATTGACACCACGGAGAGCGCACAAGAAGGGTATCTCGCGACACAGACATCAGTGGCAGCAGGGCGGGACGCCGCCGGATTATTGGAATATCGGTTTCCCGGACACGCAGGAGGTCGATAGGATCAACGAGAAGGCGAAGGATATGAGGGAGAAGAGGTGGGATGAGGTCAAGAAGGACGGGAGGTATGTGAGGCGCTAGGATACCAAGTACTATCATGCGGATCGGATTGGACTTTATACCTGACCAGCTTGACACAACTACACTGGAGCCGATGCTTGTAGGCCTTATGGATGATTGTTATTGTAATTCCGACAGCGTCATAGGCGCCGAGGGGACGTGATGAGGCTGCAACTACCGCAATACAAAAATGGACGTTAGGTACGTAGCTTAACCAAATAGCTTGCTGAGAATAGGATCCGCCTATGCGTTAGAAAGATCAATCCGGACGCTCAATTCCAAAAGCAGGGAAATAACACGAACCATGTCCTCCTTGTGTTGAGCAAGAACTTTGTTGACCACGTTGTCGACCTGGAAATGATCAGCTTAAAATAACAACGCAGAAAAGGAGACGGAATAACATGAGCGCGCGTGACAGGACAGGTCTGGTATTGAACGTCGTGGTCGGGGCTGTCATGGTCCGTGTCGTAAACTTCGTGGATCTGCTCGCCCTGGGACGCCAGGTGGTTGTGCATGTCTTTGGCAATGTCGTCGAGGTGGCGGTCAACATTATCTACAACCCAACCTGCCCATTGGTCACAATGGCGCAGGATGTCGCTCCCTTGTAGGACAGAGCCGGCAATTGCGTTATTCATCGCACTGGCTTTCTTGCTCGGGTGCGGGAGGGAGAGATACTTTCCCCTGCGCATACGCGTCAATTCGAGCAGAACATTCGCGTCACTTGGCACTCGTACCCGGTGGATTCGGCAAACTTTGTATAAAACGGTATAGCTGTCTGCGATAGATCTTAGGGAAAGAGAAATCATAGAGGACTGTGAGTTCGTACCTTGTATGAGCTGATTGCGGGTTCACAGCCAACAACGAACTTCAAGAGATATGTCAAATGAAGCACTGGGAGGGGAGAGAAATGAGAGCCGTACGACGACGGTGTGCCTCTTCTTGTAACTGTTGAGGATGTCCGCGACAGTCAAATCTGGCTAGCCGTCAGCTGGGTAGCGAAGAACCAAGCAATGCAGGTTGCTCACCAGTGGGGTGACTAGGGGGAATTTTGTCACCAGGCTCCCCAATACCGTGCGGCGGAGAATCAGTAATGAGAAGGACGATCCTCTGTGCGTCCGCTCTCCAAGCGGAACGGAGGACAGCATCAAGCCCGTCAATCTGCGCCTCCGGGCCATCACCGCCTCCGCCGGCGACAACCGCCGCCAGCTGCTTCGTAACGTCCAGGGGATTCGTGACAAATGGATTGAAGTCTTGCACAATCCACGGGGAACCTTGCTCTGGATGATCGCGGAAGGGGATGACACGGTAGCGGGCAGTACCGCCTTTCAGGCTGGCCCCTCGTCGGATGGCTTGGACGTAGTCTTCAGCATAGCGGCGTGCAGCATCGATGTAGGGCTGCTGACTACCAGTGGCATCCTGGAGGAATACAACATCGCTGGACAGAATTGTCAGAATGCTGCACGATGAAGAAAGATGTCTCAAGTTACATGTCAGTCGACTTCTCCCCGGTTGGCATATTGATGTTTCCTGGCATTGTGTAAAAGCTGGGCGTGTTGCGACCGATGTTAAGTCTCGACTAGATGTGGGTGAGTTTATATAAAGGCTGCCTGTACGATAGCAAAGTACACCTCAGCATGGTGCCAAATCTGCCCTCTTGGAAAGTGGCGTCTTCTGAGCTGACAGAACCGTAAAAAGAACAGGAATTGTCGGTGGACATGGACGCCCGATGGACGCTCAATCGGAGGAATCGATCCACCGATAGAACTTTTCTCTGGCCCTTGTCTCGTATCTGTTTCCTCTGAGACTTTGCATTACAATGCTTGAGCATGTTACTGTTAGAACTATCAGCTTAAATGTGGATGCACCTGCTTGAGAATACCGAGGAATGTCATCAATGGTGCGAATTGTCGATTGAGGATTGACACTACCATGAGAAGCATAACACGGGGGACTCAGTGGTCCGTTGCCCAGGCCATCTCACAGTGACCTTGGCATCAGTATGGTTCATTCAAAGGATCAGACTCAGGATTTAGACTACTTACGTATCGGCGATCAATCAAAAGTGTCAATCAATTGGCACCCAATTGACAGTTCTGTCGTACTCACTCATGTACATCCAATGCTTAGTCTCACCTCAATGCTTGGACAGAATTGATGAACTGGTTATTAGAAGCTTGTAACGTGGCAGGTAAGTGTCAGTCGTGACCCTCTGTGATTCTGCTACTCTTTCGCGGGGCAGATGAGAGTTTTATTGAACGATTGGTTGTCACGGCTCGTCAACGCGTCAGGGAAAGCATGCTCGACCTCTTCACGTTCACGCAGGCCGGTACCATAATCATGCCGACCTCACTCTGAGAAGTCCCCAAGGACAACGGACCACTAACTCTGCCGTGCCACTGCCCTGTTGGAGGCAGCGTCAATTCTCAATTGAGACTTCGCGTCATGAGTCAAATGAAATTCCTCAGTATCAGTACGCAGCTTGACTGATACTAAGGTGGGAGTCTACCTTTATTGCCGTTAGATGCCAAGGAATTCAGGCATTCTCCTTCTCCGGTGAGCAGGAACGCCGGTAAGGTAGTATTTGGTTTACTTCATTCATTTGTGAGAGACGCGCTAGCGGCGCTTTCAAATGTGCAGAGCGGCGAGCAATCTATCCGTCATTAAATCCAACAACCATCCGGGTGGCCACAGAAATCGTATCGATCTCAGCTCGTCTTGGTAGTCGGAGTCAGACTTGCTTTAAAACCCCATGGACTCAGCCTGTACTTACCAGAAGTACCCCAGACTTCTTCGAGTCTTGTCGCTTTCTTTTCTTCATGGCGCCTACCAATGACCAGCTCGAGCTTCTCTGGCCCCTGCCTAGTCCTCCCTTGACGGTGGACGCGCCTGCTCGATGGCCCGGAATTTCCCCCGATTCTACCGCCGCAGTCCGAAAATATCTGCGAATGGATTATACGCGTAACCACGGGTATGTGCTGTCATTATCCTCGCATGGACCCTCTGATATGTAACGCACTGCACGCAGGTTCTTCAACTATCGTGGCGCCCACAATCATACATCGTTCCATCTCCTGGTCGAGTATGTGCTGGGAGGGACCCCGGACCACCTGCAGGCCATCTGGGACCAGCACGTCGCCCTCGAGCGCTACGCTTTCCAAGCCCCAACCCCCGTCAACTTACATACGTTTGCGGACAATTTGGGCAACTTTGATTACTACCAAGGCTATCTCCACTTCTTCTCGGATCGCTTGCTTGAAGGCAAGGCGATGGGAGCCGTGATGGAGGAATGGATCTTCTCGCCCAAGGCGAACTACGGTGGCACTTATAGCAAACCGCCTGAGATGCTGAACCGTTTGCTCAACGGCATCATGCACCCCATGCTGTTCCTCGGATACGGACTTGAGTTCAGGTTTGTGATTGTCCCTGCTCGGCCCACAGAAGCTTACCCTATGTCTGTTCGTAGTCTGCCTGGTCTTGTAGCTGAGGGTACGTGTATTCCTAGAGGAAAGATCAATGGGAATTGTTCTGATAACGCCAACAGGACTCGCACAGGCTGCTGTACACGGCTCGTTGTCGACAACAGTGCTACCACGAAGCCTGTTCGACAGTCCGTCCTTCGGACCTTCTGGAGGAGGAAGCCATGTTTTCAGTATCGCGGCCCGTATCCTGCGCGATCACAAGTTCGACGGATTCAAAGGCTCGATTGCTGATACGTCGACCAAGTTTGGCGCGGACCTACACAAGTATGCGTCGGATTGGTATGTGGATGGCTCGGATCCGAAAGACGTCTCCAAAAAGATGCGAGATGTCGTCTTCCTCAACACGATGATATACTCGCTGGGTGCATGGCGCGACAGCACACAGACATACTACGAGGCTGATTTCACGCTGTGAGTTCGCCTCCAGATGACCGAGGCAAAGGCCTGACGAACCTACCTTTCACAGGATGCACCTTGTCACCAGTGCGCTGACCTTGTATGCATTCATGGCAACCCTTACAAACCCACAATCGAAATCGCTCCTCCTCCGCGGATACTTGACGCGTTGCCTGGCCTTCTGGGTTGCGGGCGGCCGTGCCCAGCTCCCTGCCCGCTCCTTCTTCAAAGTACCAATCTTGACGAGTTTCCCTGGTCCCAAGCCCCAGCCATCCAGATTTGCGCTTCCCGCGCAGAGTTCCCCATACGCAATCATTCCGAATGTGTGGCTGCAGATCATCCAGTCCGCACTCGTCCACCCCGATGACCATTTGGCCAAAACCCAACGCACCCTTGCCCATTTTGCGTCTCTTTTCGGCGGCATGAGCGCTGGGGAGTACAAAGGCACGGAACTGGAAGGCAGTGAGGTGATTGATGGGACGTTGTTCGTGAGGACGGCCGCGTTGACGATGGAATGGATGGGGAGGATCCGCGAGGGTGAACCCGCTAGGTTCTGGGGCGACGATCCCAACTTCCCAGAAGCCGTTATTGCAGATTAGGTTCGCGGGGCATCTGGCCTTTTGCACTTTGACAAGCCTGACGGCATGTAAGATATATAAATTGAAAGCAGTTACTGTTTCACTGACTGTGTTGCCGTTGCGATGTTGGTTCTGTTCATGGAACTATCTCTCTGACATTTCGAATGTAGACCTGAATCCTGAATGAACTTCGCCTTTGTCTCGCGGAGCCCTCTGAGCTCTGAGTCCGGCTTACCGTATTACGTCTTCCTCAGTGTCCGTTCGACGACGTCCTTCCTCTCCCGACTCTTTTCTCCTCTGTTCTTCAGCGTCCGTCCTCAACTTTCTTTGGCCCAATACTCCCCACGGAGTGAGCGCCACAGTGTGCTGTCTCGACATCGGGATGATGTCGCGCTCGAAGGACCTCTCGTACACGGCGAAGGGCGTCTTTCCGTGATCCTTCGCGTGGCAGTTCGCCTCGGACGCGACCCACGCGGGGGTGTCGCTGATACCGAGGTAGATGACCTTGCAGAGAGGACCAGAGCATGGAGGGAGTCCCTGACCCTAAAGTCCAACCAGTGGAAGTACAGCAGGTCGATGCAGATTGTGTGCAGCGTCGACGAATCGGCCAGACTGAGGTGCAGCGACTGCGTGCTGTTCCAGATGTAGTTGACTTCCTGAGCAGTGCCAGTGCGGGCCTTGTAGTTCGAAGTGTAACGTCAGCGCTTAGCTCTCTGTCAGGTTGATTTCCACGGAGGGTGGCACCTTGGTGCCAAAATAAGGCGTAGTACAGCAAGACAAGCCCAATGCTACGAACAGGTAAGCGAGATTGTCCATGAGTTGGATGTACACTTGTGACTTTGAAGGGTCCTTGGCTCTTGCATCCACCATCAAAGCTCAGATCAGGCTCAGATGTGAGAGCACGCGGTCCTCTTCTCCCTTCATCCACCATGCCGTCCGACCCGACTTCGCAGTCCAACTACGACGACATCTACAGCGAGCACATTCTGCTTACATGGAGCATCGACTGGGATAAGCGGATCGTCAGCGGCTCTGCGACGCACGACTTGGTTGTCAGCAAGGACGGCGTCTCCGAGGTTATGTGCGTGTGCCCATCATCATCGCTGTTCATCTATTTGACTGACAGCGCGCAGCTTCGACACTCTCGACCTCGCCATCGACAGCGTCAAGGCCGCCGGGACCTCCGCCAGCGCAAGTATTCCACTGTGACGCCCGCATCGCCCCAAATCTTACCCGTCGCAGTATGAGGTGAAGGCGAAACACGCCGTCATGGGCTCCGCTCTGCATGTCGCGTTGCCCACCGGGCTCAAGGCGGGCGACAAGATACAGGTGGAGACCGTCTACGCGACGACCGATGGCTGCATCGCGCTGCAGTGGCTCGAAAAAGAGTGCGTACGCCCGCCTGCCTTCATGGCCGATGTGCGGGGCTGACAGCGATGCAGGCAGACGCAGGGCAAGACGTTCCCGTATCTGTTCAGTCAGTGCCAGCCGATCTACGCACGAACGCTGCTCCCTGTCCAAGGTCCGTTGCACTGGTCAGAGTCGCCCAGTTGTTCATTCCATCCCAGATACGCCATCCAGGAAGATCAAGTACACCGCCGTCGTCACGTCGGTCCTCCCCGTCCTGCTCTCCGCCATCCGCCAGTCGCCACCCTCCGACGGCCCGGCCCACGACGGGAAAGTCATCGGGAAGGATCTCGTCACGTATACCTACCACCAGCCTGTGCCCATCCCCTCGTATCTCATTGCCATCGCCTCCGGAAACGTTGCCTACCGCGCTTTCAAGACGCCCGAAGGCAAGACATGGAGCGCTGGCCTATGGGCCGAGCCCGAAGGCCTTGATGCCGCCTTTTGGGAGTTCAAAGAAGACACCACGCGCTTCATGGTCGAGGAAGAGAAGATTGTCGGCGATTACCGCTTTGGCGTGTACGACCTCCTTGTCCTACCCCCATCTTTCCCTTATGGAGGCATGGAGAACGCTTGTTTGACGTTCTTGACTCCAACTCTCCTTGCCGGAGACCGGTCCCTCGTCGACGTTGTCGCACACGAGTTCACGCACTCGTATTTCGGAAACGGAATCACTCATGCTCATGCGTCTCATTTCTGGCTTAACGAAGGCTGGACGACGTACATGGAACGTGTCCTCCTGCACTTCATCCACTCTCCTGCTGATCGCGACTTTTCCTACATCATCGGCTCTGCATCGTTGAAGGAGGCTCTCGGACTCTACGTCAACACCCCAAAATACCAGCGCTTGGTTATCGAATTTGACGAAGGCGAAGATCCGGACGACGCGTACAGTACCGTTCCCTATGAGAAGGGATCCAACTTCCTCCTGCACATTGAGCGCACACTTGGTGGACTGGATGTGTTCCTGCCGTATGTGAAGGATTACTTCAAGACCTTCATGGGCAAGAGCATCGTGACGCAGCAGTGGAAGGATCACCTGTATGGTTACTATGCGAAGAACGGTGGTGCGGAGATGACCAAGAAGCTAGACACCATTGACTGGGATGTAAGTGAGTCTGTGGCCGTTTACTGCTAAGTGTGCTGATGAAATTGTAGGCATGGTTCTACGGTGAAGGGACTTCGCTCCCAGTTGAGATGACCTACGATACGACTCTTGCGACCAAGGCATACGATCTGGCCGAGAAATGGGACGCGTCCAGGGATACTGAAGTTGCCCAACTCAGTTTTAGCTCGCAAGACATTGACTCTTTCAGCTCCCTGCAAAAGAGTAAGTTTTCTTTTCACATATCAGGGGGCTTTCTACTGACTTTCGTCCCCTCAAAGCCGTCTTCCTCGAAAAACTCGCCACCTATCCTCCCCTCCCCGGCGCGCACATCATCCACCTCGGCGCCCTCTACGCCTTCTCGCGCACCCTCAACGCCGAGATTCGGTCACGCTTCTACAAGATCGCCCTCGCGCACCACAGTGAAGCCTCAGACAAGTTTGCGGTGCACGCGGTGAACTGGGTGAGCGGGAGCGACACGGGCGCTGTGGTGGGGCGGATGAAGTTCTGCAGGGATATGTTCAGATTGGCGTTCAAGCTGGATCCGGGTCTGGCGAAGGCGACGTTTGAGAAGAGCAAGATGGGATTCCATCCGATTGCGAGGCGGTTAATCGAGAAGGTGGGTGTCTCTTTTGTCCATGCCGTTGGGTGTGATGATTGTTGATTGTGTTCACTAGGATTTGGGGCTTGCTTGATGTGCAAAGATGTGAGAAGTAAGAAGCGTGTGTATGATTTCTTGATTTAGGGAGCCAACGTATGCTACATCTTGGCTACATCGCTTCACCACTGGAAGACTCGATTTTCTCGGGTAATGTACTGATACCATCTGCATGCTCATCGGTCTTGGTGAATGTTTCAGGTCCATCGAACAGCGCTGCTGTCTGTTCGAGGGTGAGGCCTTTTGTCTCGACAACGTCTGACGAGCATTATTAGGATGCGACAACTCTGACTCAATATGAATGAATGCGTACACATATACAAGAAGACCGCCTCAAATCCGATCCAGCACGTGTAAATGACCTACGGCGACTAGTCACCAAAGAACTCTTCACGAAGCGGTAAAGATGACGAACGAAGAACTTCCAGCCAATGGCATCTGTGTCCTTCGGTCAGAACTGGCTTTGAAGCGGGGAAGAACGAAACACATCAACGACGTACCCAGCGCAATCGGATTGACATAGCTGTTAAACACGATCATCGCAGAGACCGTTAAGGAAAAGACATTGTACCCCTTCGCCCTCAACGAGAACGGCAGAATTTCCACGGAGTAGGACACAATGAGGGGAATGAGCCCAATACTAGAAGACGTGAGTTGAACGCATTGAAACACAGGAAGACGCTTACTTAAAGACAGCAAACGATATGAAGAGAAATGCAACAAACGCATTGGCAGCCGCCACCGATCCCGTCTTCGCAAAGACAGCATAACACGTCGTGTTCGACGCGAAAGACACGAACAGTCCGCATATAGATGTGAGCAAGAGCCTGCGCCGCCCGACGCGTTCAGAGAGGAGCGCACCGAGGAGCGCCCAGAAAAGATTCCATACTGCAAAAAGGGCGTTCAAGAGTAGCTTGTATCTGTGAGCTGGGGAATGTTGCAATTACTAGCGCACTGACCTGTGTGGAGGCTTTCGTGATCCCGATCTTGGTGAGGATGACATTCAGGTAGAAGGAAGCGACGCCGACGCCGGACCACTGGGCACAAATGGCGAGCCCCACAATTATGCGCACGCGCCGGAGGCCGCCACGAGTCGTGAAGAGGGTCTTGTACCCGGCTTGAGCTTTACAAAGCTTGTGTAAGTGTTGCTATCAAGGGAGGGTTCCAGGAGGTGAAACGAACCTCGCCGCTCCTCCTCAATCGCTTCCTGAATGTGCTGGAACTCTAGGCGGACCAGTGGGTCGTTACTAAGTCTCTGTGAGACCGACATGGATTTGGGATGCATTCGCTAATTACCTATCCCCATCGGCATGGTACCACGCTAGCACGTCGAGTGCTTCCTGCTGCCGTCCTTTACTCGAGAGCCACCTCGGAGACTCTGGTACGAACCAAATCAAGAGGATCTGCATGAGCGCCGGGAAGCCTTGCAGTACAGATGGGACCCGCCACGCCCAAGAAGTGGGGATGCGATATGTACCATAGATCGTCCAGGCCCCGCTACACGGATTCATATGAAGTGTTGTTCATCGAGGAAAGGCCCAAGAACGTACATTATTGAGCCACTATACCAGAGAGCGCTGTAAGTGGCTGAGAGCTGCGCGCGGTGCGGTGGGTAGGCGAGTTCTGTGACAAGGATCGGAGCAGCGTTACCTTCAGGTACGAGCCATTAGCACGCAGTTATCATACACCTACTTAGGAGTTTCAAGACGCAGAGACGGACCGTTGAATGTCATTCCAAATCCAATCATAAACCTCGCACTCATGAACATCCCAATGGATGTGCTGAATGTCTGGAGAATTGCGCCACCCGCCATAATGAAGGCCCCCAGGAGAATGGTATAGCGCCGTCCGATGCCGTCAGTAAGATAGGGTGCAAATGGGCACGCGGCCAGGGAGCCTATGCGCTAGGCCAGTCAGATGTTAAACAAGAAAGCGAGGCAGCCAAGTACCAGGATAGCAACCAAGATCCCGAGGCGCCCTCCGCTGGGATTGTCAAAGTATGACGACCATTGCCTTAGTGATTGGGCACCGTTTATCATACTATCGTCGAAGCCAGTTGCTGAAGAGCTGATGAGGCTAATGGGGACTCGTAAATCTGAGAGGTACACATAGAGATGAAAGAAAAATTACAGAAGAAAGATCCAGCCATTCAGCTGTGCTAGTCTACGAGACCATATGTGAACAGTGATGAGAGTATGGAAGAATGAGATTCAAGTACCTTGCATTGTTGTACCACTTCCGTCGCGGGTCTACGAGCTGATGATAGTCACTGTTACGATTCATGCCGACGAGTGGGGAGAGACACAGAAAGACGGGGAAGATGGGTCCGTCATCTGAGACCAGAGCTTATACTTATACCATGTCAAGTGGCCATAACGGTGTGGTTCTAGCGGCGGTTCAGGCGAGTAGGTTGGAAGTACATGCTCAATGAGAGGGGCCGGAATCCCAGAATCAGTCCCGCAATATGCATATAGAACAACAGAGGCTAGCGCGGGATCAAGGAATTGGGTAGTCTGTAGCCCAACTTGAAGAGCAAGTCGATTCTAATGAGGCCCTTTGTCATATATACGCTGCATATGTAGGTATCACCGACAGTAGAGGGTTGTATGGCAGAACGCTTGCAATCAGTTACCCGAGAAGGTAGTCCGCAGGTTCCGATCCGCTTCTCGAGAGGCGATGTTACCTCGAGACAGATGGGAGTGAGAAAAAGGAAGGCGGTGGAAAGGGCGGAGATTGGGGTGGTGTCCGTAGCGGCAGCGGGTTGTGGGCTCAGTACCCCCCTCCCCGAGACTTGCTCATTGACCCAGTAGCGTGGTTTTTCTGCTGTGGTACGAAAAGATGACACTCAAACTTAAGAGTTCTCGGTGATCACCGGGATGAGCATGAGTGTTTGAGGCTCTTTGAGCACTGCAAATAATATAGATCATTTTCTATTACAGACAGGCACTACAACTATACTTGAGTCGAGTGACTCTGACTCCGAGACTCAAGTCAGGCTCGGGATCTACAGTACCTACACGCTACCTGATTGATCTAGGAGTTTGAGCTCAACTCCGAAACTCAAGTCCGAGCTCAAGTCGAATTGAGCCGATCTCGAGTCTTGGCCTTGAGCGCTTGAGCTCGGACTTGAGTCCCGACTACAGCTTAGGTTCCCGACTCGCTGGAGGATATGACCTCGAACGGAAAAACTCCGGACCAGCGAAAAGGTGGAAGGGGTGTCGCTGGTGGAGTATGTATGTATCAACACTGAACGACAGCGTTCGCAACTTACCAGGATTCGGGGCTTGCTTGATGTGCAAAGATATGAGAACTAAGAAGCGTGTGTACGATTGTCTAGGGAGCCAATGTATGCTACATTGCTCCACTACTGAAAGACTTGATTTTCTCGGGTAATCTACTGATACCATCTGGATGCTCATCGGTCATGGTGAATGTTTTAGGTCCATCGAACAGCGCTGCTGTCTGTTCGAGGGTGAGGCCTCTTGTCTCGACAACGTCTGACAAGTGTGTTTAGGATGCGACAATTCTGACTCAATATGAATGAATGCGCGTACACATGTACAAGAAGACCGCCTCAAATCCTATCCAGCACGTGTAAATGACCTGCAGCGACCAGTCACCATAGAACTCTTCACGAAGCGGTAAAGATGACAAACAAAGAACTTCCAGCCAATGGCATCTGTGTTCTTTGGTCAGAACTGTTTTGAAGAGGGGAAGAACAAAACACATCAAAGACGTACCCAGCGCAATCGGATTGACATAGCTGTTAAACACGATCATTGCAGAGATTGCCATAGCAAAGACATTGTACCCCTTTGCCCTCAACGTGAATGGCAGAATTTCAACGGAGTAGGACACAATGAGGGGAACAAGCGCAATACTGGAAGGCATGAGTTGAACCCATTCCATAGTCCAGGAAGATGCTCACTCAAAGGCAGCATACGATATGAAGAGAAATGCAACAAACGCATTAGCAGCCGCCACCGATCCCGTCTTCGAAAAAACCGCATAGCACGTCGAGTTTGACGCAAAAGACACGAACAGCCCGCATATAGATGTGAGCAAGAGCCTGCGCCGCCCGACGCGTTCAGAGAGGAGCGCACCAAGGAGCGCCCAGAGGAGGTTCCATACTGCAAAAAGGGCGTTCAAGAGTAGCTTGTATCTGTGAGCTGGAGAATGTTGCAATTACTAGCGCACTGACCTGCGTGGAGGCTTTCGTGATCCCGATCTTGTTGAGAATGACGTTTAGGTAGAAGGAAGCGACGCCGACGCCGGACCATTGGGAACAGATGGCGAGCCCCACAATTATGTGCACGCGCCGGAGGCCGCCACGAGTCGTGAAGAGGGTCTTGTACCCGGCTTGGGCTTTTCAAAGCTTGTGTAAGTGTTGCTATCAAGGAAGGGTTCCAGGAGGTGGAACGAACCTCGCCGCTCCTCCTCAATCGCTTCCTGAATGTGCTGGAACTCTAGGCGGACCAGTGGGTCGTTACTAAGTCTCTGTGAAACCGACATGGATTTGGGATGCATTCGCTAATTACCTATCCCCATCGGCATGGTACCACGCTAGCACGTCGAGTGCTTCCTGCTGCCGTCCTTTACTCGAGAGCCACCTCGGAGACTCTGGTACGAACCAAATCAAGAGGATCTGCATGAGCGCCGGGAAGCCTTGCAGTACAGATGGGACCCGCCACGCCCAAGAAGTGGGAATGCGATATGTACCGTAGATCGTCCAGGCCGCGCTACACGGAGTCGTATGAAGTGTTGTTCATCGAGGAAAGGCCCGAAAAACGTACATTATTGAACCACTATACCAGAGAGCGTTGTAAGTGGCTGAGAGCTGCGCGCGGTGCGGTGGGTAGGCGAGTTCTGTGACAAGGATCGGAGCAGCGTTACCTTCAGGTACGAGCCATTAGCACGCAGTTATCATACACCTACTTAGGAGTTTCAAGATGCAGAGACGGACCGTTGAATGTCATTCCAAATCCAATCATAAACCTCGCACTCATGAACATCCCAATGGATGTGCTGAATGTCTGGAGAATTGCGCCACCCGCCATAATGGACGCCCCCAGGAGGATGGTATAGCGCCGTCCGATGCCGTCAGTAAGATAGGGCGCAAATGGGTACGCGGCAAGGGAGCCTATGCTCTAGGCCAGTTAGATGTTGAACAAGAAAGTGAGGCAGCCAAGTACCAGGATAGCAACCAAGATCCCGAGGCGCCCTCCGCTGGGATCGTCAAAATATGACGACCATTGCCGTAGTGATTGGACGCCGTTCATCATGCTCTCGTCAAAACCGCATGCTGAAGAGCTGATGAGGCTAAGGGCGACTCGTAAATCTAAGAGGTACACATAGAGATGAAAGAAAACTTACAAAAGAAAGATCCAGCCATTCAGCTGTGCTAGTCTACGAGACCATATGTGAAGAGAATATGGAAGAATGGAATTCATGTACCTTGCATTGTTGTACCACTTCCGTCGCGGGTCTACAAGCTGATGATAATCATTGTTATGATTCATGCCGACGAGTGGGGAGACACAGAAAGAGGGGAAATGGGTCCGTCATCTCGTCATCTCCAGGCCAGAGCTTATGCTCACGCCATACTAAGTGGCGATAACGGTGTGGTTCTAGCGGCGGTTGAGGCGAGTAGATTTGGAGTACATATCCAATAGAATCAGTCCGGCAATATGCATATAGAACGACAGAGGTTATTGCAGGAATTAGAAAACGGGTACTGTGTGCCAGTGGCCCGACTTGGGAGGTGAATCGAATTCGAATGCGATCTTTTGTCACATATACGCTGCATATGCAGGTCTCACCGACAGTAAGAATAGTCGACATTTGCATGACGGAACCCTTGCACCAAGTTATCCGAGAAGGTAGTCCGCAGGCTTCGATCCGCTCCTCGAGAGGCGATGTAACGCCAAGAGAGATGGGAGTGAGATAAAGGAAGACGATGAAGAGGGCGGAAACTGCGGCGATGGTCTTGTTGGGCTCAACAAATATCGTGGGCTCAGTAACCCCCTCCCCTGAGGCTTGCTCATTGTCCCGGTAACGTGGGATCAAAGCTGTGGCATCAATGATGATGATGTATGCGGTCCTGTATCACTCGCTGACAGCGAACATTGGAGGAAGCTACCAGCACAGCTGATACGTACAGAACTCGCAACAAGGTAGTCAACAGATGTAACTTGGTATCAATCAGATCCATCCCAAACGGCGGGCCCGGGAATGATGTAGGTGCTGGGATCTGCTTCGTAGACGTTGAAGTGGATACTGTGAAAGACACCATTGAACATATGCAATGTCGAACGCAAGGGGAGACAGACCCAGGCGTGTCATTCGTATACTCTCCTGGGAATGCAGCACCAGTCGCCGGAAGAGAGGTCGTGCCGGAGCCAGTGACTTGGAGTTGAGAGCAAGACGGGTCTACGGGACATCGGATCGTGCAGTCCAGACAAAAGAGATCGTACAGAAGCAACTTACATAGCTGAGCTCCACGAAGGGGGTTTTCAGAGTACAAACTGTCCGCCTCGTGCAGAGCAATGATCTCAACGCGGAGGATGTAGTTGCCTGCAGCAAGGGTGGAAGGGATGTCGAGATCGACTTTACCTGAATTGGGAATCAGGCTGCAGTAATCTCGGATTTGCAGCGCAAACCAGCAGCTTACCCGCGTTGGCAATAAGCTTGGTCACAGCCCATTCCGAGCCATCGTAACCGTCCTCGTAGATTTTGGTCCAGATGGCGTCACCAGGAGCAGCGCCCTATCGAGCGACATCAGGATTAAGACTCGGCTTTCAATCTGAAGAGAGAGGCCTACAGAGGGCGCTAAGTAGGCAACGATCGGACCAACATGGCTGCTAGCGATAATATCGTCGCCACTACGGGAGGAAGTGGATTAGAGGAGCACTAATGCCAGGAAAATCAGCGCTTGCCGAGTATTGTGGAACCATTCAGCAGTAACGGTCGCGCCCGCCTCAACACTGACAGTCTTGGAGACAGCAGTCGCTCCGTTGACGTTACAGAAGACCTCCTTCCTGCGAGCAGAATCTGCTTAGTTTCGACTCTCAAGCAAAGCGACGCTCTCCTCACGAAGTGAGGTCCTTGGTGGGATTATTGGTTGGGGGCTGGCGGATGTACACAGCGGCACCGGCACCTATGGGCGGCTGAGTCCAATCCTACAACGACGAATTTAGGGATATCTACGCACCCTGGTCAACACCGTCAATCCAGAGACTCCAGACCCGCGAATGGGCGCTGACAGCGCTGATACAGCCCGAACCAACAAGCAGAGTAGATGCCACAGAGAGCTTCATCACGGACGATCAACTTGAAGAACAGAGGTTAGCAGCAAGCTGAGCCTGCAATTGAAGGAAAGACCGGATAATGGCTGGAAGGACTGTGGTATATTGAGAAGGAGAGGAGAAATATAGGAGAAATACTTGGAGCGCATCACAGTCCAGCCGACCTTTATACGACAATCTGGATGAATGACCCCGCCCAACTTGAAGCGTAAACTAGAATGGTTCCAAGCGATCAGCCATCGTGTTATTTGCGTTCCGATTTGGATACTGAGTGCCAAAGCGCGACCCATTGCGGTCCACATAGCGATTGATATAAATTGTGCCAAGCCATTGTAGCTGTTGTGGTGAATCATGGGGGAAAGTTTGAAGAACTCAATCACCGGTGCCAAGACCACCAACGAAGCATGGCAAGGTACAGAATATCCGAAAGGCAAATTTCAGCGGGAGAGACAAGACTGCATGTCAGGAGTACAGACTGGCGTATGCAAGACTCTTCCGCAGGGATGAGTAGGGGTCGATTGATTGTGACTAGGCAAAAGAGTGGCACTCCAGATTGTAAGATCAAGAACGTAAGACGGCAGGGCCTGTGGCTCGAGACAAGTGTGATCAGTCAAAAATTATGGTGAGTAGTTCTGACGAAACACTTCGTAAGAGTCAGTTCGGCCACGGGCCAGGATCAGGATCAGGCTTGGCCCACCTTCCTAAACCAGTAGCCGTGACAGACCAACCTAAACCGACGGCCCGCAATGACCCGCGCAAGATGTGCCGACTTCTCATCACTGTGTCCGCCTCCCTCAGAATGTCCCGACGTTGGCGGTATCGCGCGCCCTTCAGCCGCCGTTGGTCATTACTTAGCTTCCCGCACTCGGTTTCTTGAAAATTATCTACAACATTGATTGAGTGCTACACACCCTGGTATTGGCCTGGTCAATGAAAAATTCAAGCCCTCTTGAAAATGTCAGTGGCGGCGGTGAGACGGGCGGGATGTGGGGGCATTGGCCGGATGATCGGTGAGCTCATTCGTGGACCACGGTCCAGGCTGAGTCTGTCACGGCTACTGGTTTAGGAAGGTGGGCCAAGCCTGATCCTGATCCTGGCCCGTGGCCGAACTGACTCTAATGCAGCATGATGCTGCACTTGACGATGAGCGATCACCGTACCTGCTCATTACTCTCCGAAAACTACAGACCTGAATGAGAGAGTCAGAGACAAGGTCTGACTTACTGATAATGATGATGATGATGATGAGATCCATTTTTAAAGTAACGCTCAGGCCGTTCACGGCCTATGTGGCTACTGTATCTATGATGTCCTACGTTTTATCTAGTCGTAACTATGTGAACGTAGGTACTGGTTCGTCTAGTGAGTGAAATGAGCAGGGGAGTAAAGAAATGACATATGTGGTTGTGGAAGGGTGGCATGCCCCATAGCTGGTAGGTAGGGACTGTGTCCCAACGAGCTATATGAAACAGAAAGAAAAGGAAAGGGAAAAGGAGAGGGAGAAACTGGAGAGAGGGAGTACTGGGTGTCTAGTTAAGATCAAATCTCGCGAGGTTCATATTGTTTGAGACGGTGAGTGGAGTTGATGTAGGTGAACAGGTGTTTGAGGTTTCGAGGTTGCGACAAAAGGGAGTGTCTGGTGAGCGACTGGTGGCCCAAGTCACGACGGAGGGCGGCGCGCGGTTCCGTGAAGCGCCGGCATGTGAACAGGAAGTGGTCAACACTCTCCTTGACGTTGCATCGAGAGCACAACGGCGACCCAACAATCTTCATGCGGTAGAGGTACGCGTTGAGACCGATGTGTCCGGTTCTCAACTGGGTAAGCATGCTGCATTGCCGACGAGAGAGGTTTGCGTAGAGACGTGTCACCTTCTGCCCCGGTGTGGTATTGTCCCATCGGGACATGGCTTGGCCGGCAGCGCTGGTGCGCCAAGCCGTGAGACGAGCCTGAGTGAGAGCCTTCTTCTTGACAGCTTTCAAAGCCGCCGCACTGGTGGGAATGTCGGTAAGATCCTCCAGGTGTGGTGGCAGCTGAGTCTCGTCACCATGTGCTGCAAGCTTGGCATGTTCATCTGCACGTTCGTTGCCGTCAATGTCAACGTGGCCAGGGACCCATATGAGACGTAGTGAGAAACGGGATCGACGCGCGCGGACACGGCTGAGAGACTGGTGGAAGAGTTCGACAAGATGTTTACCGGAGTGGGGACGGCGACGGCGGAGGGATGATATGGAGGGCTGGTTGTCTATGAAGAATGCAGCAGTGCGGGCTCGCGGATGGGACTCCACAATGTCAAGGCCTAGAATTGATCCGGTAAGCTCGCCTTCGTAGACCGTGTGCCTTGTGTCTGAGCCCAGGTAAACTCTTCTCGCCTCTACCACCTCCCCCTTGTTGTTGATCACCACCGCTGCGCCTCCAATTCCTCCATCTATACCCGAGCCATCCACATAAACACGGAGATCGACATCGATGTGCCTCAGCCTCTCCTTCGCGGCCTCCTTGCTTGATGCAATCTCTGTCGCAAACGGAGCCGACCAGTGAGCGTCGACTGGGGTTGGATCGATTATCTCCACGTCTCGGACTTCTGGGAAGGCAGCAAATAGGTGATGGAGGGATGAGTTGTGCTTGATGGGGATGTGTTTGATAGCATCCTGAACTGGTTTGTGAAGTGGGTGCGTGTCCGGTAGTGTTGCGAGGCGGACCGTATGACTGAACGCCATATAGTTGAGGGTTGGGATGAGCGGGGGAAGATTCGCGTGGAAGTCAAGGCTTGCGACTGGAGTTGAACGGAATGCCCCAGTCACCATCCGTGCTGCGATGTTTTGCAATTTTTGCAGACGATTAGCAAAACCCACTGTTCCTGAGCGACGCTGGCCATCCCCACGCTCGAGCACCGGCTGGTACCAGACCGGTAGGCCATATGTGATTCTAGGCATCACCACCGCTGTGTACAGTACTCGCACGTACTTGTGCGGCATCCCAACCGTCGGACGAGCCAGTCGCCCAACGGCACCGAGCGTTTTAGCTCCCTTGGCGACTGCCATCTCCACTTGTTCGTGAAAGCGGAGCTGTCTGTCGATCATGATCCCAAGGTATTTAGCTGCCTCCTCTGCCGGGATGATGTGTTGACCAATAGCTATGGGTAGAGGCCGGTATTTTTTGTCGTTGCGGGTGTAGTGAACCAACTGGAACTTGCCCACATCAAATTGGCATGCGTGTGTATGTGACCAGTTGAGCGCCTGTGGTACAAGTTCACCGAGCATTTTCAGATTTTCCTCGATACTTGGTGAAGTGACGGCGATGATGGTGTCGTCGATAAAACCTGCCATCAGGCGGTTTCTGTCTTTTGTGTCCACAATACGGAGGAGATCCGAGGAGTAGAAGAGGTAGAGTATGGGGGATAGAGGTGAGCCTTGTGGCAATCCTGAGCTAGCGTCTAGCTGAGGCGACGTATAGGAGTCGAACTTGAGGGTTGTACGACGATCTGTCAGGAAGCTTTGAATCCATCTGACAATGTCTTCAGGTACCCCGGCCTTGCGTAAATCTGCCAGTAGGCGTGCATGCGAAACAGTAGGGAATGCCTGCGAAATGTCGAGATAGAGAACTGACGTGACTTTGTTCCCATTTCTCCAGCCATGTTTGATACGCTGGGTGAGATGCAGAATGGCATCTGTCGTTGTGCGGCCAGGTCGACCCCCGAAGTGTGTCTCGGGTAGTGCTTGGTGTTGTTCTGCATAGGCAAGCAAGCGGCGCGCAATGCATGACTCGATGACCTTGCTGACGGTTTCTTCTAGTGCAATGGGTCGATACGCCTTGGGGACCAAGTAGTCACTCTTCCCCGGTTTCCTGAGTGTGACCGTAATGAACACCTTCCATAGCTTGGGGTGGTATCCGAGGCGAACACACGCGTTAGCTAAGCGAGTGAGAATCGGTGCGATTGTGTCCACTATAACTTGGAGTGCTTTGTTGATTGTCTCGGAGGGTCCCGCGGCCTTGTACGGCGCCGCCTCGTTTATGGATTGTCGGATCTCGTGTTCCTCTATATCTGGTGACGCTGTTTGATCTCCTTGGAGGTTGCTGTCAATATCGCTGGTGTCGGCTGGCGGCGGCGGCGGGAAGAAGGTTCTCATAAAAGCTTGGGATTTCTCTTCATCCGTTTTTGCAATACCCTCTGATGTGGTGAGGTCGGGTGTAGACGATGGTGATGCTGCCTTCTCTGGTACGTTGGTCGCGTACTTGTGAGCTTGCCATACTGATTGTTCTGTCGCGTCGTCTAGCCATTCCTCCCAGTGGCGCCTCTGTTGGCGGCGGATTGCTGTGTGGTATGCTCGTCGCGCCGGCAAGACAGCAGCACGGTCGGATGGCGTGGAGGTGGGTTTCTTCGCCTGGTCTTGTGTATGTTTGAACTGGCGACGAAGATCCGATAGCTCCGGGCTCCACCACCGCTTGGCGTAAGGTGATGGTTTCCGCAACGGAACTGCCGCCTTCTTTGCCTCCTGGAGAGTGTCCTCGAGTGCTTGGACGACCTTGTCTGCGTCCTCGGTTGTGGCCAGGGGGGTGTCAGGAGAATATCGGCGAGCAATGCCCTCTTTGAACACCTCGTCGTACCGGTCCCAATCGGCTTCTTTCCAATTGTATCTTGGTGTCGCCACATACTCTTCGAAAGGTAATGCAAGTTCGACGCATACCGCACGATGGTCTGAACCATGACCATGTTGTGTGTAGCACCTTGTGACGTCCTGTGCCAGTTTGTCGGAAGCAAATACCAAGTCGAGAGTGGAGAATGAACGCATCCAATCTGCTTGGTATGTAGCTGTTCCTGGGACAGTGCAGAGGTTGAGGTCATGTTCTGATAGCATAAGAAGTAGGGCGTCTGAGTCGGATCGTCGTGTGCGTTTGGGAGTTCTGGGGCCTGCCCACAGAGCGTGATGCTTGTTGAAGTCCCCAACCAGCAGTACTTCAACCCCGGGTGGAAGAGAATCGAGATGATGATGGGCGGCCAGGATTCCTGAATTGGTGTTGGGCGCATTGTAGATTGAGTAGATGTAGCATGGGGGGAGGTTGGGAAATTGGAGTGCAACGCATACTATATCGAGATTGACGATAAGTTGTTGGGTGTATTGGTTTGTTGGGATGCGGTTATGGACATAAATTACTGAGCGAATTCGGTGGTTTCGGGGGCGTGTGGCGGAAAGGGATGGGAGAAGTAGGTTCCAATGGGGTGTGCGAAAGGAAAGATGCGTATCGATGTGGTAGGGGACTTCTTGTAGTAGAAGGATATCAAAATTGTTTGTTGCATGGTCGTTCAAGACAGACTTGAGAACCTCCGGTGAGCGGTGACAGTTCAGGTCAAGGATACGCAGTGATCGAAGAGGTGTTTCGTTCATCGGGCAGCACCCGCCACATCACGGCGGGGAGTGTCTGCGTTGAAGAAGGGGCTGGTGCCCAGGTAGCGGGCATCAATCCTTGCCTGTTCCTTCTGAAGGTAGGGGCATACTTTGGCGAAAGTCTTGTGGTCTCCTCCGCAGTTGGCACACTTTGCCACAACATGCTTGCATAGGCGCATATCGGTGCAGCGGCCGGTGGTGAGGGGACAAGAGCATTTCCCCGTGTGGTGATTGCCCGCGCAGCGGGCGCATGTGAGGGCGGATGGGTCATTAGCTTTAGGGCATGCCTGGGCCTTATGACCCAATTTTTGACATATGTAGCATATGTTTTGCGTGGCTGAAGGCGCATATTTGCGCACCACATAAATTCCTCCTGCGATTGCAATTCCCCGCACTATGAGTCTGTCTGCTGCCAACACGTCCGTGGTCGTTATCTTGAGTGAGGATACCCGCTTGTCCTTGGCGCGACGCGATAGCCACGACACAGATTTGATCGCATTCCGGTCAGAGAACTCTCCTCGGTTTGCTTCGAATATTGATGCTGCAGCATTCGGAGACTCTGCGTCGAAGGTAGTGGGGACAAAGTCGACCACAATGGTGACCGTGCGTACTTCGAGAGTGGCTTTGGCGTCCAGCTTGGGGATCCACTTGTCGGCATGTAGTAAGATGTGTTCCGCGTCGCTTTCGTTGTCGGCGCAGACGATGATGTTGCCTGCCTTGGACCGACGGACACCTCTAACGTGTTTCCCGTGCAAAGCTGGGACACGGGAGTCGCTGAAAGCCCTCTCTACCAGGGGAGCCAATTCAGCAGCCTGGATGGATCGCAAAGAGGAATCTTTCAGAACGTGTTTCAGAGAGACAACTACAGCATGCTCGTCTATGGGGCCCTGGGGTTTGTTGGTGCCACTTGGGATTGCTGAGGTATGATCGTGGTTGCAGCAGGTTGCGTGCTGCGGTGGAGGGATGCGGGCTTCGTTCCTCATGCTGTCCAGGGTACTCTGAACAGCCTGAATCTGTCGGGCGAGGGAGGCGGCTGTGTGGACCGCCTGGTCTCTTTCGGACGTTGTCGTTGGGGACGAAGGGGAGGAGGGAGGAGGAGGAGAAGATGTGGATGTGGAGAGCTTCTTCAGAATCTCTTGCATGGCGTTGTGAGATTCTTTGAAAACTTTCGAACTCTTCGGCTTGGGTTGCAAAACCTCGAGGTGGTGTACGAGTGCAGCGAGTTCGCTACGCGATACCGCTATTACAGCGTTGGGATCATCGGTGCTCGATTCCATAGCTAGCTTTACGAAAGAACAAAGTAGCTAGGCGCGTTCGTTGTCGGAGGAGGCGTCGATGAATGTAACACGAGGCGGTGCCACTCGGTCAGATGATCGTGGTTGCGGATCAAGATGCGTTCCCGACTTACTGATACAACAAGTAAATGTTCCAATTTCCTCCAGATACGATATTTCCCAACGCGATTAAGCCCCACATATCGACAGCTCCCTCATCTCCTGAAGGACGCCCTCAACCTGCGCGTCCAATTGACCAGCTGCGTAGTCTTCCCGCACACTGTCATCGAAGTACCTATGAGTTCGACCGACACTCCATCAACATTCACCTATGACCAAGGAGTCTGGGTGTACTCACCGTTGCACACCGCTGAGCTTTTCATATCCCTCTTCCGCAAATTTGGACTGCATGCGTATCATCGCTTCGAAGCTGGGATCAAAGTAGGGTACCCGCAAGTCAAGGAGCTGGGGTATCTCGGCGATGAGCTGGTCGTTCAACATGTCAAAGACCTCTTTTGCTTCGTCGTTCTCCTGCTGAGCCTGGTGATAGATGTCAACACGAGAGCAAGTGTAGTTCTTGAGAAAATGTGTTACCCTTGGCAGCTTCGCGGGATCCTCACTGGGCTTATCGATCAACTTTCGCAGTTTGCTTCGTGCAGCGTCATAGTCCAGCAGCTGAAGAGGTTCAACGACTAGCCGATATGGCGAGGGCGGCAGGGTTTACCTTCTTGTTGCGTTTGGCAATGTGTTCGTTGACGACAGGGAAGTATGCGCACATCTTTCCCAGTGGCTCCGAGATCGCAGTGCGGTATGGTCCATCCTGGAAACGATACGTCAAAAATGGTGCCATTAGCCATGGGATGATTGGCTCACGAGCTCACGTCCGAAGCTTCCGTCCAAGTCTTCGACAGAGCGCTTGTATGCGTGACCGGCCATAGCACCATCAGAGGTGCGGTCCGCTGCTCCGTAGAAGGTCTCGAGCGTTTCTGCTATGCGGGCTTGCGCCGCAGTCATTGCTGTGGGTACGGACGCGTTGGAAAGGGCTTGCGGTAATGAGATAATAGCAAGGAATACCTCGCATGGCGTCCCAGTAGCCCTTGCTGTCCTTCTGCAACGCTTGACATTCTTTCTCAAAACTGTGTCTGGTAAGGCAGTGCGGTGGCACACACAGCGGGCGGACGCACACTCGGTATTTGGCCTCCTCATCAGCAAATTCCCTATCGACAGTCCTCTCGATTTGACCGGTCTTTTGCATCAACTAGACGAGATTGCGGTGTCGGTGTGCCAGCCGTCAAGCAGGCGGTAAATGATATTCACCGTTGTGCCAGCCCGATTGACTGATTTCTTGAATCTGAAAGAGCATGAGCAGGCTTTGAGGTGTGCGCTGGGATGGCGGCGTACCCTGACCAGCTCATCTTGTTGAGTGAAGGCTCGGGGGTAGAAGGTCCTGGTGGTCGGAGGTAAACACGCTTGCGCTTAGTCAGCCATTATGGGTGCCTAGCAGGCACAATTTAGGCTTCGAGTCTTACCACCACCTTCGCACCTTGGAGTGGACAGAGCGCGCAGTGGCGCCTCAGCATGATAGCATGACTAAGACAGAGACGAGGTCAGAAATGTCTCATTGAACATAAATATAAGATATCCATCGAAATACCCTTGAATTCCACAGAAAATATGCCCTTCATTAGACAAATCACACTATCCTCTATGCACCTCTTCCCCCCTCATTCTCCCCTGAAAAGTCCAGGTATTCCAACACATGGTGATGCGGGTATGGACTGGCGTGGCAGAAGCACACAATCTGCGGCGGCGGTCCGACGTTCCAATTGAGGATGGGTGCAGACCATCGCCATGCATATGCTGTCTGCTGGCTCAGCGGCATTGGCCCGTACTGCGGTGCGTGACTGGGCCCTGCTGGTGGGTGAAGAAGCTGCGCCTCCACTGGAAACGACGTCGGCAGCGGCTCCGGCTCGTTGCGGTCAAGTGGCGGCACTCTTTGCTGCGTGTCGTCGACATTCGGTGGCTCCTGCCTCTCCTCCGAAATCACGACCTTGTTGGTTCGCTTATTCTGCATGCCATTTATCCATCGATGTGCGCCGTTCCACTCCTCCAGCATCGTGTCCAAGCGCGCGAGGTCTTGAGGCTGCACTGCCTTTCGAGAGCACCACTTCTCGATCGCAATGCGCCTTTGTGAGTGTTGCATTGAAATGGGCGAGTGACGGGGGTCAAGTTCAGGAAAGGCATTTGGCCACTGCAAGGTCCATGCACATCATCTCTGACCACCGGCTCGTGATCCAGCACGCCCTAGATGTGACCATTGTCGATGAGTGGTGTCTTTCACGCGTCAGTGAGGGGTGTCCTGCACGCGTCAGTCCACCGTCATTGCAACTTGCCAAGCCGCTAACCTCGTGTCTTCCTACAGTCGTCTACCTCCAGTCTCCACCGGTATAGAAGAGCGCCGTCGAACGAACTCTGAGGAAGATCTGATGCGGCAAGAGCAAGCATTTTCGAGAAAACCGACTCCGCAGGACGATGGCGGAGTCTTTCGGAATTGCAAATGAGACATATGGGATGACAAAATCTCCGTCAACGATCGCGACGGCGACAGTCACTTAGTGGAACAGTGATTGCCTGAATACATACTTCTAACATGCCAATAGGCCTGTCATAATGCAACTGAAGATTCCACGACTCAGTCTGCAATAGTAGCCTCGGGGAAATTGGGATCGTCGCCCCAGAACCTAGCGGGTTCACCCTCACGGATCCTCCCCATCCATTCCATCGTCAACGCGGCCGTCCTCACGAACAATGTCCCATCAATCACCTCACTACCTTCCAGCTCTGTGCCTTTGTATTCCCCAGCGCTCATGCCGCCGAACAACGACGCAAAATGGGCGAGGGTCCGTTGGGTTTTGGCCAAATGGTCATCAGGGTGGACGAGTGCGGACTGGATGATTTGCAGCCACAGATTCGGAATGATCGCATATGGGGAGCTCTGCTCGGGGAAAGCAGACCGAGATGGCTGGGGCTTGGGGCCGGGGAAATCCGTCAGGATTGGTGCTTTGAAGAAGGAGCGGGCAGGGAGCTGCACACGGCCGCCCGCAATCCAGAAGGCGAGGCAACGCGTCAAGTATCCTCGGAGCAGGAGCGATTTCGATTGTGGATTTGTGAGGGTTGCCATGAAGGCATACAAGGTCAGCGCGCTGGTGACAAGGTGCATCCTGTGTGAGGTAGGATCGTCAAATGTTTGCCTTGGTCATTTGGAGGCGAACTCACAGCGTGAAATCAGCCTCGTAGTATGTCTGTGTGCTGTCGCGCCATGCACCCAGCGAGTAGATCATCGTGTTGAGGAAGACGACGTCTCGCATCTTTTTGGAGACGTCTTTTGGATCCGAGCCATCGACGTACCAATCCAACGCATATCGGTGTAGGTCCGCGCCAAACTTGGTCGACGTGTCCGCAATCGAGCCTTTGAACCCGTCGAACTTGCGATCGCGCAGGATACGGGCCGCGATACTGAATACATGGATTCCGCCTCCGGAAGCACCGAAAGACGGACTGTCGAACAGACTTCGTGGTAGCACTGTTGTCGACAACGAGCCGTGTACAGCAGCCTGTGCGAGTCCTATTAGCGTCATCAGTACAGCACTCATTCATTTAGGAATTTACGTACCCTCAGCTACAAGACCGGGCAGACTACGAACGTACATAGGGTAAGCTTCTGTGGGCCGAGCAGGAACGACAACATACCTGAATTCAAGTCCGTACCCGAGGAAAAGCATGGGGTGCATGATGCCGTTGAGCAAACGGTTCAGCATCTCAGGCGGTTTGCTATAAGTGCCACCGTAGTTCGCCTTGGGCGAGAAGATCCATTCCTCCACCACGGCTCCCATCGCCTTGCCTTCGAGTAAACGATCCGAGAAGAAGTGGAGATAGCCCTGGTATTAATCAAAGTTGCCCAAATTGTCCGCAAATGTATGTAAGTTGACGGGGGTTGGGGCTCGGAAAGCGTATCGCTCGAGGGTGGTGTGCTGATCCCAGATGGCCTCTAGGTGCTCCGGGGTCCCTCCCAGCGCATACTCAACAAGGAGATGGAACGGTGTATGGTTGTGGGCGCCACGATAGTTGAAGAACCTGCGTGCAGTGCGTTACATACATATTGAGAAGGTCAATCGGAGGTCAAGGATGCCACATACCCATGGTGTCGCGTATAGTCCATTCGCAGGTATTTTCGCACAGCGGCGGTAGACTCGGGGGAAATTCCGGGCCATCGAGCAGGCGCATCCACCGTCAAGGGAGGACTAGGCAGGGGCCAGAGAAGCTCAAGCTGGTCATTGGTAGGCGCCATGGAGAACAGAGAGAGGCAAGACTTGGACAAATCTGGGGTACTGCATGTCCATCCTATGATTTTTAAGACAGTTTGAGTTCGACTACTAAGACAAGATGAGACTGATACAATGACCCTCGAGGATTTCGGCATGTGGTCATCTGGAAGGTTGGCGTAGACCAGGCGTCTCTGTTGACAGACAGCTTGCTCGCCGCTCTGTACATAAAGCGCTAGCGCGTCTATAGGAATTGAAGTAAAACAACTACTGCCTTACCGGCGTTCTTGATCACCGGAGATTAAAATGAAAATGATTGAGCTCCTCTGACATCCAACGGCATTGTAGGTAAATTCTCACCTTATCAGATCAGCTTCGTGCTCAGTCCATGGCTGCGGTCCACCAAGAACATCGTGAACGAGACAAAGTATTGACAGACAGCTTGCTCAAATCACCGCCTCCATCAAAGTCATAGCAGTATTGCCTTACGGCGTCGAAGATAGAAGCTCCGAAACGCGCGAAGGAGGTTGAACATACCTAAGCCGGCCGACACGTGCTCGCGTACAACACGCCGAGATCCGGCAACTCCCAGTGATCATTATTCTTCCTTTTCACCTCTTCAAGTTCCAAGTCGACTCCAGCTTATGCTCAACATGCTTCACTATTCTCAGAGGACGTCTGTAAGCGCCCTCCGGTGTATTGATAGATATTACAGGATATCCATGGCTATGAGGGCTACCCTGGCACGATTCCAGGGCTCCAATGCGGCGTGCTTCAAGGTTCTTGTCGTCTTTCCCAAAGCTCTCTGTCAGCTACTGGTAAATCCATTCTCACGCCTTGGTCGGAGACTAATCACTAGTGACTCACATGCCAGTGGCATACACGTTCCAACTGGCGTACGCCGCGCATGTCCTCCACGGCAAGGTGTTAGCCCTCATGACATTCATTCCACAACCGGCGTTCATCTCCACCGTGACACGAATTGAATCCTTTTTACGATGTGCTGTCAGCTCAGAAGAAACCACCATCAGAATGAGACAGATTAGACGCCATGCTGACGGGTCATTTTTCTCGTACATGCAGCCGCTATATAATCTCCTCATATTCAGTCGAGACCCAACATCGGTCGCAACGCGCCCAGCTTTCACACAATGCCAGGAAACATCAATATGCCAACCGGGGAGAAGTCGACGGACATGTAAGCCATCTCCTTCACTAGTGTCCTCCACTCCGAGTCGTGCAGCAGTCTGACAATTTTGTTCAGCGATGTTGTGATCCTTCAGGATGCCACTGGTAGTCAGCAGCCTTACATCGATGCCGCGCGCCGCTTCGCTGGAGACTACGTCGAAGCCATTCGTCAAAAGGCCAGCCTGAAAGGCGGTACTGCTCGCTACCGTGTCATCCCCTTCCGCGACCATCCAGAGCAAGGTTGCCCGTGGATTGTGCAAGACTTCAATCCATTCGTCACGGATCCCCAGGCCGTGACGAAGCAGATGGCGGCCGTTGTCGCAGAAGGAGGCGGTGATGGCCCGGAGGCGCAGATTGACGGGCTTGATGCCGTCCTCCGTTCCGCTTGGAGAGCGGACGCCCAGAGGATCGTTCTTCTCATTACTGATGCCCCGCCGCACGGTATTGGCGAGCCTGGTGACCAAATTCCTTCTAGTCACCCCGATGGTGAGCAGACTGCCTCGCTTGTCATTCGCTACTCTGACAGCAAGCCAGATTTGACTGTCGAGGAGATTCTCAACAGCTACAAGAAGAGGCACACCGTTGTCGTAAGGCTTATTTCTCTTTCTCTCTCTCATTGCTCACTTCAACTAACCTCTTCAAGTTCGTGATTGGCTGTGAACCCGCAATCAGCTCATATCAGGTACGATTCCACACTGGTTCCTATATTCTCTTCTCTAACAGTTCATGACAGAAAGCTATACCATTTTACACCAAGTTTGCCGAGTCCACCGGGTATGAGAACCAATTTACACAAAGGTTTAGCTCAATTGACGCGTATGCGCAGGGGAAAATATCTCTCCCTTCCTCACCCGAACAAGAAAGCCAGTGCGATGAACAACGCAATTGCCGGCTCTGTTCTCCAAGCGAGTGACACCCTGCGCCATGGTGATCAATGGGCAGGATGGATCACAGACAATGCTGACCGCCACCCCGACGACATTGCCAAAGACATGCACAACCACCTGACGTCCAAGGGCGAACAAATCCATGAAGTTTACCACACCGACCATAACAGCCCCGACCACGACGTCAAGTACCACAACTGTCCTGTCACACGCGCTCATGTTTGCTTATCTCCTTCTCTGCATTGATACTATGCTGATTAGCCTCAGGTCGACAACGTGGTCAACAAAGTTCTTGCTCAACACAAGGAGGACATGGTTCGTTCTATCCTACCGCTTTCGAAGTTAAACCTTGGGTCTGATGTTCCTAACACTTAGGCGGATCCTATTCTCAGCGCGTTATTTTGATGAGCTAAGTACATAGCGAGAGTTTTGTACATTCATTGGGATACTTGTAATCTTCTTAACGAATCCACCAAGCCGGCAAAGGAAAAGAGAATATCTGATAAAGAAATATGTAAACACGAGAGTCTAAGGTCATGTTCATCACTCATGAACATCAATATACATCCGCTTCGAAGCTGGAGATGAAGATTGCATCGATTGAGGGTACAAACGCACACCTTTCTAACTCCTGTTAGCCCAGGCAAAGAGATATAGTAAAGCGGAGCTGGTTCCAGACAATGCGACAGAGGCTATCCAATACCTGTAGAAGTTTGTCTCGGGATACGGACTCACAATGACCTGATAAGCCTTCTTCGATCCCAAACCCAGAACCGACGAGCCACAGTAACAGTTGTCGAACTGGGCGGAGAAGCGGAGTACGGAGAGGATGATGAATGATGCGCAATTGAAGCAGGCAAACATCTAAGTCGTCAATGAGCACTTCATTACGAGGATGGGCAGCACCGGTATACAGACCTTGCCAAGGCGTCGAAACAACGTGGCGACACGTCCACAGACTCTATATGACGACTGTCCACGGTCCATTACTGACGGGGAATAAGAGAACTGCTCCAGTATGGTGGATGAGAGCATGAGCCCATATGAGATCGTAGCTAGAGCGCCGTAGAGAATGAAGGATCCGCTATGGCATCTTTGCACCAACTGTCAGCGACGTCCACACAATCAGAAAGAAATTTACCCAAGCCCTTGAGTGGGTGTCACATACGCCATCCATATGGCCGAGCCCGTCGTCGCCCATTGTACAAATAGCCCGCTCACGACGGAGAGGATGAATCGGTTCCAAACGCCGGGCGCCCAGCGGCCACATGGGGGCGCAAAAACGTACGCAAGGACCTCCGCTGAATTTCCTCGGCGATTGCTATCTCGGATAGTTCCATCCTTCGTGAGTTTCCAGCCCTCGGCTTGCCGGGTCACAGGAATATGATGAGAGGCATGCCGGGCTGCTTTCTCGAAGGCAGTGGCAATTTGATCTACGGCACGAGACCAGGAGAAGACACGGGCATAGTTGAATATCGTCGGGGCGTGGTGTTCGTCGGAGGATGGCGGGATGGTCCAGGTCTGGAAGTGAGGCTGGTCAAGAGTAGTGTACGATGTAGACGATGCATTCATTCGGATGGGTTTCATGATAACCGTATCAGAGCTTTCATTTACATTGGGAGGTGGACTTGGGATGAGGCTCTCTGAATGTGGGAGTTGGTACAGATATTCCGGTTGGTGTGTATCTGATGTAGAGCGTATCAGATAAGTCTCCAGGAGCAGCGAAGAAATGACCTACCATCATGTGAAGCTCGTCCCCCGGCTCGCCACAACCCAATGGCGAACTCATTAGCAGAGTGACGAGCCAGTTGAGGGAGCCCAATTGTACTCGGTGAAGCAACATATGCGCACTCGTTATTCACCTTTCTCACAGCTTCCCTCATCTTGATTTCTTCACAATTCGGCGAGATTTTCAACCAAGCTGAGACCACAGCGAGTAACCAGACCCAAGCGCACGCCACTGCCGGTCCTATGATGTTCAAGTTCGGAGCCTCGAAAGACGCGATGGTGAGCCCGTATGCGATAACGACCCATAATATGGATGTTACGTTGATCGCCGACCAGGAATGCGTAAATGACAATGTCGTCGCGGCTGTTGACCACCAAGCATCGTTTTCTGGAAGGACCACTAGCGATGCAAGTAGCGGAAGGCCAGTCACAGCAGAAAGATGGGTTATATACACGGGAGACTGCTGTAGGCTTTCGAGGACAACAATTGCATGATGTTGATTTGGATATTCCACGCGCTCGAGTCGCTGTCGCAACCAACGGCGATTCAGGAGCGTCACAACGAGGGAAAATGTCGATAGAGCAGGAGAGCCGAGAGTGAGTATAGCTGAATTGATGTTGTCCCAATAATTATCGGAGCCGAAGGGAAGCTGACCAGCTAGTGCTAGCCACGGGAGGAGGTATGAACTGAACGACGTGGAAAAATCGCTCCACCGGAACGCCTCTGGTTCTGAGCCACATTGCTCGACGCAGAGAAGGTAGGTGATGCCAACGACTTGATTGGCGTTCGTCGCCAGATTACCATAAAGGTCAGTTCCGCCTTTCCGCCAAAGGGACTCGTTTGCCTGTATCTTTGCCAGGCACTGCGGAAAATTTGTTGCGCCAGCCTGCAGACAAAGTGAGAGCAGTGACAGTAAGAGTAGGCGTTCGAGGGGAAAGGTCATCATGATGCGCCGTATCTGGTTGCTCGTTTGTGAGATTGGCACTTTTATATGAAACAAGAAATCTCGACGCGGAGTCATCGATCAATCACAAACTATTGGACCTGCAGTAGCTGTAGAAGAGCGGGAAGTTGTGTCCCCATGAACCGGTCACAAATACACCATTCTTGGGTGCATCTTTACTGCCTCTAACTGAAAACCTCAGATGAAAAGATGGAGATAGAGAGAATAATTGGCACGCACGGAGTTCCAGGTGCTGTCCTTGTCTTATCATCTTTCAGTTTGCCATTTAAAGTTTGATTGAGGACAATAATTATGGAAGCCTGAGAGTAGTCCACCAAACACCATCACTGTAGGAAGGAGCAAGGCGCCCGCTCGCCAGGCAGCAAAATGCCGCACCGTGGGAAACTCGTTACTCCAAATGGCAATAAGCTCTTGAGTAGAATTGGAGAAAACAAAAAAAGAGTAGTTGCCTGCGCCATAGGCCAGTTCAGTCCCCTTCACTAACTTTCCGAGGATATGCTTTTGTCTCTAGCCGGTCTTGACAAGTTCTGTATCCTCAGTTGCGTGTGTTAGTGGCCCGCTCTATCTACAACAGCCGGAATACCAACTCTCGTACATATCCTGTCAGTCTGTTCGAGGTGATGCAGTCCCCAGGATACCCTCGACATCTGTCAGAATTGACTGAAGGTAAGGTAGAGGACACGCATATCCCGCCAACGCCATGTGGCAGCCGTCACGCGTGACGATCAAATCCAAATCGGGCTGGCCGTTCACAGTTCCAGTCGTACTTCCACCCGTTAATGTGTATAGCGATGTACCCCAGCGAATGGTCTCCATGAGATTGTAAGAAATAGGTATATTGACTCAGATATCCCACGGATTTCTTATTGATGCAGTCAATGTTGTGGAATCTGTCAACTAACACTGCAATCTAAGCAATACCATCCTTCTCGAGTTCATCAAGTATACTATCGGGCAAGACGCGATGGCCCCTGTACTTGCGCGATGCCCAGGCAGCCTGTCGTCCATTTAACCCACGCTCGTACGCATCAACAAAGCGGAACGCGCGGTTGAAAAAGCTAATCAAGATCATCATCAATACATCAAGTCATGCTCGAGAATCAAGACATACCGGCGAATACAAACGAGAGGCACGCTATCAAGAGCTTCAAGGGTATACTTTTCGAGCATATCCTCCCGCGATGACTCCGGATTGAGACGATACAGACGCTTGGCATAGCCCCAGCACTGCTCAATTGGGTTCAACTCGCAGTGGAACTTCGGCAGGAAGATGATCTGAATGCCTCGTTCCTCCATTGCCAGCTCAAGGAGAGACTTGACACCAGCAAAGTCGGGCTCATTGAAGAGTATGCGACGCACGCAACAGGATGTAGCACCCGGTTCACACTTGAATGACTTGCACTCAGCAAGCAACCCACCCCGTCTTTCCATTGGTTCGCGCTCATACCCGCGCTCCACCAGAATCTGGACCATACCCTTGAAGATGCCCGGACATTCAGGATCATTATCGGGCCAGTACAGCGACTGTGGTTCTCCGGTCATTGGATTGATCGTGTCCGCCATCGCACAGCCTTCTCCTTCACGGGTTTCCCTGTATCCTGATCGTAGACCGGGTTGCCGTCACCGTTAAGCGTGTTCCGAGTGACTGGTAGCCAGTTTTGCGCAGGGTTTGATTCATTCTTTGGCATGTGGCGAGCTGAGAGAGAATCGTCGGGGCGCTTCCGATGAGTTGTTGCATTGTCAAAGACAAAGACATGCTCAAACTCCGGGTATGACTCTGCAAGAATATCAGCGGCGTCTTTGGCCTGTGAGATAACATCCTCGCAGGTAAAGTACCCATCACGGTTCTTTCCAGGACGGAAAACACGACGCGCATTGCGAACCCCGTCACGAGAGACCAGCCATCCAAACTCGGCTGAGACAAAATCTGCGACCATGAGAGATACCCCTTCACCTTTGCGATACGGCTTGGCAGGGGCATCTTTATGAATCCACATCTTGCGCCGGCGATCATGAGCATAGAAAATGGATTCATCGTGGTACCAGATGATCACGCGTTTCCCATTCATGAATGCGGGGATGGAGTTCGGAGTTGGCGAAGTGGAAGACGTGGCCGGATTCGATGAAGTGGGAGGTAAGGGCAAAGGAATCTCCTTGCCATCACGGTCGTAAGCTTGGATGCGCTCCTTGAGCTTTGATACATCAGCATATGTTTTTTTCTGAATTGAATGGGGACATACCTTCTTCAAAGCAGGAACATAGATCTTGTCACGATGCTCAACAACATCCTTCCGCTCATGTCCGTCAACGTACTGCCCCTTGACAGGCTCCCGCCAGCGGAACCCCAAGAACTTTAGGTAGCGTTCAGCGGTTTTACGGGAAATCGTCTTCGTGATGCCGTGACGGGTCTTCACATCCTCAGATGAGAGGAAGAGGACAAGTTTATCAGCTGTGATATCCTTCCCAAGCTCCTGAAGGTGTAGTTTGATGTCCTGGGCGAGATCCTCGTTCTCAAGCATTGTCACCGTCCAATAGCCATATGGATTGAGAGGAAGAACCGTTCGGTCATCGATAAATGCGCGAACGAGGCTGCGGAGTATACGCGCACAGTAGCGGCCCTTGCACAGAGAGACAGCGGCCTGAAGGGATGAAGCACCCCAATGCCCATAAGAGACGGAGCGCGGGTCTGTATAGAAAGACAGCATGGCGCGCATACCATCAAGACGCAGACGTTGAAAGGGATCAATGTCGACATCCACATGGCCATGCGCATCCTTCCCATTTCGTCGCCGTGATGGTCTGATTAGATGTTGGACATCTGTCAAAGCAGCCTTGGCAAGCGCAATGGTAGGTGCCTCTCGCAGACGGCCTTCGCGCTGCCGTATCTCTTCCCTGGAAGGGGGCGACGGAGAATCAGGTGGCACTGATGCAGACGATGGAGAGGCGGGTACCGGAGCAGTGGAAGGATCAGCACGCAAATCCGCATGATAGTCGTCTGAGATATCCGACATGATTGAACGTGTCTCGTCATCAAGATGAAGACCAAGGACACTTGATGTCTCGATCAAGTACGGAGCATCGTTGGGAAGAGAACCTAGATGTCTGACTGAGCCATCATCATCGTCTAGGACATCCTCTATCCGTAATGATTCGCACGACGGAGATCTGAAGGTAGACGGATCAAAGGAGCCATTGAAGACTTCAGGAACACCAGGGGCAACAAGATCGTGAATGGAAAAGATGAGACGCGTCGAAGGATTGACTGGGGCAGCAGGAGTCGCGACACCGGACGCGAAATTGCTGAAAAGGCCACGAGACGGGATGGGAATGTCATTGAAGCCGCGCACATGCCCAGAAGTTGCCGGCGTGGTGAAAAACACGCTATCGTTGGGCAAAGAGGTCATTTCAGAAGTCTAGAAGGAACTGAGTTGATAGCACGGAGTAAGATGAACATGCGACGCACTTGATTGAGCTGTCCATCAGTCGATGCAGATGGCCGGGGCTTTTTACTCGGTGATTTACGCGGCGAAAGGACGTCAATAGCCCTTCTGACAGATTTCTTCACAAAGGAGCGCGCCCCCGCGAAGTTTTCAGCGCGCTTCTTCTTCCAGGATTTCTTGTCGCCCATGATGACAGATGGTCGGAAAGATTACGTGGTCGCCAGACTATTTCTCGCCAATCAGAATACACAGAAATCATTTTATGCATAATCTACACAAAATCATGAAACCATTTGATTTCAAACAACTTCGTTGTCGAATACGGAAGAGATGAATGTGCTTTCGCGCTAAATGATGTGGCAGTGCTTGCCCGATTTGGCTGTCACGCTCTGCCACATGGCGTTGGCGGGATATGCGTGTCCTCTACCTTAGCAATCGCCATCATTGCAAGTAGGATCTGCATCTCCGAGATCGCCATTATACGCCAACATCGCCGCCACCAACTCTTGTCTCTCTTGTAACACAGACATGATTTGACAGTGTCGTGCGCCTCAGCTGTCTTCCCAATGTAGTGATGCTTGAAGGAATACCAAAAGTTTACACACGAAAAATTTTTCCAACAAACTTTAGTAGTCCTTCGGAACAAGCTCGAGCTCCAGTCGAGTCCCTTCTGTCAATGCGGAAGATCGCCCATTTGTGCACTAATTGTGCCTGCTGCTTCTCACACCTCTGGATACAGCTGTGCACGCAAGTGATCATTGATCTGCCATCAACGTAGACGGGAGGAGACTCAATTAAAAGTGAGAAAGCTGTATCGACTCAAAAAGTACGTATCTCAGCTGTGAAAGCTTCTATCTTTGTACCGGCGCTGTTTCGAGGTCAAGTAACTACTCACTGAAGCACTGAAGGAGATGAGTGGGTCGGCTCATTGCCGTATCGTCACGGTACACATCTACACAATTCGCAGGCCTCTTGCCAGTGATACAGCGAGCTTGTTTCCTGGACAACGTTGTCATTATAGACTGGTTGGAGCTCATTCGGACTCATCTCGTTGAACGCAGTATCAACCTATGTACACAGCATTTAAGTAGGTGGAGAAGCGCCTTGAAGTGCGCCACTAGTTCGCCATGATCCATCTGTTCCAGGCGTTCCGCGAATCCGCGTTCAAACCAACAAGAGCGATCAGTGCCTGAAAACTGCTCTGCTCCTTGCGATCACTCGAAAACACGAAAGTCGACCATGACGCGCCCAGATGGCCGTGCCGCCACCGAATTGCGACCAATCATCGCCGAGTTTGACAATCTGGCACGCGTCGACGGTAGTGCGCGCTTTGGCTTTGGTGTGTGTCTGGCTGATTCATGTACTTACACTGACACTGACAGAGGTTAAAATCATGCAGGTGATATACCATCAGCGCTTGCGTCGATGACAGGCCCCATCGAGGCGCGCCTCGCAGCAGAGAACCCATCCCGACTATCCCTCGACGTCGTCGTCCGCCCGCTCTCAGGCATACCGGGCGTGCACGAGAAAAAAACCGGGTCCATCGTCGGGAGCGTGCTCAAGCGCAGCTTGGTCATGGAGGCGAGCCCGCGGACGGCGGTGGTGCTGGTCGTGCAGTCTCTAGTTGAAAACCAGGATCAGTCACTACTAGCGAGCATGATCAACGCGTCGAGCATGGCGTGCATGGCTGCGGCGTCGGTACCGATGCGGGGCGTGGTTTGCGCGGTCCCGGTGGGGTTGTCGAATGGGACTTTCCTCGTCGACCCATCACATGCGGAGAAGAAGGATCTGTCTGCGTCAGGGTGCTTTGCGTTCCATGTACAGGGACCGGAAAGAGTCGAATGTGTATGGACGGACTGGAAGGGAAGGGGTTTCGACGAACAGGAGCTTTTGCAAGCTCGGGCGTTGGCCAAGGATTCAGCGGCGCAGGTCTGGATGTCTATCAGAGAGGCGGTGAGCAAACAGCAGGGCGTTCCGCTGGGCGGTGAGGACGAGGATAATAAAATGGAGATATGAACTACGTTGCTCAGGTAAAGTCCGCGTTGCCTTGCAAAGTCGAACAACGTCGAAAGTCGAGGTGGACACTCGGTTGACCACGGCAAGGGTCAATCCAAGCGCAACGCCACAACGACATGTCGGTCACCGACCAGAGATGTCGATGAGGCTTGATCATGATGCAGAAAGACTCAGTTAATCGAGAAGAGTAATACTACTACATAGAAGATAAATTGTATGTAAAATGACACAAATGTCCATCGGGAAACAGCTATTGCCGATACATTCATCGCTCGTTGACGTTATTCAGGAGGCGGAGAATGTTGAGGACTATAATCAAGGCGTCAGTGATCGAGATGATACGCAGCGTTAACAACACTGACAGAGATTGATAAAGTCGAGGTAAAGACTGATGGATCCCAAGATGAATTCGTCGGGAGAAAGCCTCTTGTTGATGAGGTGAGTATCGTAAACAATGTAGCCGCTGAAGATCAGGCAGCCGCCGATGGCCATGATGAGATCCATAGTCTGTCCGAAAGGGATGAAGATGCCGACAAAACCAGTCATCACTGCAGAAATTATCAGAATGTGGCGAGTAAGGACAGTGAAATTCAGCATACACAAGGCCATGAGACCACCAAAGAGGAAAGGCGCCATTCCGTCAAAGTCGTACTTCGATTGGAAGGTGAAAACTGTGAGCCCAATGAACACGCCCAGGGTGATGAGCAGAGCCTGGACAACAATGACATTGTCGTAGAACGCGACGACGATTCCGAGCGTGAATGCTTCGAGTAGGGTGAATGTGGACAGGAGGACAAGGTTGATGGGATGGCTGTGGCGTTTCCAGAATAGAACTCCGAGGTTGACGAGCGTGAGTATCATGGGAACATAGAATGCCCATGTACTTAATCGGAGATCAGACGGACACACAAACGAATGTGGAAGATGGACGAACTGCGTTTGCACCCAGACCACAGTTGAGAACGACTGTGAGAGAGCACCCGCAACTATGGTGGTAGCGAGCTAGTCATACGTCAGCTATGTGTGCCAGATCGAGATAGCAATGCACATACTATTTGGCACACTGCAGAATTCACACCATTAGGAGTACGTTCAAAGCTGTCAAGAAACTGCTAAACTCACGAAGAATAGTATACACTTTACGGACGAAGGCCTTTCGGATCTCTGGTGCGCTTTCCGACACACTCACGCCATACTGTCAGGCAGAATATGAGTGGGTTGCGCGCCTAGCTGCTGTAGCACTGACCTTGAAATCATCGGGTAAATCACCGAACTCGGGCTGGTCGTCGAAGGCGCCGGGCCCAGTGCTGCTGCCGCCAAGTAGCGGCTCCCGGACACTTTCGGCGATGGGCTTGGGCGAAGAGGAGGAAGACCCGTAGGACGGGGGAGGGACTGGATATTGGCTCATGATGACTGTTCAGAGCAAGAGACCACCGACGGAAACTGATGTAATGACGGTCACGTTTCTCACGAGGTGCCTTAGGCTAATGCAGTGCTTTGTAACAGTAGGAACGATCTAGCCAGGTAACCGACCTTCTGTAATGAGCAGGACTCGATACCAGTGTTGGCCGGCTAGTAGCGATGTGTAGCTAGCCAACTACCAAAAATGGGTGATAGCTCCAGTCGGGGTGACTTGGCCGGATAGCTGGACCATTGGACACACGCCAGCTACACGGGCCGGTAGACCGCCCTAGCCCTGTGACACCTTGATCAATCGTGATCAATCAGCTCTTGACCGCGTTTATACCACTTTTTAGTCATTTTCATCATGCCCATGCTGTCTCTTCCCCCCACACTGTTGTAAATCTTTTCAATACACCTTTCGATATGTCATTCACTGGTCCAATCCGTGCTCATACCCGCAAACCCCCGGAATTTCATGACGAACACTTCCTTCATCATCCTCACCATTTTGCGACCGACCCAGTCTTGAAGCAGCTGGCGAACTATTCCGATACGTCGAGCTACAAAGCGAAGCGCTACTGCAGATATTGCTGGTCTGTCCATCTCGATGAACAGAGAGCTGCATAATTGACCCAGATGTCGAACACTATGCCTTCTAGACAGTATCAAATCGGTGTTGTTGTAGTCGGATTACATGCATATACATATATACTACTATTAGAGACATATTCAACAAAGACTGAGCATTCGCAGCTGCATACAGTTCGTCGACAAAGAAGTTTGACCTATAGCGGAAAATGCCGGGTGATGCCGAATAGCGCCGTCAGTCCGGCTACATCAAAGCTACTCATTGATCAATCACGCTGGCCCGTGGCTACTAGCTGTGACTTTGCGTAGCAACTACTAGCGTGGCCAACACTGCTCGATACAGAAGGCCAGGTAAATCTGAGTTTAAAATTGGCGTGAACATCTTTTGGCTCTGTTTTAGACTCGTGAAACCAGTCGCTACTATGACCTCACAATCCTTACACACGAGGTAATGTTTGGTTATTGTTTGGTTCTTGTTTGGTTATTATTTGTGCAAGGGGAAGGGTGAGTTCATGTAGCGACTGGTGGAACCCGCGGCATTTTGGGAGGGGCCCCGGGTTGTGACAAAAGACTTAGCGAAATTTCGCCAAATGTGCTCAGCCGAGATGCCCGAGCTCTCAGATTCTGTTCTCATTAATCCTACTCGACAACAAGCATGAAAATTGATTTACTTCCTGACTCAGCATAGTGTATATATGTGGCACTGGTACTTTTGGGATGATCTATGAAGATGGGGGAGGGAAGAGTCCGAGATTGTGGAATCCGGATGACTGTGAAGGGCGTTGGTGGCGCTGGGTCAATGAACTGAGCGCCGTCAATGGCTGTGACATTTCTTGAGCTGTGAAAGGTAGTCTGGATCGATATTCGGCTTCAAATGCAGCGTTGCGCTCGGCCCAGTTTTGAGAGAATGTATCCCAGTTCGAAAGTTGTGCTGCTGTCCGGGAGGGTGTTTGGGTGTGAGTAGACGTCGCCCATGCTGAGTATGGGTTGTATGCGGGATGATAGGGCGTGTTGGGACTGTGGAACGCGTAAGGGTTGAGAGGGCGCGTGGTATTAAGTCCAACGGCATGAGGCGTGAACGAAGGCCCCATTTGGGAACTTGATCCCCGCACTGGCGTCGACGACGATGACCCTTGATCAACGTTACCGACAACGTCCATGTTCGACCCATGGGATGCCGCTACCGCTGTCGCCGTCGCCGTCGCTGATGCCCCAGAACTGCCATGATCCACTGAACTCGCGCCTCCTCTACCTCGACCGCGTCCTCGACCGCGTCCTCGACTGCGCCCAGCAGTACCACGTCCAGTACCACGCCCACGCCCGCGACCGGCGACGTTGCTATCATCTGCCTTCTCGTTGCTGGTGTCCACGGGTTCCACGGCGGTGGGGTAATGTACTGTTTCGGTTGGCGGAGAGAGATTGTCGAGTCGCTGGCGCAAAGGCGTGGCTGGGTGAGCAGCCTCAGGTACTGCCACGGCCGGTCGCTTTTCACCTCGAGGCCGAGATTTTGGTGGAAGGGGAACGAGTTCAGGAACGTCGATGGTCTGGAGGTATGCAAGCAGCTCATCGCCATACTTGTCTGACCACGCCCACTGCTCAGCCAAAACGAGGTCTAACCGTCTGCGTGTTTTGATGGGCCCGACCGAGGCCATGAATACAAGTGTCTCGTTCTTCAGGATCGCTTCCGCCGAGAATAAGTGGCCGCGAAAATCGCGCTTCTTGACCATGGTACGCCACGCATGCAACGCGTTCTGAACATCGATTGACGGCTGCCCTTTTTTGACAGAATATCTTTTGGGTGGTGCTTTGTAGAAGCCTGGACGCACTGCATTGAGTAGCGAGGGACAACACAGATCACAGCAGGCCACAGTTGGGTCTTGAAGCAATGAGGTGAGTCGACCGAAAGTTGTGATGGTATTGACATACTGATGGTTTTGTTCTTGTAGGCCTTTTGGCATACTTTTCGCCGACATAAGCCTGTCTGGATGAAGACCAGCAATCCCTCGTCGATCCGCTCTTCGTCGAATGGTGGGTCATCCTTTACATATACGGTGTCGTCTGCGCCGCCCTTGTGCGAACCGCGTTTCTGTCCACGCGCGATGCCGTGGTTTTTGTCTGTTTTGGTGTTATTCGTGCCATTTTTCTTTTTACCCTTCCTCCGTTTTTCGCTCGCTGCTCCTTGTTCGTTCTTCCGTTTCTCTAACTCTTCTTGTAGATCGACACTGTACGCCGATGGTTCAACCAGTAAGACCACTCGCCCTGTGGTCCCTCTCCCGCGTGCTGCTCTCCCTGCTCGCTGTATCCAGCTTGAAAGTGAAGAGGGCAATTTCCACTGCACGACAAGCTCGATGTTGGGGATGTTGCAGCCCTGTAATGGTGGTAAGCTCATTTCTGATCGCGATTCACCCAACGCTCACCATGCCAGCCGCATCTGTACAGATCAGGATGCGAACGATACCTGCTCGCACTAGACGCATGACTTCTTTTCGGTATTCCTTGGAATGTGCGGCATTATAGGCTCGGATGATACCCTGTCCACGTAGATGCTCTGGTAAGCGCTCTGTGAGATGATCCTCGATTTCAATGCCGACTCCGATATTGTCTGCATAGAGCCATGTTAAAGGGATGTCCTCCGGTTTGGTGACTCCCGAGGGTACGACAAAGTCAAGGTCGACATATGTGTTCATTGGGTGTTGGATGGCCCGCACAATGAGTGAAACGTTCTGGCGCTCGTTCCCTTCATCAATATCGACGTAGTCCGTTTTGTGAAATTGGAGTTTTGTGAGTACATCCCTTTTGATGCGAGGCGTTAATGTCGCTGACATTGCAACCACAGATGTTGACTTCGGGATGAATGCGCGGATACTGCCAAGGGTTCCGTATTGTTTGCGGAACTGAGCTCCCCAGTGTGAGACTACGTGAGCCTCATCGACAACAACAGACATGAGACGGCGCGTGAATCTTGAGTCTCGGAGTACGTTGGTCACGAACCGCCTAGAACGCAACATCTCCGGGGAGATCAAGATAATTTGATACTCTCCGCTGGCGATATCCTGGTACGTCGTCAATATTTTAAGAGTCATGGTAGGCGTATTTCTTACCTTCAATATCTCAGGTGTACAACCACCGTGGCTGCTATTCACCGCTATAGCGGTAAGCTTGTATTCGTCTCGAAAAGACTGAACCTTCGAGGGGGTGAGTTGACTCCGAGCATCTAGCATATGACAACCCTGACCTGTTCCTCCTGCAGCGCGATAAGTGGTGACACCATGATTGTTACGCGCCCTTTACTGGACGAATGTGCAAAAGGACCAGCTGCTACGCAAGTCTTCCCCCACCCGGTGGGGGCATGAATGACGACGTCTTGACAGCGTAGCTGTGCAGTGATGGCTTCCATCTGCTTTTCTCGTGGCAGTGAGTCCCATCCAAACATCGCTTGAACCTTCCCAGCTAATCCCTCAAGTTCTTTTAGGGGTACAGGTTGTCGAGCGGTAGGGGCATTGGTAGTCCGTGGCTTGAACTTCTGTCGATGTGCTGTTCCTACTGGCGCCATTTTTCGACGTGTTTGCGCCTAGCCAGAGAGAAATAGACGCGTTTCGTGATGGTAAAAGTCTGAGAACGAGAATTTCCTAATTGAGACGTAGGCCCTTTCCTTTCCTCTCCTATGTCGAATCGCTTTGCCCTTCTCGAGGAGCTGAGCTCACTCACTGACCTCGACGAGATGGACGTTGATGACCGCAACTGCACTGATAGCTCTGGCGAGTCTGATGAAGAAAGACCAACAACACCCACTCCATTACCCTCGAATTCTACCTCGATTATGGACCGCCTCTTGTCAGCCACGCGGCACAGGCAGCCGCCACCTACCAAAATACAAGAAGCAGATCTGGGACCTATCCAGTACTCTGAGGGGTTCGATCCTAGTCCACCACACATCGGCAACCGGAAGCTGGAGGTCCAGAAGCAAGGGAGGGCGAAAGCTCAGGTTAAACGCGGGGTCACGATAACTCGCTAACGGGAGGATAAACAGGCTGCTGTTGCACAGAAAACTGGTCCGCTACCACCGCCAGACTGGCACCGTCACGGACCACTCTTCAAGGAGATCTTGGCCAAGTTAGATCAGGCGGGCACATCATTCTCCGATTTTGTGTTCTATGTCCTTGATCCTGTGTACAAACAGGGCCTAGCACGCTGGCAGGGGTTTTATGGACAGCTCGAAAATGTAACCCGTCTTCTTGATATCTTCACGATGAAAGAAACTCGGGAGGATGTTCGGCGTGTGGCTACACAGTGGGCCATCAACCATACCGTCTCTGGTGTTCGACGTGAAGCCCGGAAGGTCACTGATCTGGGGCTCCTTCAGTCGCGGAATATGCGACTGGACAAGGACTTCTTTCTGAATTTCAGCTTCGAGTCCATGGAGAAGACTATTGATGAACATCTCCCGATTTCCGAGCAGGTCTTCATTGCTCTTGCTACCTCGACGCATCATGCAAAGAACTATAGTGACAGACGGAAGAAGAAGAAAATCAAAGTATGTCTGGCCCCAAATCTGATCAATAGACGATTGACATATACTCTTAGGTTATCGTCACCACCATACTTCAGAACCTCGCCGAATACAGCCAGCAAAACAATATACTCAAGAAGATCATGAGTGCATACTTGTACGCAACAGGATCCCAGAGACGGCCGATCGAGGTTATGTCGCATCTCGGACTCTCAGATAGCTACAGCAGCTTCGTGGACAAGCCCAAAAGACGAAAGAAGAAGAAGAAAAAGGCGAAATCCTCCCCGGAAAGTGTCTCAGTCACTACCAACCCGTCGCCTGAGGTCATCATCACCAAGGACAGCAGCCAAACGCCGGCTCGCATTCCAGTGGATCTCGATGATCTCGAGACAACGCTCAGTCGTCCGGGGACCTTGCGAACCCTACAAGTGAACATGCGTGGATTGACGCGAAGTATTGCTGATGTTGGGTTATATGGAACGACGTATGATAACATAAATCTTGTTGTCAAGGCCGCCGAGCAAGTTATGGGACGAAGTGGTAAGTCTGATCTATAGGTTCGACTGGTCTTCCTCTCATTGACTCCGTGCTCAAGATGCACAAGAGAACGGAACATGCGCAACGATCTTTCGTCTCTGGCAAGCGTCAATCCTCGATATGAAAACTGCAGATCTTCGCTCTTCCTTCCAACGAGCACCTCCATTATCAATCCACGATATCATCCACACCCCGGAAGAGAGTATCACCTTTCGCGCCTGCCTCATCTATTGTATTCTTCGCATCATTATCAACTACGGAGGAGACGGTTTTGCACGATTTCGCAAGTCCCTGGATGAGACACAGCCTATCACCGAGTTCAAGGTTGAAGTTCACAAGACCGAACTCTATCCGCTACCACCATGGAAGATTGACGAGTCAACAATCATTGGGAACGCTGATGTACTCGAGGCCATCTATACCGAGTTGGGACAGAAGGACAAGCCCGACTTTGCTGACACAGTCAAGCTCATTGGCGGAGACCAGCTCTCTGTCGCTCGGCTGCGGGCATTGTACACCATTCGTGTTGGGCAGGAAGGTGGATTCAATGCTTTTGACTGGCTGGCAGAGGTCACCGGAGGATTTCACGGCAAGATGGCAGACACTTCGGGCACCTTGACGAACCATTTCGGAAAACCAAACACTGGGTCTCGTAATCCGGGAAGCCTATGGTTCCACAATACCACTGCATGAAACATACAATATTTACGCCGAAAATATGATAAAAAAATGTAAAATTTATTTAGCATTTTTTCACCTGCAAAATAATAAAAAAATCATAAAAGGAGATGAAAATATACTAAATATACTTGAATATACTAAAGTATAGCATATATTCAGCATACTTTTACTCAATTTTATGATATTTTCATCAATTTTGAAGTGAAAAAATGCTAAAAAAATTTTACATTTTTTTAGCATATTTTCGGCGTAAATATCTTATGTTTCATGCAGTGTACTCTACTCCATCGCCTGCCCATCACGCTGTCTTCGCTTCCAACCTTTCGGACTTGCCGCGATTTGATCATGGTCTCGCTCTATGGACGCGTCTTGCATTGTCTTCTCCGCGTGTCGGGGAAGGATTCGCTTGAAGATTTTCTCGAAACTGAGCCGACATTCGAACAGCTGCATGAGCATGCTACGGTGATCTACGAGACATTCACCAATACCGATACAGTTGCTGATCTTCGATGGGAGCGCACGTCTACGACCAATGCAGGGAAGGATCCAAAGGTTGCAGAGAAGGGTGACATGGTATATGAGAACGCCATACTCTTCCTGCGTGATGCGCTGATCACGCGTGAGTTCTCTGATGCTGTCAAATGTGGCGACTCGGGACGGATGGTTCTTGTCTACAAGATCTGGGCATTGGCTTTTCGAGGCAACGGGCGCACGAAGTATGCATACGAGATGCTTCACATGATCCACAATCTCAGTCATGTATGGCCCAAACCACTCGCGTTCGTCTTAAGATTCTCACTCATTCTCTTTGTATTGACTCAGCCGCAGGCGGATCGTTCTGAACAATTGGATCGTCAACCCAACGGGGATGGCCAACGCTTTTGTCGAAGTTGATCTCATGCAGGAACACATGAACTTTTGGATCAAGGTGATTGATGACATCTCGCTGCTCTTCGTGAAGCTCACGCACTGGATGCTAGTCTTTCTATCAAGCTCACGGTAGCAATGCTTCCTGGGAGTGGCTGTCTGTCGTTGGTCCCTGCGTCACTGTCCTACGGCATCTTACTCGGACACTCAATGGTCTACTGGGTGCGAATATGGGGGCCAAGCACGCACCACCAGATCTCAAGATTGATATTCAGACAATCATGAACAGCTTATGCGATCATGAAGTGTACACCATGGTACCCGGGCGAGTTCTCGATGATGACGACCCACCCGTCTGTGACGTTGTGTCATTTGGTCTACAGCAACTCACGGACAATGCGAAGAATCCAATCGACCAGTACAACATTGCCTTTCGCCGCCTTCAGGCCCGAAGTCGGCTGAAACCAGTGATTCCAGTATCTGCAGCTGTTCAGCAGGATACGACAATTACTCCAGCTGAAACAACACCTTTACCGGACGTTAACCATGGCCCTATTGCGCGTGCGGACTCACTTGCAGGATTTCCAGGGACCAGCACTCACGAGAACGAAGGACATCTGATCCCAGCGGACTCTCTGCCGTCGATGGATCATCAAGGAACCACCATTGATGGTCATGACGGCGATGCTGATGATTTGGATGAGGAAGAACCTGGGGAGTTCGAGCTTGCAATGGCGGGGGATGATGAGGAGACTCTTGGGCTTCTAGGGGAAGAGGATGTGTCGCTAGACATGGATGGAGATGCCAGCTTGGGAGGACATGGTTCTGATTCTGAAAATTCAGATGATTCAGAGGATGATTTTGAGCTAGAATATGACTGATTATATAGAATCTACATTTTCTGTGTTGGTCCGCCCGTGGAATGTGCGGGAGCGCCGTCAGAACGCAATTTTGGCTGGGACGCATCGAGATATTTCTAAGTCATTTGTCACATATTCGTGACCCTGCCGAGTGACTGTCCGGTGCTCCCAGCCGCTTCGCAAACGTGAATAGCGCAGCCACGTGGAAGAAGCGGATGGATCCGAGCCTACTCTGTTTGGCACGTGCGGATGAAACGGTCCGAATATTTTATATACCATATACAGACATATTCTACGCCACAGCTCTCACAGCATGATACAACACTCACTGACACCAGTGAATAGTAGCTAACGATCTGAGAAGCTATATTGATGATTTTCACCGCCATTTCTGACAGCACACCTCTACACAATCCATCCTAACACGCTCCTTGAGGTGTTCCATTTGGAACCGGGAATCTTGAGGACAGCTGTGGCACGACATTTTCTGTTGGTATCTCTTGTGTCTGCAGCTGATGCCATAACACTTGATGGGCACTGGGAGCTGATTGTTGCAGCTCAGAGAACTGGCAGAGAAGTAAACTTATTAGTGTGTCAAGATGAAAATGTGAAGTGTCCCGGGCCTTTGAGTGAGCCATGATGGTATCCAAAAGGTACAAGCTCATGTACTTGCCTATTAACAAGTAGACATTGGTGCCCTACCTCAGAGACTCCCAGTACAATCCCAACATATCAATGGCTGGTTTGCGGCCAATGTTGCGGCGCACTGAAGCAAAACAAGGCTAAAAATGAGTCTCTTAGATATGACAACACTGTAGCTCCCTGTTTACTAGGGTTTCTTTGTGTCCTACCGGTACTACGCGACGTGGACGACGAGCCTCAAACGCCTCGTCCGTATATGGTATATAAAACACTCGGACCGATTCTTCCGCACGTGCCAAACAGAGCCAAAAGATGTTCACGCCAATTTTAAACTCAGATTTACCTGGCCTTCTGTATCGAGTCCTGCTCATACTAAGGAGGCCAGGTTATCGGGCTAGGAACGATCGTCTTCCTACTTCAAAGTCGGTTTACGAGAAAAGTGCAGTGCGCCTATGATCCAAGTTGCCAGAAACGAAAGGCGTCTCGTCGTCCGCGGACGCTTTGAACTAGTGAGCTCAGCTAACTCATTATGGTGATGCAGAGCTTTAACTAGGGGACCGCGTTGTGCTGTGCATGGTCGGCTCGACCCGTTGCAGCAAGACGAAAGCTGTGTCAGGAGATGAACTCCCCAAGGATCAGTCTCGGGAATACAGCTACAGTAACAGGCGCAAAACGTATGGCGAATGAGTATGAGGCTCTTGGATACAAGTATAGAAATCGGTATTCTTCCAGACGTGTGGACGTATTGGCCATGCTTACTAGCAAACTAATCATCGACTAGTAGGGACTGCAGGGCCGCCAGCACCTGGCCAGCACCACCGCCGTCCGCGAGCTCGCCTCCATAACCATGCTGCATCTGGAAACGCTCCCGATGATAACTTAGCATCGGTTTCTTTTCTCGTGCCCGCCGGGTATGTCAGAGAGCGGGCGGATGACGACGTCGAGGGATAGTCACGTCTGTCAACAGTGGCTGATTGCTCTGCGGCCACTGCCAGGTGAGTCTCGATAGTGCCTGTCATCGATGCGGGGGCTGACGGCAGCTTAAAAGCTGCATAACCTCTGTCATTGTCCCATTGAATGCTGCTGTAGCACAGCCAGACATTCAGAGGGACACAACGCCAAAGCGCGCACTGCCATCGACGTTGCATTGACGCGTGCCAAACTGACAACTTACTCGGCGACGATTGGTGTCAGTTCAGTGGCGGCACGGCCTTCTGGACGCATCATGGTAAAATTTCGTGCTACGGTGAGATTGGATCGCATTGCAAAGAGGAGAGCAGCGTTCAGGCGCCCATCCGGCGTCCCTTCATTTGGTTTTCGGGTTCTATCTTCCTCCGAGCTGCCAACAGTCGTATTCAAGTTCACTGGGTTCGTATATCCTCTGCCTCCTCTGCAAACAACCTTCAACCTGCCTATTCGAATCTGTGCTTCGCACGCGATCTCTATTCAATACAGGCTGTGAACAGGATCTTTCTTTTTTTCCATCCTCCTCTAGAAGTCCTTCCATCCGAATCTTCTCTGCGTTCTCATCGTGGCAAAATGAGACTGATGTGCAGCCTCATACATATGCCAATGCGCCTGTCAATGACCGCTCTGCTATGTATAAAGACCATGTTAGGATGCTAGTCTCGAAAAGAAGACCCAGATATCACCATGATCTTTCTGCACTCCCTATGCACTCTCCCCTTGCTATTGCTCTCACTTTGTCTGCAGGCTGGCGCAACGAATTTTCCGCAGTGCCTGGCAAAGATACAGGCAAACGAGTCCCTTTGGCGGAAAGGCGGAACTGACCTCTATGGTAACTTAGCAACGAACGCCAGCCAAGTCTTCGGCTTCACTTACCCTCTCTGCCTCGAGCAGTGTGGCTCAGAACCGGAGGCATTTCGTTGGAGCGAGTTCTCCGAGTCGTTCAGCTCATACCTTCTTCCATGGCTGGCACTAGCTGCGCAGCTTCCCTATGGCGCCGATAATTACTGGGACAACATCAACTCAGCCATGATCACTCTCGGCTCCCCTGCCCTGTCCGCATTCGCCCTCATTGTGACGCTCTTGAATCGCCGTTGGTTGCGAAAGCGACTCGACCGCATCGAGTATCCAAATCGACAGCACGCGATTGCTGTTCTTGAGAGTCTACAGCAGTCTCCCATGCAGATAACCCATCTTTCCGCTGTGAATGGCTCTCCGCTACTTGCCTCACTAGTGGTTCTCACAGAAAACGACGTTTGGTGGTCAACGGCCGCAGCAACATTGTCATTTACGCATTCCTGGTCAGCCATCAACGTGATCTCGATATTATGGGTCGTTATCGCATACGTGCTGACCCTCGCCTCGTTCGAGCCTCCTACCTTGAACATTTTAGGACCGGCCGTGGCATGCGCCTTGATTTGGCTACTCGCCGTGGTCTCAGCCTGGTTGAAGATATCACCAAATTGCGAAGAGAGCAAGATGAGGGAGGCTATGAGCAAGGTGAACAGCGAGTGCGCGTATGTTGCTTTACCGAGTGGACTCCCCGCTCTGGCTAGTCATTTTGCTGATGAATACGCCATTGGGTTATGGCGAGCCGGGGAAGAAGCTGTACAATATGGTTGGTCATTTCTCTCCTGCTTCATCGAGACTTCTTTCATACTTTCCACATCCGAAGACTCGAACACATACCGTCCGGAAAGTCTACAGTCGCCTTTTCAGCCAGAGTTCCTCACTCCAGATCCATCGCCGGATGCAAACCGAAGCTCTGACACTGTCATGATGAAACTCATTCAGCAGGATACTGCCGCGGACAATGATCTTGACCAGCGTCACTCACAGTGTTGGACCATCCCACCATCCTCTGACGAACACCACTCCCCGGCCATCTTCAACTATGCCCGCATTTTCTCTTGGTCTCGCGCCGTAGATCAAGTCGCTGCCGCCTTTGAGAAGGCAGCCTGGCATGCCCGTAGTCATGTTCCTGTGAGGCGGCAAGCTGGAGTTTGGGAACTTGCGAGGGACCCGGACAGAAGTCTTCGAGAAAGCAATCGCCGAGGGAATTCAGCGGAGGTCCTTGCGTACGTCTCTGCGCCCCCATGCGGGCGATGGGCGCCTGGGGTTTGGCATCGGCTCATACTCTCTGCCGTGGGTGGGCTGTCTGTGCAATGGGCGACGACAGGCTCGGCCATATGGATGGCGTATGCGACGCCAACCAAAGGGCTCGGGTCAGTCCCTGTTCTCATTACTGTCGAACGTGGCTGAAGTGGTAGGTGGATAGATGTCACAGTGGATCCTTCATTCTCTATGGCGTATTGTCTACCACTTCTTTCGGGCTCATGCTCGCGTCCACCATACTGGAGCAGCTATCCTACCCCTCGCCAATAATGGACCGTGGGCAATGGGTTAACACCTTTGAGCGTGTATCTACCCTATACCGTCGCCTCGGTAAGGTCCGTACTATAGCGTCATTGTCCTTGCAAGTTGTACCCACAGGCTGATTCACAATCCAGATAATCGCCTGGTTGAATTGCGTATCATTCGTAGTTCTCTGTATACTCCGCTTCTCTGCCCAGTTCGATAACTGTTTCTGCGGTTGCGCAGTTCTGGGTTTGGGACCGAAGAAGGGTTTTCAGGTCATCCTGTCATCGTATCCCGACACGAGCTTCTTCAAATTTTGGATAGCCTCTATTGCGTTGTCAGGCACTAGCTCCCTTTTGTTGTATCTCTTTGCTTGGGCTCATAGAAGTTAGAACGGCGTACATCGACATTCAATTGTACCATTGCTTGACGCAATTAGGTATCCGGCGCTGTTAATCAGTACGAAAGTTGGAAGCATTCAGTGGACTCAGCCGGCTGATCTTGGCGACATAAGATACAACATGAGTCTATGCACTGTAAACGTTCGGCTATATCTATCAGTGTTGACGCGTTGCAACACGACGAAAGGTGTCATGTATCTTCAGGTATGCATATGGTCTCCGAGTCCTAGTTTCAGAGGAATATATCTGATAGGTTCTGACTCGGAACATCTCAGTATGAGGCCCTTGGCTGATTACTGCGAGTTGGTAGTCGGTACCCTTTCATGCGTGCCATGTCTTGTGCTCAAAGGGGACTCAGTCACCATTGAGGTCACCTTCCTCGCGTTCCAGGCGGGAGGGACGCTATTCTTGCTAAGTAGCGACAGAATTTCAACGTGGTGTTTGATTCAGCCCCAAGCAGCTATTAGGCGAGTTCACTCAGAGGCGATAGCGACGAGGGTCAAGACGATCAAAGGTAGAGTAGGAGACGGGCCAGTCGGCAAGTCGGCACAGGCTGGATTGGGAAAGCAAACAAAAGCAACCTAATGGGCCAAGTCGGTCCGGGGTAACACGCCTTACGTCTCTCCATTTCCGACGAACAATGCGCCAAAGGAGAACAATAGTTGGAGCACGGGCCATGCGCACAATGCCCGGCGCGGACTCAAAAGGGTCCTTTCTTTATTTCTCTTATTCTCTCCGTTCTTCACGCCCCCCTCACGCCCCACGACGTCGCCGGCCGACTTCACATACCCTGGCATGTCTGTCTCGCCACCGCCCACGTACGACGCTCACTACACGACTGGCCTCAGGCCCTATCTCGAACTCCCCTACCTCTACTCTCTGTCATGGCTTGCCTATCCCATCCTTTCCCTCATCTTCGTCGCGTTCCGCCTCGCCGCCTCTCTCTCTGATTCTCAGGACGCCATAAGCAGCGCCAAGTCCAAGCTCCTCGCCAGCTGCAAGGCGGCGGAAACAGCTGCCACCTCTGCAGCGAGCATGCCCCGCTATATGGCTATCGTCATGAACGAGCAGTACTCTGACGCGATCAACGCCAGTCTGAACGCGGCGCGTGCCACTTTGGTGGTGTCCTTGACCATCATGGAGGCCATCATCAACTTCATCGTTGACATCTACCGCTCCACCCTTTTGTGCTTCGTGGAGTTGGTCATCCGAGGCGGCTTAGCGATTCTTATCGCCGGCGTGCAAGAGGTAGCTAGGTCTCTTTCATTCGACCAGACGATCGTGCTCATCAGTCATTGTCTAGCTCAACAAGGCGGTCACCGCTGCGGCGGATGGCATTGCTGATGCTATTAGCGGCAGTATTGGTGCTGCTAACAGTGCTATCAAGACCGCCATCGATGCTATCAACAAGGTCAACCCATTCTCGAACATCAACGTACCGACCATCGACACGCCAGACTTGAGCTCTCTCAAGAATGTCACTCTCCCGGATTCTTTCACGCAGGCACTGACAACCTTGAATGACACTCTCCCCACCTTCAACGAGCTCAAGCAGGCAATCGAGAAAGTGTAGGTACTTTCTTCTCGTTCTTGATCTCCAGTGTTAACATACTGGCAGGATTGACACACCCTTCGAGCTTGTGAAAGCCGATATTAATGAAACTTTTGCTGGCATGAGCATGAACGCCACCATCCTTCCGGTCCCGGCGCAGAATACCCTCAGTTTCTGCACAGACATGGACCTCTCTGTCGTGGACGATGTCGGCCGCGATCTGATCAAATTGACGAAGATCTCCATCATTGTCATCATTCTTGTTGCTCTCCTTCTTGTGGGTTTGAACTGCCTTTTGGAATGGTATCAGTGGAGGGTCCAGGAGAAGCATTTTGAGTACACCCGCCAGGCGTGGAGCACAGACCCGTCTGTGTATCACTCTGATGGAAGAGACGGGGTTCCTCAGCTGACTCTCACAAATCACAACCTCCTCATGCTTCACTCGACCAGCGCACATCCTCTGGTTACCCGTTTCTCGAACTGGATATCTGCCCGCCTCCACCTCTCGCCATCGAAGCACAATAACCTTCAGTGGTTCTGCAGCTATGTGTTCCACCCACCCGCACTCGCGTGCTTCCTCATCGGCTTCTTTGGCCTTCTAGCCATTGAGATTCAGCTGCTCGCGATGCGTCCCCTGGTAGATAGCTACGCGGACCGCGTAGCATCTACCGAGACTGACTTCACCAACACGATCGCCACCTCCATCAACGCCAGCATGTTCAACCAATCAGCGGCGTACTCGCTTGCCGTCAACACCCAAGTTGATAGTATGCAGTCCACCATCAACGATGGGTTGTTTGGATGGGTGAACTCTACCACTACCACCTTGAACGACACTATCGTTACGTTCTACGATGAGGTCCAGGCAGCGGTGGCGAGCGTCTTCAATGGGACGATCCTGGAGGATGCCGCGCAGGAGTTTGTGCACTGTCTCATAGGTTCGAAGGTGGATGCGATCGAGGACGCCCTTACGTTCCTCCATAACAATCTCGCCATCGACCTCCCGCGGATGAACGAATCCGCCCTTGTCCTCTCCCAATCCGAAGTCAACGAGGTCTCGACCCCTATTGCTGCGGCGACAGTAGGAAATGGTGATGACGGCGACGGCGGGATTCTCGGTGGTCTCGTCAACACATACGTCAAGTCTCTCGAAAAGGAACGCATTACATTTGGCGTCTTTTTGGCCCTTTGGGGCTTGGTTGTGCTCATGGCCATTTGCATCATCCTTTGGCACTCCTATGGCAAAGCATGGCTTGAGGGTCGCCGGAGGCGTAAATGGCAGAGAGAACAACGTGGTGGCGAGACTGGTTTCATCGATCCGTTCACGGTCGGACAGCCTGCCTATCCCTCCGCCGGCAATCATAACGCGTCTTCCTATCAGGATTACCACCCTTCATCTCCTAGGCGCGGTTTTGCATTCCCCTCATTTAAGCGCCCCCGTTTCCCGGCGTATCCCCAGTCTGATTCGACGAATGAGAAAAGCTGGGATAGTTTCTTCGGGGAGAAGTCTGGAGCTTCTCCTGAGGAACGCAAACGTGCCATTAGCGGACCCAAGCCGTTGATGGCGTTTGGCAGGAGAGGGAAGGAACGCTCCGTTGAGGATGGTGAACCGAATCTTCATGGACGCGATCCTGCAGAGGAGAACATCGCCTGGTACCATAAGTTTGCTGCTCTCTGGCGTGGGAAGTCAGCGGAGCAAGCGAACGCGTCCGCGGTGGTGGACGATGCTCCTCGTCAACGTTTCCGTCCGAATTTGAGGATCTCCGTGGGGAAGGCAACTGCTGCGAGACCGAAGTATGTTCGTACAATGGTGCCCGCGCCCGTGCCACCGGCTCCTGCCTCCAATCCAGATCTACCCAGTGTGCCTGTTCTATCTCCAGAGGTCGAGGTTGACGGCACGAGCCGTGCCCTGGGCTCGCGCTGGTCTCCTTCTCCGATCGACCCTCCGACTGCGCCGTGGACGAAACGCGTTCTCTCATGGTCATCCCCGACCTCGAAGCCCAAGGTGCTGGAGAGTGATGTCCCGTCTGACGTGCCATCGGAGCCTGAGCTGGTCCCCTCCACCACCCTTGCCCCTCCCTTGCACCACGGTTTCGATAACGGTGCCCCCGCCGCCCCACCTGGCTTGTTCTCACACCCTCGATCGTCAACGTGGTTGAGAGGTGATCCCGCTGGTGTGCGCAAGTCCGCCGCTGTAGATCCCTTCGTGACGCCATTTGATGACGAGCACCGCGTGACAATCGAGCGCAATAAGACGCGGAGGAGCGTGGCCACGAACCCTTTCGCGGGCGTTGCTATCTGACTGGCGTACAGCCCACTTCTTGACGAAGCAGCTGTTGCATGCAATGAATGACTTACGAAGACCCGGACACCCCCCAAAGATAATCTATTCTCGATGTAATAACGCATCTTCGTAATGGTTCTGGTATACTACTTCGGATCTCTTGTATTTCTAGTGTTACTCACATACCTACTTACTTGGCGTGAGGGCTGGACTTTACTACCACTGTATTAGAGTACTCGCTTGCTATATTCACGACACGCATGTCCAGGAAATGGTCACGGTTGCGACAGACGGTGTCTGGGCCGAGGGTAGTGCATGCAGACCGTATGGTCGTGTAGCTTGCGAGCTGTCCCGGCTGAAAACATTGCCTAAGTAGTAGGTATGAGAGACTTCGGTCTCAGAGGCATCATTCGGCGGAAATGAACGCGATGCGTTATGCTTCTGATGAATCGATGCAACGGAGGGCTCGCCGAGTCCTTTCGAAGAGCACAAGTAGAGCTCGCCTTGGTGAACGTCCGTTTCCGAGGATGATCCTTGAGACAGCGTAGTCGAGTTCTTTGACGTCAACCAGGTCCTCCGAGAATTGATCAGGCTGTAGCGCTCGAGCCTTCAATCGTGTAAGACCCTGCGCATGCTCGGCGCTTGCAGCATGCAAAGAGGGATGATAATATACACAGGGAGCTACTCGATATCTTCGTCCTTCTCAATATGTACAAGCTTAGTACAAGATTAGTTGCGAGGAGTTGTCAAAGCACTCGGACTAGTACTGTCTCCCGGTTCCGGTCCAGTAAAGCATGTTTGACCTGCAATCAGCGTCTCTAGTTGTCATGAGTAACATGAAGTTTACCGTCTAGCTCTCTACACCTCTCACGAGGATCGGTGAGACCGTCCGACTTCCTTTCCGCCAAAACACAGTGGGCCCTTCGCCGCTCCGTCTAGACTCACATATTTGCCACAGTGTCGCAAGGACTGGTCTCATTCTTCATGAGTGAGAAGCCAACGCACATCAACGTTGTTGCCTGCATGCGATAGCGGGCTCAAGAGATCCAAACTGGCTCCAACACGAGGGGCAGCGTGGGAAACTGACCCCACGCGTCGTATCGCGAACAAAGCACGTGACCCAGCATCCTCCTACTTTCGACAATGGCTGCAATCATGGCCGTCTGGAAAGTTATCGAGTGGTGGGATCGGTCATAGTGATTACTTTTATACCTCTCTTGCATCTCTGGATTACACCTATTGACATTCAGCCCATTCCACGAACATTGCAATCATCTGTCAACTCGCCGATGAGTTACAATGATGCTTTGCTCAGACCCCGCTGCCTTTCATTCACACATGCAAATGAGGAGGTCTACGTGATCAATGTCTGGTACATACTTCAAGCGACGAACCACGGCAAACAGTATCATTGGTCCGCTTGGAGCAACCCAATAATCTCCGTCATTGCTCGTTCTGAAGTTCTTCCCCACGGCTCAGGACTGGGGATGTTTCTTCTTTCATCTTGATCTCGAATTGCCTGCTCAATTCATATCCGCTGCACATACACCGCTGTCATTTCGCTGTCTCTTCATGCATGCTGGAGCGGCGCAGAACTGCCCCCAACGCATAAATACAGCTCATTCTACAGGACATAATGCAACCTCAGAAACATGTCTGGCACAGACGCACAGCCCGGTCAAAACCAACCTCTCGAAGCAATTTTTGCTTCTGTTACCTCTGGAGCACTGTCGCATCTTTTCATCGAGAGGGATGGCCGAGTCTACGCATCGTCTGCTACAACACCTTACCCTCTCCCAATTGACGTCGCCGAGCAAAGGGTAAGAGACAACATCCTTCCGTCGTTGACGCTCGCACTGACGCTCAGTAGCGCATGAACCTTCAACACCAGGTCTTGAAGCGTCTGATCGGGAAGAATTTCGTTGGAACGGCACCGGCCGATGTGCTACAGAGTGAGCCAGATCGCCCCAAAGTCGTAGTGGATATCGGGTGCGGGACGGGAACATGGTACATCTAACCTTCAAGTTCTTGCCTCAATTTGAACTCTTTTGGCAACAGGGTCTCGGAAATGGCAGCCAGCTTCCCCGGTACAACGTTCATTGGTCTCGATATTGGTATGTACTGTTGAGCTCCATTCAAGCTGCTCACCTGAAATGTGACTCTATCAGTACCCATCTTTCAACAGCAGGTCCCCGAAAACGTATCCTTTGAGCTACATGATATCAATGAAAGGTACGTTGAAGACTTAGAGAGAGTTCTCAGGCTAACAAGCAAGAAGAACGCGATTTGCTGACGGCTCGGTCGACTTTGTACACGCGAGGTTCTGTGCCATGACTGTGAGTTGGTTCAATGGCGCTGGTCTCGACCTACTGATAGCTTCGAAAAGGTCCGCAATTACAACCGTATCATTCACGAGGCGGCTCGCATCCTTCGCCCAGGCGGCATTTTCGTTTTCGGAGAGTGGATGCGATGCCCATTGTTCCATCCCAGCGCCAATCTGGACCCTGTTCATGAGGTCCCTGCCTTCTGTCGCTTGTATGATTTGATTAATCAGCGTCTCAAACGAGAGGGCCTCTATCACGTATCCCAGGCAATTCCCACCTTCTTGACCCAATCGGAGGTGTTCACGAACATCACCTCAATACAGCCGCAGGTTCCCGTTGGATCGTGGCCCTCAGAGTCAGCCAAGCGACAGATTGGGCGAGTGTATCGCGAGGTCATAAGGCGATACATGGAATCTATGAAACCATTCGTCCTCGACCTCGAGGATATTACCGAAGCCGAGTTTGACGCCATATTTGCTGCTGCTGGCAATGAAATTAGCGATGCTCACTCTCGGCCACTGATTATCAAGTATCTTTCGGGGTATGGTGTCCGCATCTAGTCTCTTCTTGTTTGTTTCTGGATCTATTTACATCTCTGAGCTAGACGCTCTGAAGCTGTGCGTTGCTGGATACGCTTGATAATTATATACGTGTAGTTCGCTTACCTTCCATCCCATTAGACACTTCTATATATCTGTGTTTGACTGTCTGCAACATCGTGAACTCAACTGCGCTTCGTTCCCCGCCCAGCATGACTTTCTTGACCGGAAGAGTCACAGTAACCGGAATGAACCTTTCTGCGCGCAAGACTAGACAAGAATCCTACCAGTGCTTTGAAGGGTCATGTCACTGCTGACGCTAATACCACAAGGAAGGAAGGAAGGAAGGAAGGTATTGTAAGGATTGCAACATGGTTTGTTCATGTTGTCTAGTTGGCCTGTTCGCTCACAGTTTGTCTCACGAAGATGTCCGAGACACAGAGCACTGGCCCATGGATGACCGAACGTTGTATCCTCTCACATCGAATGAATGAGAGGAAAAATCACTATTACCAGCGAAATAGTGTACGTGATGCAGATACAGATACGAATCAATGAACTTACAAATGATACTAAGATTTTCGGGTTAGGGCATCCTGTGAATCTCGGGACGACGAAGGACTCACCAGTCCATACACTATCGACCACGACCGCGGTGTCCAGTGAGACGATTACCCAAAGCTGTCCCGCCATTACCGTTCGGCCTATAATTGTCGCCACGTCTCGTGCCACCCCTGCCACCTCTTTGCTGGGGCTTCCCTTGTGTGCTCAGACGCTGAAGCAAATTGCTGCTGCTGCCGCAGGATGATGCATCATTAGGGCCCGGATAGAATTGACGGTCCTCTAAAGGTTCCGTGTAGATTGGAGGTGTTTTACGATCTTCCCGGTGAATCGAGTGGCGAGGTGGTCCGTAATTGACAGGTGCAAAATCGTCGTTGCCGGAAGGGTCGTTGTGCATTCGATCCAGTAACTGCAAAGGCAGTGGTGTGTTGCTCCTTGGTCGAACTTGGCGAACCTCCCGTTCCATGTTATCAGCATCGTCCCTCGGGCGTTTGTGGCCAGCAAACGGACGTGCTTCATAGTCATCTCGCACGGTGTATAGGTCGGGGGGAGGTGAATAGTGAGGTGAATAATGATCTCCACCACGAGAAGCTGGATATGAAGATGGTCGCGAGTCGGAAGTTGACCGAGAGTGAACGCTACCAACGTTCGATTCCTTGAAACGATCCCATCCGCCGTCTCCTCCAACTGGGTTGACTGGCAAAGGCGGAAACACCCCTGGGCCATGCCCCAGACGCATAAGCGACTGGACAGACGCTGGCGGTTCAGCCGTCTGCTGTTGATCTGAGCTGCGAGGTGGTTGCTGCGAATTTGACGGCCCAGCCGCGCTCTGACCTGCGACCACATTCGCAGCACGTCGGGCAGCTTTCCTTTGATTCTTGGTCATCGGCTGTGATGGCGGGTCTAAGTTCACTAGCAACGAGGAGACGCCCGGTGGATCGCCAGAGGTTCCCTTCATCGTTGCTTTGGGACCTTTGGGAGTGCGTTGTGGCCGGGTTGTCGAAGTTTCCGTCGAAGATACCGATGGTAACTGGACGTTCAATTTTGGAGGCGTGATGAGCGAGAACGGGGTCGGAATGGGAATCGTCGCGTCGATGTGTTCTATCTTTGGCACGATGAGACCTCTTCCCTTTGTCGGGCTGATATGGCGCAAGTTGGCTTGCTGCACACTCGGAGGAACAAGCTCCTGTACATATGACAAAGGGAGATTGCCACTGTTACCACCAACCGAGTAAGGGACATATTCGTCCGAGCTAGTGCTCGAGAGCCTGTCATTGAGATGGACAATGGGCGGTACGCTCAGGCGACGACCGGGAGAGCTGCGGCCACGGGAAGCGGAGGATGGTTTCGGTTGCGAGGATGAACTAGCCGCAGGCTTTGCAGGTGGCAGACGTGGTCCCGGACCAGGTTGGGAGCTCCCATCCCGCGACAGTGGTTCTTCGTAAGGAGCGGAAGCCCCCAAAGAAACGCCACCAGATATGGACCGAGCATTCGGTTTGGCAGATGGAGGAGGCGCAGTTACAGTGGGGAGATGTGATGTCGGAGGAATGTTTTGTTTGGCCTGGGCTGCTTGTGCATTCTGCACCAGAGCACGAGACTTCTGCTCTTGAACCCTCTGTCGTCGCAGCTCAAACTCTTCCTTCTCAGCCTTCGCACGTGCTTCCATCTCCGCCTGTCTTTTGACCTGATCCCTTGCAGCAGCCAACTCCGCACGTCGTTCTTCTTCCACCTTCTTTCTTGCCAGCACGTTTGCACGTTCACGTTCTTCGGCAGCTCGACGCTCAGTCTCAGCCTGTAGCTGTAGCCTAGCGGCCTCTTCGGCTGCTCGACTCTCCGCCTCCAACCTAGCCTTTTCCTCAGCTGCTCGATGTTCCTCTTCCAACTTCTTGGCCTTTTTCCGCCTCAAGTCGTCCTGTAACTGCCTTTGTCTGGCCTCCAACGCTCGCCTCGCCTCTTCTGCCCGGAGATACCGCACACGTTCAAGCTCTTGTTCATACTCGCCTGTGCTCCGAGAAGCCTCAGCGAGCCGTTGTTTGAGTTTTTGTAGCTCTAGGTCCTCGACCTGACGCCGTTTCTCTTCGGCGGCTTCATTCACTCTCTGTATCTCTGAGATCGTGTGGCGCACATCGTCCGGGATATCCGAAAGCCCGTCAGTGTCTGAAAGAGCAGATGGAATGGGATTTGATGAGGATGGCAGCGCATTGCCATTGGTACTGGCAGCGTTGTCGGCTAGTGGTGAATGTGACCCTCGTTCAGTTTTGACTTTGGGTATGTCTAGTGGGCCGCGCGAACCACGAAGTTGGGATGGGTCACGCGTGATACTGGAAGATGCAAGCAAAGCTCTCCTGGAATTTTCTGCTTGAGAAGTCCAAGACGAAATCCCACTCGAGATTTCTTGCAAAAGAGTTTGTGATGGAAGGGCGTCAAGTGTGGAAGAGAATGTATCGAGGGAGGCAAGAAGTTCATTTGACAAGGCAATGGCCTTGTCGGAAGCTGACAGGGAGTCTTGCGCTGCCGTGGAAGCAGCCTGTGCAGCTCGTAGGGAGTCGGCGGAGAATGAGACAGCGCGGCGAGCTGTGTCGTGAGCGGCCAAGATATGCTCACGAAATGAGCGAGCAGCGGTGATGACTACAGAGATATCTGGAGGCTGGGAAGATGCTGCAATAGAAGACAACCTGTCTTTGAGGTCTGTAAGTGTGGCAAAAGGGGGTTCAGTGGGAAGAGTCGATGACCGAGACGGCGAGCGGGCAACGGGGGGAGTTGGGGGATATTGTAGGCGAGTCATATCAGTCTTGATTGCCTCGGCTGGTAGTGAAGAGCGATCGTAGTCGGGCGAAGGAAGGAAGAGGGGGTTGGCGAGCGTGTTGGAGGAAGGCGGCAAGGGGCTCGTGCCTAGTGCTTCAAGCAGACTTGGTCTGGATGTGCGTGATGAGCTCGGGTCGGGGTGGTATGGAGGATCGTCGGAATTGTTGGGAGATGGAGATGCAGGCGATGCAGTAGCGGGTCCAGGGGACGAAAATCGTCCCAGAAGGCTGGGTGCTTGGCCAATGGTCCGGAATTTCAGGTCGGAGAACACAGGCGCAGTGCTTTCCATGCAGGGATAATGGTTCGAAAAAAAGAAACAGAGAAATAATCCTTTGATATGGCGATATTGAGCTGGAGGCTATTTTGTATTGAAATAATCCTTCTCACCTGGGGATGGTCGGGTCAGTCAGAGAGCTGAAATCTTGCAACAGCTACTTCTTGAGGTGCAGTGTTGAGACGAGAGAAACTTGAGAGATCTATTGAACGGTAATGAAAGCAAAAGGAAAGGAGGTGCCAATGAAAGGACGGAGCACGGGTGCGGCCACGTGGGAAACCCCGGGCTTGGGCCAATAGACACCGGACTTGCGACAGTGGACTGCGAAGCTTTGACCTCGTCTGCTCTTCCAGGGAGATCACCTCAACATAATTCTCTCATGTATGTATGTCCGTATGTATGCGAGTTGATTGCACAAAGAGATCAATAGACAGAGCCACCGATAGCGATGGATATCTGTTCTGATGTCGCCGACACTATCGTGGCGTATACGGTGGGGAGGAGCAGAGGATATGAAGTGTAGGTTCAATACAGTGTACAGGATGAGTGGCCGTCCAGTCGTAATGGCATACTGTACAATATCTCCCATAATTGATGGCGAGAATGGTGTGGGTGTACTCTCCCTGACTCCAAGTCCTGGTCCTGCGCCATGAAGAATTGGTCAAGTGGCGCCTTTCGTGCATTGGCCTTGACTATGGAAAGTGCAAGGGCGTGCTTGAGTGATGATATGGGGACGGCAATATTTAGCGCCATACTGGCACTCTCTCCGCTGGAAAAATGGGCAAGGTGGCAGTGACGTGGTGGGTGCAAGTACACGCAGTTGAAAGACGAGCACAACAAGATGCCGGCCGTCACGTCGATGCATCTTACTTTGAAGCTTATCTTCCTCAAGCTTCTATCCATCGCACCCCAGTGTTGACAAAATGCCACTGTATACTTATTGGAAGATATAGAGGGATATATCCATGTAGCCTGCGCCACAATGCTCGAGAAACTTAGTACTCGAATTGTCATGAGAAAAGGCCTTTTGAGAGATAAGAACTGAATCACATACATGCGGGCCTCACGCAGATTTGGCCGGGCCAATATCCGCACCCTTAAGCCTGTCGTTGACCAACTCACTAAACTCCTCCCTCAAAATTGCCTCTCTGCGTTCCCTCTCCTCCCTCTGCAGCTTCAAAATCCCACGCTTCTCTTCCGCGCTGATAACCTGGTTCTCCTTGCGCATCCGCACGGCGTTCATGCGCCTATGCCGACTTCCACTCATCACGTACCCGACGTCCTCGTACTTGGCGATCTCATCCGGCGTCAGCCCGATCTCACCACGACGAGGAATACGAGAGTCTGTGCCGTCCTGGAGGAAGGCTGCCATGGCACTGCCTTCGCCGCGGAGCAGGGCCCCACCATAAGAGCGTTCGTCGAGTCTTTTCGTGATTTTGATGGCAGGCTGTGGGCCGAGCTCGTTGTCAGAGTCATCGTCGTCGTCAGCTCTGGTTCTGGTGGGAGGAGGCTGCATTGACGTGTCGTGGTGCTGCGGACTCGCAGGGCGAGCAGGAGACTTGACGACCCATTCGTCGTCATCTGGTGGTGGTGGTGGCGGAGGGCTCTGTTTCCGACTCTCGCTCCGCCTATAAGACCGCTCGACGCTCCTGCTTTTGGTGCGGTGTTTCCGACTGTGCCTGCGGTCTTCTTCCTCGTCTTCAGAGTACCGCCCGCGTGATCGCGACCGGTCGCGGTCGCGGTCGCGATGCCGCCTCCGCTCTCTTCGTTCTTCCTTTTCTCTTTCCCTCTCTTTTCTGCGCTTCTTTTTCTCGCGCCTTCTCCGTTCCTCTTCGGAGTCTGAGTCGTCGGACGAGAGTGAACGGTCACGCTTCGAGCGCTTGCTGCGACGTTTTGGCGACCTGGGGTTCTAGTTAGCGGTGGATTGAATGAGGGAGGTTTAGAACACACGGAGAACGCGCTGGTGCTTTGGGGGATGCTGGCCAGACGTTGAAAATGATGCTTTCGCGCTGGAGACGCCGACTGTACATATATTAAACCTTGATGCGAATATAAATCGTTGCGTGCCAACATACCTTTCCATATAATCAGAACCAGCGGCAGGGCCTCGCTCCGCTACACGAGGGCCGTCCCCGCCTCGTTTATTGGGATACATATTCTCCTGCTGCCGCCAAGGGGCGTCGGGGGCTGATGGTGGCGGGGCAGGCCGACGGTAGTCGTCGTACGCAGGGCTGGGCCTGCGCTCTGCCCGTCTGCTCGAACTTGGACCATTGTCTCGATTAGGGCTGGGCTCGCGACGGCGAGGCGAAGGAGAGCGGCCACGTCGTCTGTCTCCAGAGGACTGGGGAACGAGTCCCATTCTAGAAGGGTGTACTGTCGCCATTCGTGGTGGTACGAAGTCAAGTCAAATCGGGAATGGCCCGACTGATGGGAGGAATCGTTCCCACGGCCCCGACCACTGTCCATATCTGGCTCGTCGTCGGTCACGGTGCCAATGCAAAGCCCGGGCGTGTGCGGCCAGGCGGGCCGACTGTCCCTGGGCAATGCAGGGCCCACGCGCAAGGGAGGACAAGGATGATCTTGGAAATTGGCATATAGTGCGTACATATGGAAATCTGAGTCTTTCTTTCACTCCCTCATCATCTATTCTAACCATCTCAGCGCCATTGTCTGCAATCATACGCGCCATGCCAGGAATACGGATTGCCTCAAGGAGCCACCTTCGGAGGCAACGCGGTCCATCAACGTGCTGGTCGACGCGCGTGTGATGGCCTGATGATGTATCTGCGATTTGGCCATCGACCACCATCACCATCGTCCGCGAAATGCAGGACCTTCGCCCTGCGTTCTCGAGAGCACTGACGGGAACGCCCCTTGTCAAGTCACCGAGCATAGACAGCGCGATGCCGCCGCCGCCCCAGCCGCCATCCAGGATGCTCGTAAAACGAGTTACGCTGACTTCGAAGAAGAATTGGTGGATGGGTGCGTGTTGCATGGCTTTCGGCAGCATTCGCTAACTGTGCGCAGTGGAGATGAACGACGACGAGGAAGACAAGACCATCCCGGTCAACTCATATCCCACCGATGAGGACACAGCTGTTGCGGACCCGCACTATCACTACCATCACCAGCCATCCGCGCACACCACCGAGCAGCGCATAGATCACCTTCAGACCCCAACCCCGCACGCATCCCCGCCAGCTATCTTCAACCCGCCCCGACACCCGACGTCCATATTCTCCTTCCCCACGCCGACCGCGTACTCCGCCCCTCCCAACCCGACCGCGAACCTCTCGCCATGCGCCAACGGCTCTGCCTCCGAGCTCTTCAAGTGCGTCGTCAAGAAACCCGACGTCGTCCAGCTCGAGATCAACGGCGAGATGCAATCCAACGCGTCCGACGTCACCGTGCAGTTCCTCGCCGAGCTCCGCGTGTACACCACCGTCTCCCGCCACCGCAACATCTGCGCCTTCCTCGGCTCGCTCGAAAACGTCGGCATGGTCCTCGAGTACATCGACGGCCGCACCCTCTACGACGTCATCATCCAGCGCCCGCCGCTCACGCGCGACAAGAAGGTCGACTACCATGACCAGCTCCTCGACGGGCTCACCCACCTGCACTCCTTCGGCCTCAGCCACGGCGACCTCTCGCTGCTCAACGTGCAGGTCACCACCCCCGCGGACACGGTCAAGTTGCTCGACTTTGGCCGGTCTGTCTCCATTGATTCCATATACACTTCCCCCGACGACGAGCCCGCGGATCCGTTTGTGCACATACTCAAGAAGCAGCCTCTGAACTCTAGAAAGACGGAACAGATCCACCCGGGCACGCGCCCATTCTGCGCGCCCGAGATCCTGCGCGGGGAGTGCCAGGACGCGTTATTGGCGGACGCATACAGTTTTGGGATCATACTAGTGTGCTTGGATCGATGCCAGAGCGTCGATATGAAGCCTTGGGACCAGAGGAAGGATCTGATACCGAAAGACTTCTTCGTGGGTTGTGTGGAGTTTGAGGGCAGAGCGAGGGAGTATCTGCGGAAGTGGAATGCGGATAGACGGAGGCTGGTGAAGGAAGATATAATCCAGCAGCGGTTCTTTCCCACTTTGACTTGATATACCCCCGGTACGCATCAGGTCGGTGGTATAGGTGTCCGGTTGCGTCGCTGGTGTGCATGAGAAGGCAAAGCTGGCACGAAGCCCAGCGATCTCACCTGTGGGCCACCTGTGGTGGCACTTACTTTAATAACAACATACCCATCTCAGTCTGTATTCTACTCATGTATAGCTCTGAACAATGTATTGCTAGCATACGAAGTTCTATTTCCTCTTGAACAGATAATGGCCAACGCCCCACCTATCAAGTAGGCAGTAGTTAGCTATCCACACACACACACTTGAGACCAAGTCACTCACTCTTGGCCCCGGTTGAAGTTGAACAACTCAGAGCAGGCCATGTAGAATACCCTGAACCTGGTAGATGTCGGCGAGGAGATTTACCGGGGCACGACACGATCACGTACCTATAGAACGCCTTCGTAGCTTCAACGGGGTCCTTGCCTTTGGCGATAGCGTCGTCGTGCAGCTCCCGCAAGCCATCTGAGTACGAATATGAGAATCGAAACGATGACAGCATGAGAGCAGTGGTCTCTGACTGACCCTTGGCATTAGCATCCTGAACCTTGAGCCAATCTTCCAGGGTGCGCGAGTAGTGCTGCCCGGAGAGGTACCAACTTCGTATGAGCGTCAAATCGGTCTGGAAATACAGCTAATGGACGTAAGACTCGCTGGAGCGTGAGGCGGCGAGGTGGCAGAGACGCACTAGAAGGTCATGCGAAGGCATGGTTCCGCCTGAGAAGAAGTTGCGCGCCATCCAACCGTCGCCCTCCTCGAAGTGGTACGGTGTGATGCGGTGGCAGAAGAGGTGCACGAACAGAAGCGCATCCTCGGAGTTCTCGGGCGTGGTAGGGCGTAACCACGTTGAGACTTTCTTGAGAAGGACTTCGTAGTTCTTCATGTGCTCGAACATCTCGATGGATAGGATGCGGTCAAAGCTGAGGAACTGTGAGAATCTCAGAATGAGCCAACACAGGAGATACTCACTGTTTTGACCCGTCAAAGTCGAACGTGTTGACATCGGCTGTGATGATCTCAATGTTTGACAATTGACGCTCCTTGGCGGTAGAGGTTATGTATGCTTTCTGCGTCGAAGAGTTGGAGAGACCAGTTATCTTGGAGTTTGGGTACTTCTGTGAGAAGTTGAGCAAGGTGCAAACACGACACTGGGAGTAGCCCCCGTACCTGCGCCAGGTATAGACTGAGGCTTCCCCATCCTGAGTTCTCTGAATGAGAAAGATGTACGTATTGGTCAAGTTCACTGACCGCATCCCAAATCCAGAATGGTCATCCCGTCACGTAGTTTGGCCTTCTCGCAGTAACTTTCGAACATGAGCACCTCAGCCTCCGCCAGCGTCTCCTTGCCCGTGGGGTAAAGGCAGGAAGAGTATTTAGCAAATGGACCCAGCGTCGAGAGCATGAACTTCGTGGACACCTGCGCAGGTCTGAGTATGAGCAGTCACTGGATGAAGCGCATGCCACACGCCTCGTAGTGCTGTTCGTTAGCCTTGTGTGGAACGGCCGCTATGGTCGACAGCGCTTTGACCTGCTCTATCCACGCCATTTTGGCGGCGTGGTTGGCCTCGAAGGAGCCCAGGTCAATTTCACGCAATCTCTGGCGCAGAAGCGCACGAATGGCGCGCCGTAAGACAAAGTCGGGGACCAGGCCCTAGAGGGTAACGTGAATGATGCGCTAGTTGCTGGGCAACGAGGAGCGCACCCTATCCAGGAGGTTATAGCCCACTTCTAGCACGGCGTCGGGGATCATGGTGGATTGATTGTGGTCGTCGTAAACAAAGAGTAGTAGTAACAAGCGTAAGCGGCGAAGGCGTTGACAATGACATGGTCCACATCAGAAAGGCTTGAATCGCCGTGATGTCACGACTCTTCTCATCCCAATCTGTCCTCCGACCACTGCGTCGGGCAGAGCCATGTCGCTGGCCTCCATATCGACTCTGGGACGGCTGGCACGATGTGCACGCGCCGACACCGACCGCTATGCCACTATCCGCAACTTTTTCCATGTCCAACGACAAGCGCAGTGGACGCGAGACTGCTCGACGGCAGCGGTATGCCAGAGGCGTCCAGCGATGAGCATTCTGGCCGGCAGCATGCAGGCGGCGGTCGAGGTCCGGCGACTCCATACGTCGTCGGTGGTGTTTGGCAAGGGCTCGCGTTCAAGACGTGAATTCAAGCAACCGGCACCACCACCACCTCCATCCCACCCTATAAACGAGGCTGTTCCACTACCGCCACTCAAACCGTCCGAGGTCAGCTTCAGGGATAACGATTCTCACTCTGCAGAGCAGCAACAGGCGCACCCATCGACACCACCTTCACTGGAAGATCAGATACCGCCTCCACCTGCCGAATTGGAACAGCAGCACGAAGACAAAGCCCTGCCTCTCCGAGCACCAGCAGAAGAGCGTCTAGCTGCTGCGGCAGCCTCTCAACCTGCGGAACAGGTCGAAGTGCCGCCTGCGACCCCGACTCCGCCGCCGCCAGCCACGCCTCTCGCATACAACTTTGACAACTACTCACGATTCTTTCGACGCCTGGCCGCTTCCCTGCCTCATCTGCACCGACCGACGCGGGATGATTTCCTCAATGTCACAAGCGGATTCTGGCAGAGGATGAAAGTTCGCTTCAAGTGGTACACGATCAAGTCTTTTCGCAAATTCAACGCCGACGATATCTCTGCGTTCATCTCTGTCTTCTTGATGAGCCAGACACTGTGGATTCTGGTCGGAACGTGAGTGAAAGCTACATTCAAGTCCGGTCGACAAATTCACAGTATATAGGACAACATTCTTCTCTGTCGTGTTTGCCATCGCGAATGGTCTGGGCCTACAACGTAAGAAACCGTTCCTGCTGTCTTGCAACCACACACCTGAGCCTTTACAGATCTCATTGCTCAAGCGGCAAGCAGTTATCTGACCTCAGAGACCGGTGTCACTGTCATATTCGAGTCGGCCATCGTTCCCAAATGGAAAGACTTCCGAATATCCTTCAAGAACGTCTACGTCTCCAGACGGCCAACCACCCTTTCGCACTCCAGGTCGATAGATCACGTCTCGGGAATTGGATACGACATTAGCGATCATCCAGCCAACCATCGCGTCGGGGAAGACGAAGAGGAACAATCGAATGAAGAAGAGTTCCCCAATGTGGCGCAGTTTGATTTCACAATAGGCTCTATCGACGTCACCTTCTCACTCTGGAGGTGGCTTGACGGTCGAGGCCTCATAGAGGACGCTGTCATCAAAGGGGTTCGTGGTGTACTTGGTGAGACGAAACGCGCCAATGTAAAGTTTTTGCATCTGACGAAGATGTACATGACAGATCGTCGCTCAATCACTTGGGACCCAGAAAACCCTTACAACCCCGCCGATTTCCGCCACAAGGCCCAGCCTGGCGATTTTGACTTGGACTCGCTGCAGGTCGAAGACGTGTTGATCACAGTGTACCAGCCTGGCGACTTTCGTCCCTTTACGGCGTCGATATTCCGCGCAGATATCCGCTCCTTCAGGAAGCGGTGGATGTTCTACGACTTCTTATGTGCGGAAAATGTGGTGGGCCAGTTTGATGGGTGTTTAGTGAGTCTGCACAAGCCGCAGAGTATAGGGCGGACCACGGAGATGGACTTGCAGGATGGAGATTGGGCTCGGATGGTAAGCTTTTGTTCCCAATTGCTCGAAAGAAGAAGGGCTCATAACGTTACGCAGTCCCGTATTCGGATCGATGGCGTGAACGTCGACCACCTCAAACGCTCCTCCACCTCGAACGAGGGACCCATCTCTTGGATCACGTCCGGCAAGGTCGACGCAGTCCTGGATATCAAGTTCCCCCAAAACCCGAACGACAGTCTGCAGCTCAACGAGATCCTCGAGGAAATTGCGGACCGTATAACGACTTCGCTTGGGAACCCTGCGCTTGATAGGATACCCGGGCAGCGCGAGCTCGCGAAGCCGCCGCTGAGGGCCCCCGCAGATTTGAGCACTGATCCAGCGCAGAAAGTGACGGTGGATATCGATTTGCGGTTCAGAGATATCAAGGCGGCGTTGCCGATATTCACGAATGATATCTCCTACGTGAATAACGCGTTGGTGCGCCCAATTGTGGCTTTCATGAAGTGAGTCTGCTCTGGTCTTCTGTGTGCCTCGTTCGCTGACAGAATATGTGTCAGTGCGAACCGAACTCTGGTGCCCATTCATTGCACCATCGTCAAGGATATTGATGACTTTGATGGGTCTTGGAATGTGCGTAGCTTTGTATAGTGTTCGTCTCACGGCTCACATCTTCGTGATTGCAGTTGTGGGATTGTGGTCTTATGGATGAGATGGCCGTAAAGGTTTGCGGCGATCCCTTGTTGATCTATTTTCAAAACTGATGCTGTTCATGCATTTGAAGATGTACGATGCCCTCGCGTTCCATGTGAGCGAGGTGAACGTGAACCGGCGCGTCAGGGTGGTGAGTATCTGGAGTCTGCAGAAGACGGCAAGTGCGGTCCTGTCAGCAATGAGGAGCGCGGTGGATCCATTGTCGTTGCATTTCAAGGAAGTGTACACGCAATACCCGACGTTCGTGGACATGATCTAGATGCTTGTAATGATTGAATATGTGTGCGCAGAAGTCTGACTTTGGCTTCGGTTTCAGCATGGTCCAAGTTCGATTTACTCACGTTACACGGTTTATAATCATTCTGCCCGACAGCGAATGCTGTGCACGTCAGTCGTCGTACGACTCCGAGCGAATACGTACTGAGCAAATTCGGCGCGCCTGAGCAAGCGTGGTAACAGGTTACAGCAATCAGGCGACTGTATAAACGCGTAAAGTGTTTTCAACTTAGTGCCTCGGAAGTAGGGGCGCTGGAACTAGGATGTCATCTACAGTTCCCTGAGGAACGCAGACTGACTCTGGTCTCACTGCAGCAAGAAGGTTGATGTCGATGTTTGCCGTAAGTAAATGCATTGAAATGATCGCCTAATCACTAAATTGACTATACCAGCTGTGCCGCCCAGTATGTAACGATGGCAATCTTCCTCTCGCCGCGTCTATCTATATCAGCCTCTACCTGACTCAGCTACTCATTACCCGACAGACCTAAGAACACGTCAGCGGGCCGATCTGTACTCCGCCCCGACTTCGTGTTTACTGTCTGCTGAAATGTTGCATTACTCGTTTGTGTATCCACTGAGCTTGTTCTTAGCGGTGGCTACGGTTGCAGACCAACACTAGACATGGAAACGAGGTGCTTTCAAGTACCGCCCAACAATCACATTATCAAAGATTATAGGTTCCCAGAAAGGTCTGATTCACTGATTGTGATTGAGCATGATTTACATAAATTAAAAGTGCGCTGCCGCTTAGCAGACTCACGTGGCCATGGGTAGTATAGTAAGTAACTAGTAGTAAGTGTACTCTTGACTGAGTACTATACTTTGGCAGCCCACACCCACTTTCCCTCGCGCAGACTGGACCGACATTTTCGACCACTCGGAGGCACGCTAATTTGAGACCGAATTAGAACCTCTCGTCTACGGCTATCCCGATAAAAGGACCGACGCGCTCGCAAAAGCTGGACTTTGGTCTGACATATCAAACCGACCAGCCTTCCCTCTACCATCGCCTCCACGTTAGCCCTTAGACTCTTGAAACCATGTCCTCCCCCGACGAGCATAATGATGACGAAGAATCACAAGTCAAGAAGCGCAAGATGCAGCGCGCATGCGACATATGTCGCCGAAAGAAGAGTGCGTCATCTCATCTCACTTTGAGTGTTAGCGCTCATTCGTTACAGTCAAATGTGCGCGTCAATTCACGAACATGTGATCGTCTGTTCTCATAGTTGGTATATAGGTGAAGGCGGGCAAATGCCTGACAAGTCGTGTGTCAACTGCACGATCTATAATCTAGAATGCACCTATGTTGAAGCAGCTAAGGTAGGATTTGGTGGTCATCGGCCATTAGAACCGTACTGAATGTACTGGCGCGTCAAGAAACGCCGACATCCCAAAGGATACGTCGATGCACTGGAAAAGCGTCTGGAGAAAATGTATCTGCTTGTGCACAAGGTGGTCTCGATCTTGCACTACTTCTCACAAGAAGCTGATCTCAGTCCAAGTTCTTGCCTGACATCGACATTGCCCAGGAACTGGACGCTCTTGAGGCTACCAACCCTGATTCACCGCCAAAGACAGTCGCAGCTGGATCAGCAACGCAAGCCCACAGTCCCCTAGATTTCGCCCCTTGTATACTCGCCAGCGTATTGAATCAGGTTCTCCCAGACACACCCAATGATCCTGACGACGGCAGCTCTGACAAGGACGAAGAAGAACTCGACTACATCAATGCGACTGGCTTGAAGCGGATATCTATTGCCTCATCATCGCCTTATCTCTTCTACGGTAAATCGAGTGCTGCTGCTCTGATGCACAGTGCATACAGTCACAAGCGGTATATGCAAGAAGACTACCGGAACCCTGGCGACGTATCTAGCGCCAGCGCCAGACGACCAGAATTCTGGAGGATGTTTCCTGTGAGCCTGTCCCAATCCCGCCCCGAATCTACTCTGACTTTTGGTTTCTAGTGGGAAACCAAATTCAAGAATGCCAGTCAAAATCGTGACGAGACAGCCTACGTCTTTCCCGAGCCTGGCCTCATGGAAACTCTCATCGACCTCTATTTTCTCCACATGAACACTTTTTTGCCGCTTTTGCACCGACCAACATTTGAGAAGGCAGTATCAGAGCGCCTCCATTTGTGCGATGAAGGGTTTGGAGCTACTGTTCTACTGGTCTGTGCTGTAGGATCGCGATACTCGGGTGACATGCGCGTGAATTTGGAAGGAGAGTTCGACGCACACCGCTCCTCGGGCTGGAAATGGTTTGTACAAGTGCAAAAAACGCAGGTGTCGTCGATGGAATGGCCCACCCTTTACGAGCTGCAAAAATGCGTGGTATGTCACCAATCACGACCTCTCTTCTTCAAAGGGCTTTCTCATAGTTACTCTGCGATAGCTCTCAGTCATGTACCTCGACGGTTGCTCGACCCCACACGCTTCTTGGACAACTCTTGGAGTTGGCATTCGAATGGCGCAGGATGCCGGCGTTCACAGGAAGCGGATGCATCGTCGGGCATCAGAGTCAATGGCCGAGCAGGAGCTATGGAAGCGTGCGTTTTGGTCAGCGCACCGTGTTCTTGTATTATCTGATTAATTATCCTGACGTCTGTATCTATAGGTGTCTAGTGACAAAAGATCTAGAAATGAGTCTTTCCCTTGGACGACCGTGTGCCATCCAGGATGAGGAGTACGTTGTCCATCTATCAGCACCCGTCTCTCCCTCATTTCAATCTGCTTAGTATCGATGCGGAGTTTCCTATTGCATGCGACGACGAATATTGGTACACCGACAACCCAAAAGAGGTGTTCATTCAGCCTGCCGACAAACCTTCGGTCATATCGTTCTTTAACGTCCTCTTGGAGCTGAACCAGATATTGGCCTTTTGCCTGAGGACTATCGTTCGTGTCTGTAATTCCGCAAACTCTGACACTCATACTGTACCAGTACTCGATCAATAAATCGAGGTCGCTGCTGGGCGTGGCTGGAAACAAATGGAAGAAGCACGTCGTCGCAGAACTGGATTCCGCTTTGAACAAATGGATCGACTCGATCCCAGATCATCGTACGCCCTTAGATCTTTACTGTCAGATAATGCTAAGCATCTCTTAGTTCGTTGGGATCCGCAACGAGAGGACGACATCTTCTTCACACAATCCGCTGTGCTACATTGCCGGTATTGTTATCTACAGATTCTTCTGCATCGCCCATTTATACCGTCACCTAAAAAACCGAATCCGACTCAATATCCGTCTCTCGCTATATGCACCAATGCTGCCCGTGTCACTAGCCATGTTCTGGATTGCTATATGAAACGCGGTCACCCCAGTGCCCTTCACCCGATTGCAGTTTGCGATATAATCCATCCGACAAATGTACAATGCTGACGACTGCGATAGATGCCAATTTTCAACGCCGCCGTTGTCCTTCTCCTCAATATTTGGACTGCCAAGCGGTCGGGCATGGTCTTCAACTTTGAGAAGGAATTAACCGAAGTACACAATTGTATGACCGCCATCAGATCCATGGAGCCGTAGTATGTATCAACTGCCGTCCTCCTTCCAAGCTTTGCTGACAGTGATATCTTTGTAGCTGGCATTACGCTGGGCGAGTATGGTAAACCGTCCGATTCTGGGAATTATATATCGTGCATCTCATTGTCACACAGGGATGTACTCTATGAACTCACTTGCGTTGGAGACCTACCCTCTCCTTCGAGATCTTCAAACAAGCGGGAACTCGATGCTGACAGGCCCAAATCGTCGAACGAGGCATGCTCGTCTGCTACGTCGAGCAACTTGGATTCGTCAGGGATGCAACGTCGTCCGACTATCAGCAATAGTCGTATCACGGCACAGCAGCTACCGACATCTGCGATGCCCGTGTACGGCCAGGAATCGAACTCCTCCGTCCCAGCTGCATATCATAAGCAAGACTTCTACCTTCCTGCTAACGACTCGGATGTACTTAGCTCACCACCAATCTCGGGGATCTCGTCATCACTGAGCGAAATGTCAGCCCTTCTTTGGACCCACGAGCCTACACCTCTCATGCATCGTCCCGTCGGTCCCTCCTTGATCCCGGATGAGAGCAACATGTCCACGGAAAGTTCTTGTACACCCCAGACTGGCTATCCCTCCGTGCCGCAGAACTTCGAGGGTTCCCATCCTGGGACGAGTCTTGGTCATCAGATCCACTGGCAGTACGATGCAGACACGATGGCTATGTGGCCAGGGGGTTTTGAGTACGTGCTCTAGATCTATGTAATATGTTCGGGTTGCTGATTGTGTCTATCACAGGTCAGAGGATTGGGGCAAATACATATCGAGCGTCAGCGGCCTGACTCACGGAGGAGAATAGCGAGTTGTGTTCAATGATGATTAGATGAGGTTGTCTCTGTGTTGCTTTTTGTATCAATGGTTGACCGGATAGATATAGTCGATGCTACAATATTACATCTGTAATTACAATACAAGCAAATGTACATTCGTTTCTACTTACCTTAAATAATGCCTCTTTACTTCTTTCCTTTGCGCTTCTTCTTGGACTTGTGCGAAGACATGTCAGTAGGAGCAGTCTCCCTGTCCTTGTCTTCCTTCAGCCGCCTATCCATCTCCTCTTGTTCCTCATCCAGGAGCCCTACAGCCGAGATATGGTCGTACATCTCAACCTCCTCGATCGCCCTCTTGTCCTCTACTCCCCAGCCGTCGTTCCACACATCATCATGCACAAGCGCCCCTCCTCGATCTTCCTCAGGATCCATGTCCAGAGGACCCACACTGGTAGCAGGCGTGGAGCTCGACAGAAGATTCAAGTCCTCCCCACGCCCACGTGAGCCGCCACTCTCGTCTCGCATCCTCTCCGAGTCCTCGTCACTTGGCACTTGGAACGAGAAGTCCGCTTCATCCTCTTCAAATTCCAGCGGCACAGACATACTCAGCCCTTCCTCTCCACCACCGATCGACCGACGCCACGACCCATTGGCAGTGCGGCCCTTCTTCCGCGCCACCATCATCTCTCGCCTCAGCCTCCCCAGACTCTCACTAACGCCTCGAATGGGTATAGAAGTCATACGGGTTGAACCGTGCCCATTGCCATTGGGTAGCATTGGCAGAACGGTTCCCACCTTTGCCCTGTCTGCAAATCCATCGGCTTGTAACAACGCGGAAGCCAATGGTTCGTCGAAAGAAAACGAGCGCCGTGAAGTAGGAGATCCCTCCACGAACGACTCACCCCCGGTGGCCAAAGTCGGATACGCACTGACCTGCACCTGCTTGCGCACCTCAACTTTGGCACCGGGAATATCGAACTGGTATCGCCTAATCAAGGCGTGATAATCCTCGCCCAGTGTATGGAACGTGAACTGATGAGAAAGATAGATAGACCTCGGCAAAATCCTAGAGGACTTCGAACAAGTCGATAGCTCCGCTTGCGACAGAAAGCTGCTATGAAGATGAGAACAAACCACAATCATTCACAAATCGGGAACATACTCAGTGTCTGCTCGAGTCTCGTCGACATTGTCGTCTGGCAGTCGCTTCTTGACATCTTCCCAGTCCCGGCGCCGCCTAAGATCCCAAGTCGCCACAACGCTCTCTTTGGTAGCGACCAGCTCACCCTCGGCCTTGCCTTCCACAGCACTGCCGACCATATCGGGCGACATGCCGCTGCTTGACATTCTCCTCCCCCTGTTGCTCGGTGACGTACCGCCAGGGACACCTATACCCAGGCCTAACGGTAAGGACACGCTAGTCATACCGCTTACCATAAGGTTTTTGGCAGTATCGCGCACTACCCCCGCGGACAGAATCCATCGACGAAGCTGGAGTAGCCCATCATTTGGATCAAACACAAGCATATCCTGGAAGTTCTTCAGATGTTGCTGAGATGTGTGCGGATGCCGTGGTGAACCGGGAGAAGAAGGGGAAGACGATGGAACGGAGATAGAGGGTGCTTGTGCTGTCGCCAATGGAAGGAGAGACGAGGGTAGCATTTGCGGATGAGGGTCAAGAAACTTGAACACGGGCGGCAAAAGAGATGTCATTGAAGGCGCATGAGCCAAACTTCCGTGCGTATTGTTGTGGGTATAAGAAGTCGGCCTAAGACGTATGACGGGCGCCACCTCAACGGAGAGAGGCTGCTTTTGGGGAAGAATAATCAGGCAATGAAGCTTAGGGTGACAGTCAAAACTAACCATATTGTCAGAGTTGACGACCCTTCCACATAGATGGCTCTTTATGTCCGGAGGGCCACCGTATGGATTGACCGGAAAGACGTGTATGGTTCGCTTGCGAGTGGATATCGCGATCCAGCGACCATCGTACGACCAATCCACGCTCTCAACGATAGCGGAGGTCCGCCCGCGGCGGAGATCGTATACGTGCAAAGGTGCATCGTCGATAACAGTGGGGTTGGGCAGGTAGGACGGGCCGCTTGAGCTGGGAATAGGCTTCAGGCGATAGACCCTGGCCAGCTGACCGTCCTTGGCGATAGATAACAGAGAGCACCCATCTGGCGAGAAGCTCAGCGATGATAGCTGTGTGTGCTTAGAGGCCAGGAACCGTGATATAGGTGCGCCTGATCGAAGATCAATCACAGTAATGTGATAGCCAGCCTCAGATGTGAATTGCTCGTCAGTGGGAGAAGAGGCTGCTGCGTAGGGAGTGTCTGCACCAGAGGCGGCAGGGGCGCTGCGTGAGAAGAACCTGCCGTTGTGGGTGGTGGTGGGTGGAGTATCGCCCCCAAGCGTGCTGACAGCAGCGGAAAAGGCCATGCCTCCGAGGGTCCTCATGCCACTAAGCATGGACTTTGCCGTAGTCGAGATAGGTTTCGTAGGGGTGGCAGAGGCGTTGGTGATGGGGGGTGGCGGCGCCGAGGCATAGGCGAGGAGGCGACTTGAAAGCGTAAAGATAGGGTGAGGTGCTGTTGCACCTTCTGTGAAAGGCACGAGTGACGATGGAGCGACAGTGTATATTATTGAGAATGTAGATGAAGCAAGGACTTGCAGAGCAGGCGGATTGGTAGTTGACTGGATGAATATCAGTCAGCGCGCGGACACAGATACAGGTTAGACAGACACAGACTATTACAATGAATTCGTTGTTTGCGGTAAATGTATGCGCGGGAGTGGAAAGCGGAATCCGTTTGACAATGTCGTGCGACGTGAGAGAGTAAACGAGAAAGTTATAGTCGTTGGTGAGGATGCCGAGGGCGGTGTGTCCCGGTAGGACGGCAGCGTACGCTGCAACGTCGGGAAAGTCAGTCAGGTTGAGCACTTCGGCGACCGCGTCGAGGCTGGTGCAGTCCCACACCTGCAATCCCGTTGCATAGCCGAGGAGGAGGAGCCTGGCGTCGCGCAGCGTGTCCCACCTTGCCCAGAGGATGGGATCAGCGCCCGTCGCGCTCTTGTGCATCGCCTGAGCCAGCCCAGACGGAAAGCCTGCGTCGTCAAAGAAACTCGACGATTGGGAAGTGGAGGTCACGAACGGCCGAGACACAAGGGGCGGGGACGGTGCTGCGGCAGGTATGGGGATGCTGGAAGGCACGTAGTTGCGCACGGTCCGCGAGAATGACTCGAGCATGGTGGGCTCGCGCGCAAAGACGGGAGACCGGGTGTGTCCCGCCCTCTGGCTGTTGTCGCTGGGGTCGTCGTCAACGGCAGCGGTCTCTGGCCCGCCCTGTTGGTCGTCGTGAGATGGGTAGGGAGATGGGTGGTATATGTTGTTTCTGCGTGCATTGCGATTAGATCTTGCGGGCATTAATAAGTAAGGAGATTGAAATAAATGAAGCTAGAATCAAAGAGAAAGGCTTTGTAACTGAATCCAAGGCCGTACGAGGTGTGAGACTGTCAGTGTAATGTTGGCAGTCACCGACAAGCCGTACACGATGACTCCCATTTATAGCATCCATGTCACGTTGACCCTATCTCCTGTGCACTCACCACGAGGCTCAGGATCTGCGAATGTGCACCCCTCGGAGGTCATTAAGAGACATTCAAAGTCCAGACTCGGGAAGCAGCATTCACAAGCGCACAGAACGATGCCTCCTTTCCAAGTACAATTAGACAGTTCGAAACGCTACAGCGACTCCGAGCGGCTAGCGTTCGAGTTGAAACACGTGCATGGACCTTGAACCTCTGAGTGGCTGAGGTCTGGGGGATAAGTCCCTTCACGTACATGAATAGGAACTCTAAGCCAAGCTCGCTGACTCACTATAATTCATGGAGCGGTTCCTAGTGTTTCGGCAGCTCAGGCGGGGACACAAAGCCTACGTGATGCACGTTGCTTCACAGCTAGCATCCATAACTACTGTACCAATATCCGACAACGCAACGCTTCGAGAGGGCTACCAGAAGCCCCGAACACAGAGAAGAGTAGCGCTCTGGCAAACCGACCAACTCATGCCCAGTACAGGGAGATCCCGTGCCCGCTGGCACTAACCTTTGGGCTACTTCGAAGTTCGCAGTGTATAACCTGCGGGCGGTTTGACGCAACTCACCAGACCGGTCTGAGAGACACGCCTTATCATGCAGGCATTTAAGTCCTTTCTCTAGCATTGTAGTATTGATTCTCGGTGGACAGCCTCTCAAAAGGCATTGACATGATTACACCAATGTCGATGGCAACGTATTCCACTGGATCTGGTATCTCGTCGTCTTCACTATCAAGGAAGCAGCTAGCTGAAGGTATCCAAGCCATCTCGGTGACGTGTGCGTTCATACCCACCCTCTGCTGCAATCGCAACACTTCCATATACCGCTGGTCATGGATCCGCATCAGTTCTCCTTCCATGAGCTTCTTCCGCCATGCTCCCTTTGGACAACTGTAACAAAGAAAGTCAACTCATTCATCTCTCGCATACATAGACATTCAGGCCGCACCTGTACCAGACCCGCTTTCATCGGCAGCGTCACCAATCGTAAGTGTGCCTCAACCTTGCGGCGCTGACTTTTTTTCACCTTCTTGGTTTGACGTTTCTCCCGCTTTTGAAGCCTTATATCTTCAATGAGGCCCCAGGTCTGGCAAGGAGCACTGAGTTTCCAGCTAGCAAGGCAGGGAGAGGCTCACCGTCGTAGGCTTTTTCAACCTTATCGAGATCCTATTGTGCTCTTGCGCAGTGCAAGGTTCTACCTAGATCACCAAATCACATAAACAGGCTCATTGAAAAACTTCGAGAAAGACCATACCTCAGGAGCGTACCGCAAACGCGCTATGATGTTGGACGCTTCTCGTCTCGTCAAAAAGTTCAGAAAACGAGAAGGTGGGACGATCTCTGGCGCTCCTGCACGTTTTTCCGCATTTGCCGACGTGAACGTCAGGCTCTCAGGCCACTGAGGGCGCCTTGACACCAGGTCCATAATGCATCTTTTTTGCATTGCGAAGGCACCCCTTTTTTCCCATTTGTGCGGATTCCAGAAAGGATTGTTCTTCGCCTGACTGTCCCACGACATTTGGCTATACCAAGGATGCATCAGAGCGTACGTGTGGAAGACAATCGTGGTACGCACTGGAACTCGTAAGTCTTGTCCATGAGTTTCACAGTGGCTCTGATTGCTTTGGCAACTGAGGCACTCTCGAACAGGATCTGTTTCTCTGCCTCTGCTTCTGTGACGTATGCGGCCTCCAATGCAGTTTTGTACCATACGCCGCGTAAGGTAGCTTCCTCGGTGGGCACTGAGAAAAAATGATTAACAACCAGACGAATGTGAGATGGATGGTCATACCATCAAGAGGTTCCAGCCGCGTCAGGACCATGTAACCAGCATTGGGTCCCAAGTCCTGTACGAAGTGCATATCACCGGCTTTGATGAAATATAGAGCAGACTGATTTAGCTTGTTGAGAATCTCTCTGGCGCGTTTGCGTGATGTTATTGCTCGAGTCAAATCCGTGTCCTCTGTCACAGGAGGTTCTGGTGCGGCATGTCAGCCTATGTCGTTGTTATGAGGACGCCACAAATCTGCAGACTCACCTTCGGCCGATATAGCGGGATCCTCGTTTTCAGACGAGGCGAGCTTTTGGACGAGTTTCGCTGCATTGCCCGTAGGAGAGTCTTTGGAAGAACACCCGGTCAAGATAATTAAGTACACAAGAAGCAAATTCACGGACGAATGATCGGATTCTGGGAGTAAAGCTTGTCTCTGAGGTCGTCTACGGTGACATCTGGAGCGTCATATGAGCAATGCGTAGAAACGGACTCGTAGACTCCGACGTACTTGTCACCATGTCGGACGAGTCTAAATTCGCAAGTTGCAGAATGTGATTTTGAGGCGTGTGATTCAGAGGCGCGAAAGTATCGACGGAGCCGATGGCTTCAATTATATGACACTGCTTCTTGCCAGGATAGACGGCGCCTCCAAATTTGACCTGCAACCCCTAAGTCACTGAAGCAGAACGGCCGAGAAGAGCAGATACCTGTTGCCGGTACGCAGCACTATCATTGACTATTGGATTAGCAAGAATGAGACAGTCGACGCGAGGAACGGAGTCATCAAGGTTTTGCTCGTCTGCAACAAGAGACCTCTGAGAAAAGAACAAAGCAAAGAGTAGTCACACCTACTGCGAGGAGCAAGAAGTATCTTCCATGATTCCTCGCCTTGACAAAATCTGACCCATTGTGCTGCCGAGTTGCAGATGCCTGTGTCGTGGATTCCTTCTTTAGCAAACGCATCGCGAAGCGCCAAGCAGTGGGCGTGATCCACACAATATACGACGGTGCATTTGCGCTCTTCAGGGGTAGTGCCTTCCACGCGTCAACAATAGGTTTCGTGACTTCGTCTTTCGACATGACTTTCGAAAAGTATTTGGGAGAGTTGGGGCGCCTGATGGCAGACGAAATCGAGATTCGGACAGGAACGGTCGTGAACCGCAAGTCGCACTTGCTGAAGAATGTTAAGGCATATCAATGCGTAGAATTGACAGGCCCACCAGTCTTCTTTCAATTCGGCCAGAGCATCGCGAATGAACCATGGCCGCATACCACCGAACTGCTTCCGTAGTCGATGATGCTGGAGAAGGATCGGTGTTGAGAGAGACGTGAAGCCCCATATCGGCAACTTGAGCGTGTCCGCTCGGAAACGGTAACGTTCATTGAATCGAGACCAGCTAGGCCCGTCAATTGTGATACACCGACATTGAGCAATGCACACGCACAAAGAATCCTCAGCCCGGTCCGCTTCAACCAGAAAAACAGCAAGTGCATTCCCGTAACTGATTATAGAATGATCGAGGCCAGTCTCTGGCGCGAAAGTGCCAAGTTCTCTGTGAGGCAGGATCAGTCGGCTGTATAACCGCTGGAGATGAATCACTAACACGGTGATGAACCGTTGACGCCGCAAGTCGACGTGTGGTTTGGGATACCTCAGCTGTCCGTTCTTGTCCAAGCGGCGAATCAACCAAGTTGGCTGCTCCTTCACCATTTTCGCCTGAAGGTTGTCGAGCCGAGATACGGAGTCTGCCAGATAGAGAATACGCGTCCTTTTGGAGATTCTTGAGCTGAGTGAGAGGGAGAGTAAGAGCTCGTCGACGATGGGCAGCATGCCGCTCTGCGGGCTATACTGAATCAGGAATTGTTGGCGCCTGGCCTTTCTTCGCGTTTCGGAGTCCAGCAGGGGGCGACAAGCTGCGAGGGCCTCAACGTGGGAGTGAGTGAGCATGGACACATGGCGGCGCGAAGGGAAGATGAGTGTTGACGCGCGGGAGCATGCTCGCAAACCAAGCATGTGGCGGTACACTGGAAAGAGCAATGAAGATCCGGCAACTCAAGTACTCACCGGCCGCCCAAGTATGATTACCCGGCACAGTTTTTTACTACCACCAGCATGCTACCACAGTCCGACACTCTCCCTGCTCTGAGGATGTCTGTAATGGCGCGTGCGAACGCAAACCTGCCGCCAATATAAAGCACGCCTCTTTCGTACCTCAGCTCTCGATATCCTACGCGCCGCCAAGACGCCAGCGGACCAGACAAGAGGTCGCTCAAGCTTGAGGCCTTGAGGAGTGGGGAGGTGGAGGGCAGCTCACCCTCAAAGAAGTCTCAAAACACCCCGCCGCCAGTCGCAGCCTCCAACGGTCATGTTCAAGCACCCGGTTTTTGACGTGTGCGCACCTTACATATCACGTTGCTGGGCGCTCTGCTGAGATGATTTTGTACGCCTCCGCTGGTGCATACGTCTGCATCTAGCTGAGTTAATGTCAACTGTATCTCCCTTCAAAATCAACAGACGGCCCAAACGCCAAAGGATGGGCGATGGCGAGTTCACTTGCACTCTACAAGTACTAGTAGGTGTTACTACTCTAAATATACGAGAAAGGTTAGACAGACATCACCTGGCGCGTTATGAGCGCCACAGTCGCATCGTACATACGAGACCTACATTCAGCGTGGATGAATGCGCATCAGGTCGCCTGTCTAGCGCCTGGTCTTCCGAAGAGCCGCGCTTCGACCTACTAACTCGTGAACCATGTAAATCATTGACCCATGCGCTGGTTTCTCAGCAGATTATGCTCTGCCCATAAACACATTGATGCGCCGACATGGCCCTGATGCTATTCTAACAAGTGTTCAGCGAGCTGATAGGTCATAAACACAGCACGCCAGGAGCATACCCTTTCCATAATGTGATTGATGATACATGCATGCAGATAGATTATAGTGTAGATTCCAATGAATAAGTCAAATCGAGGCCGGCTCGTACCTCTCAATGTCAGTCCCCCGCTTCAAAATCCACAGAGGCTAGTCTCCGTCTAACCTTTCCCCTCCCAATTGTCATCGGGAGCTGCATCTCCGGCGACGGTTCCAGCTGACTCGTCCGCACACGCGGCGCTCTGACGTTCTCGACATCGACCATGGCAATTTCGCCGTTCATGTTTGGAGGGGGCGGCGAGGTGCCTTTGGGAGGATTGTGGGGTGGACGGGGAGTCCGTTCGTAATCCTCGGAATGACGGCCTATGGGAACGTCGTCTAATGCATGCATTTCTCCGTCGTTGGCAGAAGCACGGTCGGAGTAGCTTGTGCTGGTGCTGTCAAAGGACAGCCGGGCAATGATGGTATCGCGGGTAGATGCTGCAATGGGCAGTGCAGTCAAGAGGGTGTTGAGTGAGTTGTTGGGAGGCGATGAGGTGAATCGCTTGTGCAGGGATGGACGCGGTATAGATGTCGCGGCGGTAGAAGAACTCAGCATCGGAGCGGGTCTCTCATGCTTGCTCTTCGAAGAGGACGGAGGAAAGAAGGACATTTCAGATAGTGGGACACGCCGTATCTTAGAGGAAGGCGAACGGTCAGCAACGGTGTGATGCCTAAGTTGTGGGTGTTGTGGATCGTGACCGTTGGATGTGAGGTGGTTGTCTTCGTCATCGCCGTTGACAGACGAGAGCGGAGGGGGTGTCGTCTGCTTCTGGAGGTACAAGTGGGCACGCGATGACTTGTCGAGAGGTACGTAGAGCACTTTGCGAAGATGTATCGAGTCCGTGGTCCAAAGATGATTGGCGCGCCGTAGGTCTGCTAGGCTTATGCCGTACTTCAATGATACTCCCGCGAGAGAGTCGGTCACTGTAACCTGCAATGCTTGTTCGATGGTTCAATTAGCTATCGCGTGATGTCTGCACACCTCATGCACCAAAACAGTCTTCTCGTCTGGTCCAGCCATTCGTTCCTCTTCCTCAGTGCCACGAGAGACCGGGACATCCACCAGTTGTCCTGTCTTGATCATGCGCCGTGTGAGTGTAGGCCTAGTTACGTTACCGTCGTTCGTCGGTGATGGTCCACCCCGTAGTGGATGACTCGTAGTAGGGTCTTCGGTCTGTGCTCGTCTATGCAAGCTGCGTCGAGGGCTGTGAAAGACGCTCGACGACCTGCTTGAGCTTGTACTGGCAGGTGAGGCATAGGGCGACGGTAACTCGGACTCGACGGGAGACGAGATTACAGAGGAACCAGCCGCGAAGGGATTAAATTCGTAATCTGGAGATGTTCTCCCATCAGACAGGGGCATAGCAGAGTTGCCGGCGGGGGCCAAGCAATATTGGCGAGCGGGGCGGCGGGAGTTGATGATGGCGGAGGTTAAGCTGTTAAGTCCGCCAAACCCGACCGGGCCGATTCCGACCAAGCGCGATCATTGCCATTTCAGGATTTTTCAGCCTTCATCCTATCCGTCATGTTTTTAATGTCTCGGCTTGTTCTGTCTCTTTCTGCGGACTTCTGGATGCGGTATTGGTGACATACTGCCCCTTGTTTTTATCTTGAAGTGACTTCACCTCCGATTTGATTCCGAAGAAGCTAGTCCTTGACGCCACAGTTAAGTGAAGACACCTACGGACCACCTAGTGTACGCCCTTGAGACGAACGCCAGTACGCAGATAGTAGTATGTGAGATTTTTTTGCTTTTCCCCCAGTATCAGTCAAGTCCAGAAGCTAATGAGCCACTCTTCAGATGCCAAAAACACCACCATTGCAAATGTAACGTTGATTGCCTTCGTATAACAATGCTGGTGCACCCTATACATATCGCGGTTGCTCTTCGACTCTGGGAAGGTTCTTCCCACTCCTTGAGATGAGATAGGCAATCTTGGGCGCCTTTGGCGAAGGGTGTGCATCCGCAAGGAAGCCTTCTGCCCATCTTCTCCAGTGGTCAGGCCTTTCTGACAGCGCGCGGTCCTGTGCGAGGTCCACTGGCTGGTATAGGAGACGAGACCGGTGTATGCGTAAAGGGTTCGCCACTTCTTTTCGACAAGCAGTTCCTGCCGGCATGGTCCCCTTTTCGCTTCCAATAATCCTTGACATGTCCGTTGTATCGGGGCAGAGCATGGGAATTCCGAGACTTCTGCAGCGCGCTGAAGATGAAGCAGCTTTATCATGGGCAGGTTGACGTCTTCGTAACAAATGACGCCGTCCGCTCTCTCCCGCATTCATTCCTCCCTTGTCACGGATGGATCTTGCCTGAGGCATCTTGCATCTAATTTTGTTTCATCTTCCAGTCCAGCTACGGGTATCTGATATCTGAATTTGCATTTCAATTGCATTTTAATATACTAAAGTATGTGGCGTTACTCCATCCCGTCTCACGGATCGCGACCTCCTGGAGGAATGCTATGTCGTAAACGGTGACCAGTCGAGGCCATCGAGGTCCGAAATACTCGTGGCTAACGACAGGCATCCCCAGCCTAGTCTACCTGGTCTCTCGTGCGTCTCAAAGCGCTCAAGCGTCTAGAACGTAAGTTGCGCACAATAGTGCCTGAAATAGGAGGAATACTCATCAACTACGCCGTTCGTGACATTCCTCCCTCTTGGTCAAAGGTCAAAGACTGATGGATTGTTTCATGGGGCCTGGAGACATGTCATATATATGCCGTGAGGACTCGGACTCACGAGCCCTCGATGCCCTATGTTCAATAGTGACATCGAACGTCAAATATGTTCAAGGACATTTGGGTTTTGCATAAAAACCTTTCTTAGGTAGTGACAACATGCAACCTCTCATTGGTTCTTCGCGATCTCGCCGGCTCTGATCTGATCCCTAGCAGCTCGCCAACCTTGAAGGCTGCCTTCGAAACCCTTGAACGTGAACATCTGGAGTCTTTCGGCGGTGAATCGGGTCAGATTACCCAGGAATGTGGAAGTGGCATGTCTCTATTCAAACAGACAATGACTCGGACCGAACAAGGTTTCTGAACGAGAAGGATCGTGTCTTCGGGTATTCGAGTCTGGGATCTTACGAGCTACCGGCGTGTGTTTTAGTGGTGTATTCCCCTTCGAGAGTTCCGTCACTGAATATGCTCCAGTAAACAGACTCAATGGGTACGATGGGAACACTCTGGACTCGGACCAGCATTCACGCCGCACGGACGGATGATCAGATTGACAGTGATAAAAGAACCACGGCCATTGAGCTGAGAAGCATCAGAGGTTGTGCATATTCCTATCTCGAGGTCGCACAAATTGATCTGTAAGATATGTGGCGCACGACGCATGCACGGGAACAGTGATGCTCAAAATCTTCCATTGGGTTGATATCAGATGCGATTTCTAGTAGGTAGGGCCATCTACTCCTAGAATATGATATGCAGGCGCCCTGCGAAGAGCCTTGGGATAGCGTTTCCAGGTACAGCAACTTTTTTGTTCTCATTGTTCGAAGTGCGGATCTGCTCCGAGAACGGGCCGTAGAGCAATGAATTCGCGGCTTACATGCCAGCATCTATTCCATGGAAAGGATTGAAGACGCCTGGAACGATACACGCCATGACTACACGATGTGGAAGAGGTCCCTGAACTTTCTCACTGAAAGCAAGTGATCTGGAGGTGGGTGTTGTGATGTGATCTTTCATCTTCTCCTGCTATATCTTAGACCACAAATTGGCCATCCTGATCCACAGTCACTTCTGCCAGCGATCTAAGCCCTTGTCGAGCGCCTCTATGCAACTTCAAGACAACTGGCATCATCTCCTAGACTCGTCTGGAGACATGTCGGAAGCAACTTGACCGGAACCTTCTCTACAAATGAGATTCCATGACACAATCCAAAAGTATCCTTCTGACGGTTTTCACTGCACCAAACTTGGCCTGGTAAATTAAATCTACCCTGTGGGACTCTCGGAAGAGAACAGGAAGAAGAGAGGTCAACGTACGTCCCATGCCTAGACATCGACACTCTGGGGCACAAGTTCGCACAATAGTAGGGTCAGGATCCTAACTCAAACCTAAAGCCCATATTCAATCGACGAGATTGATGCGATATGGTAGTTTTCAAATTACGACATGAAGCTTTTTGTACTAAGTTTCTCATAACATCCTGCCTGTCTCAACTCCCATTGACTCCGACCGTGACGTTGTAGAGCTAAGCGGAGATGAGTATACGGAAATACTCATTGTAGCCTTGCTTCCTCCGCACGTCAAGCGACGATTTGGTCGAGGTGGCATTCTCACTCAAAAAATCCGCGCGATCAGTGATAACCGAGGCTGGGCCGAGACCCTGACCGGAGTTGCCCTTGCCCATATTGAGTGACATCGATTCGTGGCGCTGCCAGTGAGCATTGGCCTGTTCCTGGACTGCTCATAGTACTATGTCTACGAGTTGTCAGCTTTAACATACGGTTTTGTTGACATAAGGCTTGTCTCTATAGACCGTCACTACAGGTCTCGATGTTTCCTGCAGGCTGCTGCTGCCGACTCACTACTTCAACATTCCTTAGGCTTCAGTTCGATGCTAAATTGAACCTTTGGGCACATTTGATCGTTTACAAAAAATAATCAGTTGAGTAGAGCTGTCTTAGGATTTTTCCCGTGCTCATTGCCTGACATGTAAAACTGACTACACATTTCCGGAAACCGGACATCTTAGGTGGCGGTGACAGTCAACTCGCGTATTAGGAGCTTGCTGAGAAGAAGCTCCGCTAGTGGGTAAGGCTATAATTCAGTAGCTGTATCCGGGGTGAACTCTTGCGCCAGATAACGGTGCTCGAAGAGGTAGGTACAAAGATTCTACACACTTTCCACACAGAAGTGTTAGGAACTGCCCTCATCTCCAGCGCGCCGACGAAGCTCGGTAGCTGTCGATCCCTTTCCCCTTCAGTTACTCTGGATGTCCTGAATGGCCACCACGAGGACGAATTGATCACCGTCTCGGAGGAATAGAGGTGTGAGCTGGGGTGGATTTCGATGATCTATAGAACAATCTCCATGTTTCCGACGACACAAAACCGGATCCAAGTACAGATGGAGTGGTAGCAAGGGCCGTGAGTATGTAGCCAACTGTCATGGTTCGGAACAGATTCTCGAAGCTCCCTGGGCGCCAATCTCATCAAGACCAGGTCGGATGATTGAATGCAGACTCCCAAGCCCTCAATGAACAAGCGAATGTCTTTCCTAAGAGTTAGTTGAACAGTGAACTACCTCGTCAACCGAGCTTGTCTTGTCAGGGGAAGTATTCTCGAAACGAAACGTGTGCGTGATGCTATTCCATTGGATTGAGTGTTGTTACAGAAGCGCAGTCAGTGAACATGATTCAGAATCCTTTGCCATATCCGCCTTTCTCGTAGAAGGCTTCCATCCTCGCCACAATGCTTGCCAATGCAGCAAGCCATTTGTCGAGCTCGTCATTCAAAGTCTCCTGGGTTGCAGCCGGGCCTCCAGTAGGATCGGCGGCGAGTTTGGCATAGAAATCAGCGCGATAGGGACACGCCTTCATGGCGACCTGATAAACAGTTAGACAGCCCCGACGAACGGATGCAGAAGGTACGTACACTGAAGATCCCCTTAACGACAAAGTTGTGGAACTTCTTCAACGTGACCTCGTATGATTTGGTGAAGGCAGTGGCAAGCTCCTCAGACTTGTTGGCCTGGGCGTTCTGCAGAGCCTTGCAAGTGAACGACAGGCCGCGTAATAACCACATCAAGCCTTCGGTAGCGGTACGTTTCTTTTCGCCTTTCTCGTTCTCTACGAGCTGTTCAAGGGTCGCCGACAGAGATGGTGTAGCATCATAACGCGTGCGAACTTTCTAATGTTGGACAGTTGATTTAGCGGACTGAATAGGACTTTTGAACGAGATCTTACGGTGATGTTGCCCTTCAGGTCATTCTGGACGACAGAGAAGGCCGCAGACCCGAGAAGATCTAAATTCAGCGTCAAGGGGCACACAACTACGGCCATCGGTATAATTCCGCACCAAACAAGCCAACTAAGCCATCTGCAGCTTCCAAGAATGCCACGGTGTCGACGCCAGCATCGGTGATGGGCACATCTGCAAACGACTAGCAGAGACCTTGAGATGAAGCAAGGGAAGTACAGAAGATGCTCACCTTGATGCTCTCAAGATAGGGCGCCATGGTAGAAGTCAAGATGGAAGATGGTGCGATTGGATACGTATCCAGATGCGGCCCTGACATGAAGATTGCATCTAATCTTATCTGCTGGAATCATTTCGCCATCCTTGCCATCCATTCTGTGATGTAGGACTCCTGCTTTCTTTCTTTATCGCCATCATGGCACACGCAGACTCGTCCTTAGTGCCGCCAGAGTAAAGAAGTCTCTCTCTGGCCCTTCGCGTAGCACTCGCTAATGTCGCTTCACAGAATCACCACGAAAGCCGCCTTCTGGGAACACGTTCACACTCAGATAGAGCATCTTCTTGAGGGCCAGACCAATTGGGTGGGCTGAATCATCCACAGAGAGAATCGATCACTGATACTCCTCGTCTACATCGCCCAGGTCTCCAATCTCGCAAATGCATCATCTGTCGTATTTTATTCACTGCGTGCCTTTCCAGCCTTCTTCGGCCCAGACGAAGATAAGGCGGTCAATTGGGTCGGTAAGTCTAATCAATCCGCCGCTCTGTGCATGTCCGCTTTGATCTCCCTCATTTGGTCAACTGATTTGTTACAGGTTTCTACTTGGATTCACCGTTGTTTCCTATTGCGCGAGGGGGTTCATTACCTCAGGCGAACAACAAGTTACTTTTAGGGCCCTTCTCCGGAAAGCCCGCATGCCAGTTCATCAACGTAGCACCCGGAAAAGCGCGTGGCGTCTGCGCAGATGCATTCATACAGCGCAAGACGCTGCTGATTCCGAACGTTGACGAATACCCCGGTCATATCGCCTGCGATGGAGCAACTAAGAGCGAAATCGTCTGTCCTCTGATAGCTCGCAATGAGGATGGAAGCGATCTAGCATTGGGCGTCTTGGACCTTGATTGCCTGGCATTGGATGGTTTTGATGAAGATGACCAAAAGGGCTTGGAGAAAATCGCAGCACTTGTCGTAAAAAGTTCTGAATGGTAGTTGGATTCAATAGAGCAATTCCGAGAACCACCAGAGATACCCGGAGTGAATAAAATAACGAGGCAAAGTCTATGAAGGCGCCTCCGCTTGCCAGGCGAGGAACTCATCGTGGAGTTTCTTTTGGTTTGCCCAAGCTTTCTGCGCATTCTTCGCCTGGTTTTTGCTGAGTTCCTTGCCTTCCCCGTCCGTCAGGGGGATGCCATCGTCGTTCCAGGATCCGTATGTCCCTTCAGCCACATTCGGCGGCTTGAACAGGTCAGTCGGTGCCACCCGTCCTTTTTCCAATTTCTTTATTCTCTTCTGGCGTTCGACCTCCACCTGCTCAGCCTTCTTTGCCGCTTTCGCCTCCTGCACCGCACGTTTCTCATCCCTAGCTTTCATTAACTCCGCTGGAGGCACTAGCTTCACTAAAGCTCGCCCATCTTCAAGACAAATTAGGTACACGTTGAGGCGGTAGATCATAGGACCAACCTTCCTGGTCGTCCAAGGCGACGCCTAGAGGGACGAGGTCGTTGTCACGGAGCTGGTCGCAAAGGGCGAGGATATCCTTGAGCGCGGTGTCGCCCTTGGCCATCGCAAGCCGTCGGACGCCATCTCTGAAAGAAGACAACGTGCGCAAGTACGGCATCAAAACTTCCTCTTTCTACAGGGCGAAGCGTGGGCTGTTGGATCTTCGAGATCGAGATTGAACTGAGGGCTTACGTTTACAGCACCGCCGCCCTCGCTATCCTGACCCCACCCGAGCTCAGTTGACTCCCCTTCGCCCAACCCAAACATTCGTAACATCTTTCCCACCCATATGGCAATGTTTTCCACAAGGCCAACATTCACATTCCGGCCTCTGGACGTGATGTAGACATTGGTCCGCGAGACCAGATCACGGAGGACATCCAAGGCAACGGGTGTGTTGAACGAGTCGCACAGTGCCGCGCGGAAATCGTACTGATGCTCGTAAAGGCTGGAAATACAACATTTAGTCAGCAATAGTTCGTGTACCATGATCTCGTCTGTACCTTTCCGTTAGGCCGCGTTCAGCCTCTTCATAATGGTGATAGCCATCCGACGAGGGCCCGTTAGAGCGCGCCTGACTAACGAGCGCCTTGACAGTAACGAAAAAATTCTGGATTGGGGTAGGCAGTAAGATTGGCGGGGCTGTAAATGAGGTGGCAGAGCTAAATCTTACGTTGAGGGTCGTTTCGATATTTCGCACTTCTCCTGTCATCAGCGACTCCGAGAAGTCAACTTTAGCGTTCCATAGCTGACTGAGGAACGCCAATCTGAGTTGGCGCGCCGAGTGCTTTTGAAGGATTTCCTGTGGCCTTGTGTGTCAGCTGAAGTGTAGTCAAGAATACGGCATGAAGCGTACGTCGATGGTGATGAAGTTCTTGAGAGACTTGCTCATCTTGAGTCCCTCGATGTGCAAATGTCCGGTATGCAAGAAGTAATTGACCCATGCTCCACATTCGTGGTAAGCCTGAGTTTCTTTGGTAAGAGGGAATAAGAAACGAAGGAAAACTGAAATGAAGTCACCTCTGACTGTGCCATTTCATTATCGTGATGCGGGAAGGCTAGATCAATGCCGCCCGAGTGGATATCCATATTATTCCCCAGCACGGCGCTAGCCATTACGGAGCACTCAATATGCCATCCCGGTCTGCCAGGACCCCAAGGTGACGGCCATGAAGGCTCTCCATCTTTGGAAGCCTTCCACAGGGCAAAGTCAGAGCCTGACCGACGGCCAGCTTTATTCGTCGACATGCCTGGCTGTAGATCAGTCAAAAAGTTCGCAATGATTCTAAAGGCGAGGACTTGCCTTCGCCTCCTTCGAGGAGCTCCCTGTTCCCTTTACTCCACGGCTCTAATTTAGCATAGTCGTGGCTGTCGGCGCTGTCGAAGGCCTGCGTGTCGAAATAAATGCTTCCTTCAACTTCATAACCGTAACCATTCTTGATAATCTGGTCGACGAATGCGACGATTTCGGGAACATACTCTGTTACTCGGGTGATGGTGTCTGGCTCAAGGACACGCAGTCGAGTCATGTCTTCGAAAAACCGGCCTTCCCAATATGTCGCTAGGGACCTCGAAACAGCGGGGTCCGTGACCGTCGATCCATACTGTCGCACAATGAATTTGTGCTGAACGGAGACAAAGGGGAGACCGTTACTTGTTTATCGAGTGCTGGAGCTAGAACATCACGGGCTTCGTCTATCAAATTATGTGCCACGTCAAGACTAGTGTTTCCCGAGTCTATGTGAGATTGCGCGATCGTGAGTGCTGCAAGTGTACGTGTCTATGCCAGCCTTCAGCACCAATAGAGAAAGTCAAATGTAGGTGGACCTACCGCGGAGGAGAAATACATGTCAAACTTTTCATCGCGTCTCAGGCAGTCCGTCTTCCATTGCGTGTTGTGCATGAGGCTCTTCAGGTGGTCCCACTGGCTTTCTTCGCTGCCGGGGGTTGGGCGTTCCACCTCCGGCAGGCCCTTTGATACGCTTTGCTGTACGAAAGCGCGCCATGCTACACGGACGCGATCGACGAGTTCAGGCGAAGCGGCTGAGAGTTCGGCGCGAAATGTTTCAAATATGTGGTTTTGACGGGCGCGTACGATGATCTTGAAAAGGTTAAGTACAAATTAAGGGCGACTGGGTGCATTCAGACCTTGTCGTCGATGTCGGTAATGTTCATAACGAAATGAATGTCGTAGCCGAAGTAGTCAGACAGGATGCGCCTGAGTATGTCCTGCGTGACATAGTTTCTGGGAGCGATATGAGCTAAAGTCAAGCCTGTGCAGCAACGATCGCGCACCGAGCATGGCCCATGTGTGACGCATCGTAGACGGTCGGACCACAGTTGTACCATTTGACGTGCCGCCCGGTCCGAGGAATGAATTCGTTCTGCGCCAGCGTGAACGACCAGTCCCCCCAGCATCATTCTGCGCTCACTTTAGACTTGGTGAGCGAATTGTAGACTTTTAGCACGGGTTCCGGCTTGTCTGGCGTGGGGACCGCCCATGCTGGCTGCTGCACGGACATCGATTTCGAACGGGCGGAAAAGTAGACGAATTTGGACTCCAAGTAGAGTGGTGGGCGTCGCAGACGAAAAGAACGAAAGATAGATGGAATGAGGCGAGTTCGAATCATATCAAGCCGTTTCCTCTTTCGGCCTGCTTATTACTCTGGTAACGTCACGCGCCCACTTTGGACCGGTACCAGGACGCGCGTCAAGGCGTCAGAGTTCGTTTCGTGCTTACGCTAGTGCCTAAATGCTCAAAGGCCATTGACAACGCCTGCCGGGGTGGAATGTATTGCTATCCCGCGCGACACGGCATCGTCTCTTACTTTTGCATCGTTTACATAGGAGAGCCTTGAGCTCACTTGAAGGCGGTGGCGCGGCGCGTCCACTTGCAATTCTAGCGATGCAAGTGCGAACACGAAGCATGCGCACTTGCTTAACTCAGTCTTCCTTCAAGCTTTGGCGGTTAGCTCGGACACTTTGCTGTATTCGGTCGATCGTGAGTTTCTCCTTCGAACTCGCCCTGCCTAGCCCTGCCCTCTCGGGCTCACAGGCCTGTCCAATCCTCACCTATCATCTGATGATTTACTCAATGTACCACAGCGCTAAACGAAGCTGATGAAAATCTTTCCTGGTGCGATCTTTTCTCATCGTCACGGCATCAAGACACAGTAAATCACGGCGAACTGCCGCATGCCAACATCAGAAACCCTACACCAAATCTGTGGGTACTGGTGTCAATTGAAGTAATGCATGCCATCTATCATCCTCGTGCCCGCTCTTGCTACTCGAACACAATCAGACGGTGATATCACTCTGATGTACAGTTAGAGTTCGCGATGGACTGCGCTCTACATAATATTTTCGAAAATCCTTTGCTCTCGGCGTCGTGCTGTCTGCTTCCGCGAAGCTCTCTGCGTCTCGGACTTAGATTTGCGCGGCCCTGTGTTAAGGTACTCTCAGCGGGCCACGGAGAGGGCCACGAACGGCTACCTGTGGTAAACCTCTGCCATTCTATTACAGGTACCTATATACATGACGGGCTTATGGATCCCCTTCCGGGCCCAGATCTAATCATATGCGCGTCGCTTGTAGTGACGGACATAACAGACCTGGACATCCCTTTCGTGGCTGTCCGAGGTTCAAGCCTCGAAGGTTTCCTTTTCCCTCATTGATCGTGAGCAAACGCTTACTACTTCGTCTTCTTTGACATCACGAGGCAGCGAGAACCTCTTCGACCACCGGCGTTTGCGGACGTGGGAGTTGAGCCAGGATGAACAGATCTTGCTCCGGATTCCGTCTAAGAACATCCACCTTGAACATTTTGCTCTAGTAGCGCCATTTCAACTGACATCTTCGTCGACGGTCACGGCCCATTCTAACCTGATTTTCACCTGTCTTCGGTCGGCCTCTAACCAGATGTCACACTCGCTAAAACTCTATAGCTTTCTCGCTCCAAGGACAAGATTTTCCCATGCCGTGAAGGGACAGAACCAGCCGACAGATGTATAAACTCTTACTAGGGTTCTTCCCATGATTGGCTATTTCAGTCATTAAAACTTCCAGGTGCGGTGACCTTGTTCGCGCCTAGCATCGCTTATGACACCTTCTTTGATCATCACAGCATCCATTCAAAGGATCTTGACATCTTATCACCTCGTTTCGTGTCCAGCTGTATAAAGCTGGTGGATACCTGCTCGCCCTATTCCATAACCCCATCCTCTGACAATATGCAACGACCTACCTGCACAGGCATCCGCGTGCGGTCGCCAGCAGACGCCCATGCCATCTTCCACGCCGTCTCCCTCAACATGCTCCCCATCGTCTCTCGTCGCCTTGACACTGAGGAGCGTCGGTCCATAGCTTCGGGCTGCGTGTTTGTCTGGGAGGAGCGTGGCCCGAACGCCGAGTCATCATGCGTAAGTCACGACTAGCGCTCGTGAGCGCTGGCACCGGACACTCACCATATGCTTCCTTCCTCGTCTAGTTAGGCATCGAGCGATGGACAGATTCGATCCACTGGGGACCAAGTCGCGTGAAAGACGTTCGTATTGTCACTCTGGTTCACATTCCATGCTCACGCCCATGGCTGTTGATTGTAGGAATTTCTCTATTATCAAGAGAAAAGCCCCGAGTCCACGGACGTGGACGCCATGACGTCGGACTCGGACACTACGTGAGTTGCCACAGCACGCAGATCTGAGTTTCCGTCGAATGTCTCCCGCGTTCCAGGCCTTATTCTCCTGCGGGCCCCAGCCGTGCCGTCTTCAGAGACAACTTAATCAAGCAGACTTACTCGGTCTTTGTTGAAACAAACAGAGGCCGTCGAAAGTGGCACCTCAGTAAGTCCCTTAATTCCTTGGACATTGACATCCCCACTCACCAGCCCGAAGTTGCCTACTTCACGCAAGATTCACTCAATTACTTACGCACGATTGATGATATCCCGACGCTCGCGAACCTCTACGTTCCCCCAGGAAAGTACAAGAGTGCTCGGTCGGCGAAAGGCCGGCCCCGCGATACCATGTCGTGCGATCCTTTCGTGCTCAGAAACTTTCAGACAAGCTCGCAGCCTCAGTTCTCCCCGTACCCCTCCTCCTCCCAGGGCGGCGCGAGTCCCCCGTACACGATGGACGTGGACCGCTTTAGAAACCGGGTCGGTGGGACCGGGTCGATGCCCGGAGGAGCAAAGCTCGCACCACTGGCATACCTACAGAATATACCCCCTCCGCGTCGCCATCCGGCAGACGAAGAGGCATTGAATGCGTTCCAAGGGCGGCTGGTCAGATGAATGACTCATGTACAGTACCCAGCGACTTCTTCCTACCCGAGGGACTTTCATTTACGCATCCGTCTTATTGCTTTGCTTTGCTATACCATGCTTTGCCGTTGAAGAGATCATGATCGTTACCGTATTTTTGGCACCTGCATACCACTTAACGCGTAATTGTATTCTGTAAATCTGCGTGGGCACCAGCTTCCCCACAAACATGGGTTAACACATGTCGCTCACTTGTCAGCGGCGGATTGAAGGATCGTCCATTTCCTCCGGGCCACGATCAGTCTATCCCTACACCTCTTAAATCACAACACAAACCTACCCAGGTAATATGTTCCTCGGACGCAGACGGAGATGACTGTACATGGAACTCGGCGACACCCAAAGAAGCACATGTTATGCAGTATGACTTGCTAATTAGGCGCCACGCAGTGTGCGGTGTCGCTAAGACGCAGATAACTTTGTGTCAACTTGAATGCGCAGCGTGCACACACCATTCTACACATCAAGTGATGAAGCGCCAGACAATAGCATCTCTGATTGTTGCACAGGTGGAAAGGATTCCGTGATCTGCAGACAGATCTTTTATTCAGTTCGGAATCTGAATCGTGGGCCCCGGCGAATAGCAGTGTCCGTAGTATGCATGCGCATGCATTCTACATACTAGCCGATGAATAGGTGCACTGCCAGACCAGACAGTCGGCCCTCCGTAAGTCAAGCGCGTATCTGTAGAACTTCTATGTGGGCCCCTCTCAGTGATGGGATCGCGTCAAACCGAGCCGGGTTTGACACTGGTTCGACGACTCTAGCGGAATCTTCTTGAAGGCGGCTTACAGATGACTTGTATGTGTCTACGGCCTCATACCCGCCCGCGCCCCTGGACAGATATATCGGGTTGATATCATGTGGATGTCAGAGCGAGCGAGACGACCAGATTTGGTGGCAGGGTTGGTGCACGTACATACTTGGACTGTCACTGTATGGAGCAAACATGGTTCTCACTACGCAATGTACACGTATTCCAGCAAGGAGTAGAGGGCGGGCTAGCATAAGTCGTAGCTCGTGATATTAGGGAGTATTAGCTGGCAGCTAAAAGTGGTTCCAGCAGCCAAAAGTCGTCCCTAGATCTCACGAAACTTGGGCCAATTTTTGGCCAAAGTTTGGCCTCACTTTTCAGCAGACTTGGTGCTACTGTCGGATATAGACTTACTTCCTCGCTGTCATGTCCCAATACGCTTCCGCAAGGATAAATCCTAACAATAGCTGTATGAGTCGCCGTATCACACATAGTATTGTGGCGTTGAGAATCGTTGCAGGGAATCACATTGTCGTGAAGACTTCATACTTTTCTGCTCTCACTTCCAGCGAAATCTCGGCCAAATGTTGGCAAACTTTCTGCCATCAATTCAAATCTAGCGGCTGAAACTACTTTTTTCTCCCAGCTAATACTCCCTATTACCTGGAAACATTCCAGAACTCGGAGACATGCCGCCGAACATCTTCACACCATGAACCATGATTGTGGTACTTACGAGGCTTCCAAATGTAACGACAGTAAGGGTGACGCAGATCTGCATGATGTTATTCGATATCGATGAGGGTCGCCTAGTGCTTGCAGCAAGGCAGGAGATCTGCTACTTCAGATTGTCCACCGTCCTGGAATAAGGTTCAGTGGTACGGGCTGGAGGGTTTCCTCCCCGGATCCGATCTCGCAGTGCACCCTCGGGCAGCAGAGAGATGAGGGTCCCCGCGCGCGCAGATTAGGTGTTTAGCAATTTAGGGTGTTTAAAGTTGCCAGTGTGCATGCGCTTTGATCTGGGAGGCCTGCGAAAGCGTCCGAGATCGAATGTTCCTGCCGCGCATAGCCACGGATTTGATGCCATGGATGCTAAATGGCACTACGCAAGGGGGATATGGCAGGATATGGGCAGGAGGCCGCCTAATTAATTATAAATGCGCGCAGGGACATCGTGTTGCCTCTCCACACTGCATAGAAAAGCCAGGGCACGGGGCCGCCGCCTGTTCGCAACTTGCCACCCTCGAATGCAGACGCCCACCTGCCGCAACGTCAGGATCCGCTCGATACAGGACGTGCACAAGATCTTTGCCGCCGTCCAGCAGGGCTGGCTGCAGATGATCACGCGGCGGCTCGACACCGACGAGCGCACGCAGCTGTGCGCGGGCTGCATCTACGTCTGGGAGGAGCGGGGCCCGAACACCGAGGTCACTGGCCTGGGCATGGAGCGCTTCACGGAGGGCCGGCGCTGGAGCCCCAGTCGCGTGCGAGACGTGCGTACTTTGTGGCGCGCTGCGCATTCCCGCCGACGTTCCCATCTAGGACTTTCTCTTCTACTTTGAGCAGTACACCGGCGGCGAGTCCAGGTGAGCTGCGAGTCCGCGTTTGGCCCAGCGATCGTCTCATTCGGCTTGTGCAGTGACAGCAGCCCGCCGCGCGACTGGGAGCCGCTCATCAAGCAGACCTACTCCGCCGTCGTCCAGACCGACCGCGGCCCGCGCAAATGGCACATGAGTGAGTCGCGCATCTGCTGCCCGACGCCCGTCTGATCTCGCTGCGCAGCGGCATACTACACCGAGAAGAGCATGGAAAACCTCGGCAGCATAGACGATCTCGCGGGCGTACGTGATCTGGTCGTTCCAGAGGGCACCTACACAAGCCAGAAGGCAACCAAGAACAAGGGCGAGAAGAAGCGGAAACCGGGCGTTACGCGCAAGTACGCTGGCTTTCCCCAGCCCAATGTGTCCGACGCCCAGGACCACGCCGCCACCCAGCCCGTGCACATGTTCGACCCGTACATCCAGAACGAGCGCACCGACGCCGGGACGTCGCAGCCCAACGGCCGGCCTGTGGATCCACACCCAAGCTCGCACTACGCAGAGCCGCCACGACCGTACCGCACACCGCAGACGCCACCCCAGATCGTGACCTCGCAGTCCTCCGGCAGATACTCCCCGTACGCGTCCCCAGCGGGCTATCCGTCGCCCGGATCGTCCGCGTCCTCGTCCAGCTCGCACTCCGCGACCAGCCCCGTCATGTACACGTCCGAGCCCGTGCAGCAGCACTGGGCTCCCCACCACTACCCAACCGTGCCCTCCAACTACCACGCACCCCACTTCGCAGCGTATCCCTCGGGCTCGAGCCTGTACAACGGCCTCGGCGCGGACGCAGACGCGTTCCAAGGCCCGCCGTCGCCTATCTCTGACGAGGAGGAGCAATATCGGGACCCGCGCGGCGGGCTGCGCAAGCTCGCGCCTCTGTCCAAGCTCAAGCAAAACCACCCCTACCGCCGGGATCCCTTCGACGACAACGCCCTCCGCAAACTCGACCCCCGCCCCTCGGCCGGCCCACCAGACACAGACTAATCTTATCCAAGTGCACACGCTCTCATTTACTTATACGACTCACTATTTTGTTTGCTCGCAGGATTTTTGTATGTACACTACAACACGCTAAGATAATCCCTGCTGTACTAATTAGATTCAACTGGGTTTGTTGTCATTTCTATTCCTTGATGTGCTGTGACCCCGACTGTGGTGCAAGATCCAGAAGGATGGGTCAATAAATCGTGTTCTGGACCAGTCCATCCCAGATGTCATTGTTTCGTAACATCTCAGACCGTGTACATGGTTGTAGGAAGCCAAGCAATTGCGTATATCGAGCAATATGGTCTTTCATGGACTCAGAGTATATGGATTGACAAAGATCCACTCAGATTTCACAGTGATATCTTCTACATAATGCTCACTCGCAGGAATTCTGAATCGCGTGCGCGAAGCGACAGCCAGCTCGGAACCGCATTGTGAACTCAACATGCCGTCTACCCTGCCTGGATCCTGAATATATCCACTATATATCCCTTGATTGCCAGTGCGCATCTTTTATTTTTATCAAGGGATAAAAACAGAAGCATGCTATCGAGGCCAATGATAGGTGGTTGAGAGAGCTCAAGTATAGGAGGCCGTAAGACGGCGTACTCAAGTAAGGTGGGCTAATCAGCAAACATCATGCGGCTTGTTCCGAGCCCCGGCACGGTCCCGTTCGTGTGGCGCAGCAGTTGAACTTGGAGATGGCTCCACCCTTCCCGTGATTTAGCCCAATACGATGCGATGGTTCCAAAGCGAAGCGAGCGAGTGATACTGCAGAGTCATTCAGCTGCTTCCATCTTTGATTTCTGTTACATGGAGGATTGGATGGTCAATGAAGATGATCAGTAAGATGCAACTGGCAGTCAACCTCTCTGTGTTCTGTTTGTACTGGGCCATTGTCATTCAGGCATGTCTGATTGCAATGAATGAACATAAACACAGCTCAAAAGTCAAGATTCCCATGAACAAACCTGATACATCCCAACAACACCATGTTTTCAGTGAAGTTGCCATGCAAATCAGTGAGACCTGACCATCTAAAGCATTTTGAGAGATACTAAAAGACGTAACACACGGCAAACACGCCGTTAGTCTCTTGAGATGATCCTGTGCAAGGCGCCACAGTTGACAATTGGGGCTTGCACAAGAACCATCTCGACCGCAAGGCCATACAGACCGTCGAGCTCAAGATCCACTACCAAGCCTCTATGTACCCTGGATGAACGACAGCAAGCCATACGCGTCATACCACATCACTGGAGGGCGCGCCACCTGCCTATGAGCCTGAACTGCTTTCACTAACTGGTATCCGCAAGCGCGACAGCTTCTTCGACCGCGGGGGCATACGGTAGAGTGCAAGGTCATTCGAGCGGATTCTCCCGAAGTCTGTACAGTGACCTACATAGGAAACCGGTACCATCATGTACATCTGTGACTTACTCAGAGTGCACCCATGTTCACAGCCGAGTGTCACGAAAATAGTAACTCTGTACATTCAATACTTGGAACCTCTAATTTAGCAATACTACGTCTCCTCAGCGAATCAACCAAATCTTCGGACTAGATAGTCATCCTCGTTGTCAGAGGCAGGCCCCTGGTCTTCGCCCACCGTCTCCACAAACCTGTTAATAGAGTGCAGGCGCTGGAAACCACACGGGCCTCGTCTCAAGAATACTGCCAGTAAACACCATGGACACAAACCTTCCAAACATACCAGTCAGCCAGTCGTTTTCCATTGAAAGCCACAGACACTCCTCCAGTCGAGCATCCTTTCCTTGAACTCGTGCGCAAAACTTTCCCCTTTTTCGAACAAGGATCCTCCACCTTTGCCGTACAACAACGGCAGAGACGCCAGATCCTTAGAATGCGGGGACGATGTTGTCCATCTGAACGGCGGAGGACTTCATTCCCCAAGCAGTGATCTGAGAACTTCATCAGAGCTCTCCGGCTGTCAGGCGACCCCAAACCCAAATTATTGCGGAACTTCATCGCCACTTGTCCTTTGCGACGTACTGGCATGTCAGACCGACCGATCCAATAATTCAACATCCAATGTTTTACTGTCTTCATTATCTCCGCTGTTATGCAACTGTCGGCGGACTCCTTTACCGACTGGCATATCTCTCCAACCATTCCTACTTCGATGTCGACTCGTCGCTACAATCGGAGACGTGACCGGCGAAGGCAGGCACAGGAGCGAATAAGTCTCTCATCCAGCCGCGTATTGCATATAGACGAGAATCCTTGAATCTAGCGTAACCAAATGAAGGGCACATGGGCATAGCGCACTCATAGCGCTAGTGTAGGAGGAACAAGTTGGTTGCCGAACGATGCAAATCATGTGAGGAGGTAGTACAGAGTATCACCAGGGGAAGATGGAAGATCGTGGGCGATAAGTAATCGACCTACAAACGTCAGGCACGAGATTGTTCATTTGATGTGGAGGGCGAGTTGAATATCTCGTTCTGGGCCCCAGTTCGCAACCAGCTGGATGTCCCATGATGGAAGCCTGGGACTTGGTGAGATTGAGAGAGCACTATCGGGGTTGTGGTCGACCACACAGTGCGTGTACTTGGTCGTCCACGGAAGTAGAATATGTCGGTGATACGCAGTGCCTAGTGTGGGAGAGCAGGCCTGAGAATTGCATCCGGACGTGGAATCAAAAGATCCGAAAGGATCGAAACGTGCAGTTGGCGTAATATGTCAAGGCGGCGGGGCAGAGGCGCAAAGCAGTGGCCTGGAACGGTCGAATGTGCCCATGCGCAGGTGCTGCATAACGAAGACTGAGGGCAGAAAGAGAACAAGGCGACCCGAAAAGAGAACAAGGTCAATACGAGAGGCCGCCACGTGCCGAGTGCGGGTGCCTATCAAGTTGCGTCTCGCTTCCACGAGAAAGAATCTGGAAACCGCCTCGCCAGCGCTGTTAACCTCGCCTGCCTGCCTGCCCGGCCCACTGTGTACACACCTTTGAATGCAGTCGGCGGTCCCTTTCACGCCCACACTGCTCGCCCACCCATGATCTTGTCGCCGTCCACGCAGTCCTTGGACAGCCGCAGAGCCAGCTACGATTCCGGCCGCCGTCGCAATTCCTCCGCATCAACAACGAGCTCAACAGCAGGCTCATCACGCGCCCTCCTGGCGGCCGCCGCCCCGCCTGACTCGCCATCACACTCTCGCAAATCACCGTATGTCCACCCTTGCATCGATTCCCATCCTTGACTCGATTCCCCTGCGCAGCTACACCATGACCGACCACTATCGCCGTCCGTCGCTGTCGGCCGTGTCTTCCAACGCCAACCTGCCACCGCCACCCAACTCGTCACCTCCCGCGTTCCAGCCATACTCGCATAGTGCCGATCTCTACACCGTCAACTCGCTCAACTCCTTCTCTTTCGGAAACGCCCACTCCAGTGGATCAGCCGCTGCCGCATCACCTGTCAGCCCGCTCGATGACTCTACCGACGATGAAGCCCACAGCGCGTTCGACGTCACCCCGCGCCCGTCGGTCGTCGATAACACCCACCATGCCCATTCTCGCCGCAGTCATTCATCGCAGACCTCTCCTGGATCCTCGCGCCGAAATCGCTCATCAGATACCGCCTCGCAACACACCTTCGGCACCTCGTCTGCGTCTGAATCTGCCGCCTCGCTTTCTGCCTCTGATGGCGTCGAATTTGATGATTACATGTACTACTCCGATGAAGAGCGGATAGAGATCAGCTCTGTGATGTACGACGGAAGCACGGTTGACATCGAAGACCGGCGTTATCCGCAGACTACGGCTGCCAGTTTCGCCAGCGGGTACGGCGAGCGGAGAGTCAGCTTGCCTATAGCTGTGCCGGAACGAGATAGAGAGGGCAGCATACTGACCCTCCGGCGGCCAAGTAAGAGTCTCGACGGAGAGAGTCCGCTTTCGCTCTCTGTCGATCGCAGCAATGAGCCGAATTCCGTTCCCGAGAGCGATGGCGACTGGAAGAGCTTGCGTGCCCGGAAAGGCAAGGGCAAGGAGACCTCCACCGCTGCCATTGCCCCTCCCATCTCGGTCATGACCGCCCCTACTATAACGCAGGACTTTGATCCCGACTGGAATGCTATCACACGCGGGATTACATCGTTTGATCAGCCTCCCTTTGCCACCCAGTCAGAGTCGCGCCGGGGCTCTGCCAACTCGATTTTCCCGTGGGCGCGACGGCCGAGCACAGCGACCACGGCGAGCCTATTCTCTAATGACGATCCCTTCTTTCGCGCAATCAACAACTGGGCCCCGGATTACCGCGAACAGAGACGCGCTTGGACCTTTGCTCGTGAACGTGCTGATGGCCCAGGTTTGTCACCCACTTCGGCGACATCCAAAAAGGGACGCAGCAGTCTTGGCGATGCGTCCAAATTTGGGATGTCATCGAGCACGTTCCACCGCGATCATGAAAAAGAGGCGTGGCGCACCGCCGCTAATTGGAAGGGCATGCCGATCAACTCCCAGGAAGTTTGGGCGAATGAGCTCGTCGGCCGTTTCAAGGTGGACCGAAAAGCTGTGCCCAAACCGGAAGAAAGTGAGGATTTTTGCATTGTTCAATCTCGTCTCTAGTTGACTAGCATATCTTTGAAGATCCCGATGGAACGATGACCTCGAAAGCACCTACTCATCGCCTTGTGATTGAACACTTCCGGGATGGGTTCACGAAAGGCCTTGTCAAACACGACGATCCCGGAATCACGGTTCACAGACATTCGAAAACTGTGGCGTTCTCTATCTCGCGATTCTATCGAAGAGGTGGTACGTCGGGTCGAAGGGTCATGTCGCTGAATATGATTCTCCTTGCCCCTCGGAAGGTTCAAGAGGCATATACAAGCACTACGTCTACTCGGAAGTTGGAGAGTCATGGGCTGTTGGAGGAGGATCATCGGTCCAGGCGAAGGGATGGCAGTCAACCGTCGCGGCGAAAGAGGACGTATGATCCCCAATCTAGCGGCGGCAGTGTGGCGTCTACGAGCCGGCCGACCTCGAGCTCGGAGTCTGCGCCTCCACCACCTCGTCGCACCAGGAAAACATCCTTTGGTTCAGACTCGGACTCGGATCATATTCCACCGCGTACGCCACACTCCGAAGCCTATGGTACCGTCGACGCAGCCCAAATGGACCAGTTACGACAACAACACAATCCTGTCATGGACGACAACGTCGGTTTTCTTTCTCGCATCTTCCGCTCTCGGCGCCAGGAGATCCCCGCCCAGCGCATGAAGGTGTACGACCCGGCGTGGGTGACGCTAGAGCCGAGGATCAAGCAAGAAATGACTGCGCGCGTGGTGGAGAACCTGAACCACAGCTTCCAGGAGGTAGGGCTGCTGCAAGTACATAAGCCCAAGCACACGAAAAGCAAGGAGAAACGGCGGAAGGAGACGCGGCGGCGCGGGGAGGGGTGGGTGGAGATATTCAGGGAGATCCCGGAGGACGTGCTGTACATGCTGCTGCCGCTGTGGCCGTGCGAGACAGATCCGGCGACGCTGGTGGCGGAGGCGGCGTATGTGCGCCCGCATGTGGAGCGGCAGTATCTGCTTGTGTGCTACAAGCCGAGCCCGCTGCCGTCCTCGCCCACGACGTCGACGTCCCGCCGGACGAGCCCCACGAGCTCGAGCGACTCGTGGAAGGAGAAGGACGACCGGAGCATCCTCCTCCCCGCGTTCAACATCACCGGGCGGCTCGTCTCGCACAACGACATCCAGGGCTCTGGGATGCGCGTGTCGGAGGGGATCGCGGTGAACGGGTCGCTGAGGGAGGCGTTTGAGAAGATGCCGAGCGCGAGCACGACGACGACGGAGTTGATTGGGATCTGTCGGTCGCGGGAGGCGGGGGTGGAGTTTATACCGGATGGGCTGGTGAATCTGGGGCTGTGCATGACGTATAATGCGTATCCGCCTGGGACGATTGCGGAGGAGGCGGAGGAGCAGGGGAAGCCGAGGCCTGTGGTGGAGCTCACGCCGATTGGGAGGGCGGTGGTGCAGATGGCGTGGGTGGGTGGGATGGCGCTCACGAGTTTTGGGCCGATTTTGTAGAGTGGGTGGGGGTGCATGCTTGTTTTTTGGTGGTGGTGGTGGTGGTGGTGCATTGCTATCTTGGAGATTTTTTGGGGAGGATAATTTACTGCGTGTATGATATTTAAGTAGGATATAGTACTTGATTTTTTTTTGTTTTCGACGCTGCTGAAAGTCGACCCCAGCCCATATGCTTGGACCACGACGAAGTTGAAAGTTTCTATGAATCATTTCGTGTGTAACGGTAGTTTGTGTAGTACGTTTGCATCGAGAGGTACCATTCTCTGTTTGTTAACATGATGGTCTTTGTGGATTGTTTGAGCTGTAGAAGGGAACGTCAGAATTTCTCGCTCCTGTGTGGCGCAAGCGGCGCAATTTCCCTCGATCCTTCTGTGGAAGTCGAACGCTAGTGCCACTGCGTATTCAAACGTGTGATACATAGGTGCTCAAGTGATGACAATGCAAAGGCAGTTCATTCGCGAAGACGGAGGTTGGACTGTGTTGCCATATCCTGGACCGCGGAGATCTATAAGTAGTCTATAACCTGTCAAGCTTGTGTCAAGCGTCGGCGGAAGTCTTTGACCACGCAAAGGTAAAGGATCCCTCATTTCGAATCTTGATTTACGCTGCGGGTTCCGCGTTGGATACCTGGCTCTTCGCAAATTTCGGGGACTGGGGCACACGGCGTTCAAAGTGGCAGCAGATCATAGAGCACTACGGTGACGGACGGAGTGAAAGGCTACACGAGGTGAATTAAATCAAGGTATATGCAAGATGAAGGTGGCATGAACGTGAGAGAGTTAGAAGTACAGTAAAATAATCCGTAGTGAGATGAAAGAAAAGGGTATACGGAATGTAAGTGTGTTCAGCCGTGGCGGCCAAGGCCCCGCGCGGTCTTGCTGACAATCTTGGCCTCGGCTTGTTTAGCCTTGGCTCGCATGGCGCTGGAAAATGCATGAGAATCTGAATCACAGAATGACGAGTTGAGTTGTTTACTCCTGGTTTGCCTCCTGCTCGAGGAACTTGACGTGCTCTTTCGCCTCGCGCACACTCGCGCGGGCGTCGGCCAGGGCCCGATCCGCTGCGCGCTCGGACTCTTCAGCCTCGGCGACCTTTGAGCGCGCAGCCATGATGCTGGGCTCGTGGCTCATGTCCTGGTGGCCGCCGAAGCCGAACATGCCGGTGCGCTTGCGGTTCACGCTGGCGGTGGACACGTCGTCCGAGGACGAGGAGCGGTGGCCCCCGCCGAAGAAGCTGCCCCCGCCGCGGGAGGACGAGGTGGTGTGGTAGGAGTCGTTGGAGGGGGAGTGCGAGCGTCGGCTGAACATGCTCCCCTTGCGGTTGGGGGTCTGGTTCTGGGGGGGAGGGGGCGTGGTTTCTTCGGGACGCGATTTGAAGAGAGGCATGGTGTATGTTTGGAATTAGGTGGCGCCCCACCTTCGAGCGCCTTTATGTACTGCACACTGGGGCAGAATACGTCACACTCATTGCAGTCCTCGTCATGACTGGAGTCGGACTGGAGCTGCGCCAAGTGACTGATGCAGGTGGCGTCGCGTGGTCCGTGCGCGGGAGTCGGAGTCTGAAAGCGCGGTACCACACTGGGCTGACTCCGTATAAAACCTGTGCCCTTCCCTTTCCGACCATCACGACCACGCCGCCCGCAGTGCCGCCACTGCCAGCGTCGCGATGTCCAATAAGATAGTGGTGAGCAATGAACACCATGCTGTGTAGTCGCAAGCGAGAGTGACACTGCTCTCGAGCCCGGCGTCTACCGCGCCGTCATCGACGATGTTATGGAATCCATTAAGCCCGAGTTTGAAGAGTACGGCGTCCCAGAAGACGTCCTCGCCCAATTACAGGCTGTGCGTCTCTCTATTTCTGCTCTTTGCCACCCCCCGCCCATCTCCCGTGTCGTGTTAGAAATGGGAGGAGAAAGTCGTCGCTTCGCACGTGGCCGAATTCGACCAGCAAACGGGCCACAGCCAGCCGACACCTCAGCAGCAGCAGGCGCAGCACATGTATGCCGTCCAGCACCCGCCGGCCATGCACATGGCCCAGAGCCACCCGCACTATGCCGCCGCGAGCTACGCGCACGTCAAGACTGAGCCCGTCGACACCAGGTATATGCTCGGTGGCGCGTACACGATCCCGTCGCTCCCCGGACCTCAGATACCCGGGCTCCGCCAGCCCCCGCCGCACCTCGGTGGGCAGACCGGCGTGCTGTCTTTTGCCGCCCCGCAGACTGCGGCGCAGCACGCACAATCCTACGTCCCGCCCGCCGCTGCAGGCGCGCCGAAGCGGATCCCGCAGGTCGATGGGCCGTCGGACGATTCGGACGACTCGCCCTCCCCGCCGCCGTTTGCACCGCATTCGAACCATCCGTCGTTACCGCAGCGTCCTGTGGCGTCGACGTCGGCTACGCAAGAGTCGGAGGCTATTAACTCTGACCTTGATGATTCGGACACGGAGAATGAAGCGGATGCGGATGATGGCGCGGGTGCGGATACGGATATCGTGTTTTGCACTTACGACAAGGTATTTTCTTTCTGGTCCTTACCTGTGATATGCTCATGACCGTCCCAGGTCGCGCGCGTGAAGAACAAGTGGAAGTGCATACTGAAGGACGGGATGATCCACATCAATGGCAAAGACTACCTGTTCCAAAAGTGCACAGGGTGAGTTCCTTGTTCGCTCGTCCCTCTACTGGTCCTTGACACCCTGCAGAGAGTTTGAGTGGTGATATCCGCTCCCAATGTATCCCATCCCAGCATTCTTATTCATATACTGCTATCGCATTCACATGTTATTTACCATCCTGCACTCACTAAATTGTATACAACCCCCTCATCCGCAATCGAGTTTTAGACATCCCTAGGAAGTTACTTGTTAAATCAATTGAACCGTGTGGTTTCAATTTTGTTGTTGGCTTCCGAGCTGTGAGATGTTCATCAAAGACCTTGAAACTGTCCAGACGGCATCTGTCAGTGTCAGGAACTGTACGATCGATAACGTCAGTGCCCACATATGGACAAGGCCGTCTTACAGCCGTCTGCCTCTTTGTCAGTGCACCAGTCTACGTGACCTTCGAGCTCGCTGTGCGCAATGGGGAACTCGCCTTCTAACCAGCGACCCAACGGCGGCGGGCGTGACCCAGCGGCGAGGTTCAGCAGACCGCCGTCATCGGTGCGCAATCAGCGAACATCGCCATCACCCACGCCAGGCCATCCACACCATTCTCTGCGCCAGAAGAAACGCTCGCTCGAGCTGCCCGACATCCAGCTCGACTTTACGCCCAACCAGCCCATCCCCATCCCGTCCCGGCCACGCAACCGGCGCCAGCAGTCCGAAGGCGCATGGAGTCGCCAAATGAGCGCAGCCAGCAGTCCGCGCGGCAGTTTCGCCCAGCTGCCCGCCCCGCCGCCCTCTGTCGACAACAACGCCGCGCTGACGATTACGCCGTGGGAGGAGGAGGAGGAGGAGCCGTACCGCCAGGAAGTTGTGCGGAGCACCCTTCCCCTGCCGCTCGTCCTCGGCACCGCCACGCCCGATCCATCCACGGACCTCATCGAGACGCCCATCGTGTGGAACGGCGGCGGGACGAACGTGTACATCGCGCGGGCGGGCGATGACGACTGGCAGTCGCTGATCCCCATGCACCGCGACGGCGCGGGCGACCGCTTCATCGTGCGCCTCAGCCTCCCGCGCGGCACGCACCACCTGCGCTTCGTCGTCGACGACGTCTCGCGCGTCGCCGACGACATGCCCAAGGCCGTCGACGACCAGGGCGCATTCGCCAACTACGTCAGCGTCGGGCTCAGCAGCCCGCCCGCGCCCGCCTCCTCGCCTCCTCCCTCCATGGCGCGCAACCAGAGCTTCTGGAGCACGTCCTCCAGCGGGGCCGGCGGCGGCGGAGGCGGCGCATACACGCTCGAGCCCGCGTGGACGAGCGTGATCCCGCTCGAGCTCAGCGAGGCGGCCGCAGAGGAGGACGCGTTCATCGCCAACTACAACGCGAACGCGACGCCCGGGCGGCGGCACGTCGTCACGGGGTTCGACGTCCTCCCCACGCTCCCCCCCGCGCCGCTCCTCCCGCGCCACCTCGAGAAGCAGATCCTGAACTCGATCACGCCGAGCGCGGCGGGCGGGAGCAAGGAGAAGCGCAGGGGGCGGCATGGGCACGGCGGGGGCGGGCATGGGCGCAGCAGCCATCCCGCGGACGGCAGGCTGCAGGAGCCGCGCGTGCTCCCCGTGACGACCGCCAGCGGGACGGATATCAGCAGCGCGTTCGCCGCGGCGGCGGCCATGACGCCCGTCACGGTGTCCCCCGGCGCGAGCCCGGGTGTCCAGGAGGACCCCGCGGTCATTGCAGACGACAACAGCGTCCTCCCCGTCCCCAGCCACGTCGTGCTCAACCACCTCAGCACGACCAGCATCCGCAACGGCGTCCTCGCGGTGGCGGAGACTGTGCGCTACAAGAACAAGTTTTTGACGACTATATATTACAAGCCGACCTGATCTATCGTAGAGTTCCTTTTTTGGATTCTGAATGCATGCATGTTGTACAGTACTTACCATTTACTTTTGGACGATTCAGACTGTTGTTGAGAGGTCGCGATTCCACTGGTGGTTCGCGTTGTCACAATGGTGTTACGCTAAGCAATAGCCCACCTAAAAGCTTGGATCGTGGAACCACAGGTGCCCAACAGCATATGTGGCGCATATTTGGCACTTCGACCGAAGCCTCGGCTGACTCTACGTGAATTGGCGTCTGAACTGAACTACCTCTCGACACTTCCATCGGCGTGCTTACGACATTACACTTAGGCTTGTATCGACTTGGCATCTGAGGGTAATGTAAATGAACCAAACCTCGACTAGCTCATCAAATATCTTCTTCTGCTGCAGCGTAACTGAACGGGAAGTTTCTTACCTGCCAATGACACTAGACGCAGTCCCAGATTCCATCCTAAAACCAGATGGTATTGGCCATGTAATTTACCAGAACAAGGTAAAGACCGTAGAATGCTAAAAGTACACGTAGTCAAACGACTACAAATGGCTCGTATTATACATAAGGTTGTCAACAAATCACTGCATATCAAACCAGGTCAGAGAGAAGGAATGCACAGAGCGACCACTTACGGTAACATAGCGGAAAGCAGGGTTGTTCCAGTCGCTGACATCTTCGATACCAGTGACGTTTGCGTCGTAGTTGAGCTTGCCCTCGGCGACGAGACGCTCGCGTCTGTTGTTCTCGCGCACGAAGATGAACCTGAGGAGCAGGATGATGACGATCTACATACAAGGATCAGCATTCTCAGATGATTGACATACATATGGGACACTCACCTCCACCGCGCGTGAGACCATGCATCCGACGATGCCGGTCAAGTATACCGGCGCCTCGCTGCCCTTGAACAGGAATGGACCGACGATGTTTCTGCATTCGTATCAGCACCAAGCTTCTACGTCTGGACGAAGACACGACTCACCCAGCCGCGACACCCAAGAAGACCGCAGCGCTGGCGATGGCCTTCTTGGTCTGGCCACCGACGTTTCCAGAGACGAGAGACAAGCCCAGCACGAAGGTCGCGTTCGACGCTCCGGTCAGCCCTACAATATTCAATCAGCCTCGGACTCAAACCCAAGGTGAGCATAGCAAGCAACTTACAATACCCAGCGAGCCGCACGCCCTTGTGTTTGCCCCACGCAATCATAGCGAACCCAGCAACGGTGGGGACGTTCGTGGCTGCCATGAGCCAGGTGCGGTTCCCCTTGGGGAGCTTCGAGTTGATGAAGACCGCGAGAAGGATGCTAAGTAATGGCTTGAGCTCGTATCTTTGGAGTTGTGGGATGACTCACATGGCTGCAATGATTATACCGTAGGGAATCTGCATGAGTGTGGTCTGGAGGGTGTCGAAGCCGAAGCTGAGGATACCCTTAAGTGATGTATTCTTACAGACATTTGGAGGAAGCAGACTTACCCTTTCACGATTAGAGTGCCAAAGTTCGACGTTCCGCCCTACATAGTAGCATGTCAATATTCCGTGAGCTGCGTGAAACACACAGCACAAGACCCACATTGGGAACATTCGCGGTGAAGCCGAACAAGAAGAACAGGTAGATCTTGGGGTCCATGAACGCCTCCATAGCCTGGTCCCACTTCCACCTATGTAGTCACGCAATGTCGGATACTTGCAGACATTGAATTCCGCAAGTCACTTACGTCCTTGTATCCGTCAAGTTCTGGTCATCGCGCTTCCGGCTGAGAATCATCAAACGCTCCTTCCTTGTGAACCAGTGCGTGCGGTATGGCGAGGCGGGAACGAACACGCCGAGCACGACCGCCCAGGCGCAGCAGAGGGTGCCGATGATGATGAATTCGTACTCCCATGAGGGTAAGGCGCCGTGGATCTAAACTTATTAAAAGGAGGAAGAGGAGGAGGGGAGTGAAAGAAGCGTACCTGGCCAATTCCATATCCAAACAAACCACCGAGTGCGATTCCGAGGCCATTGGCACTACGTGGTTAATCGCACAATAAGTATCTCCCATGTTGGACAGGACGAAAGTGATCACGTACAGATACCAATAACCTATTCGTGATCACAAGATGGGTGAATATTGCAATTGACTGGCATCGGACCAAGACAGCGTACCAATACGTGTGGGCTGCTGTGCCCGGGTGTACCATGTTGCCGTGATGAGCACGAAGGCAGGGTCCGCGGTGGCTTCGAAGGCACCGGAAAGGATGCGCAGGACTGCGAGGTCAGTGAAGTTGCGGCTTGCTGCTTGGGCCATGAGAAGCACGCCCCACATGAAGATCTGGGGTGGGGGATGAGTAAGTACACAGATAGCGAATGATAATGAGGAGGACGAACGTTGATTGCGAGGTATTTGTTCAAGGGGAACTTCTGCATCAGGATGTTTGTAGGGAGAGCCCATGCCAGCCAGCCGACTGTGAGATTGTGAGCGGTTGGTGGCGGAAAGGAATGGTGCGGGATTTGACTTGCAGTAGAAGATACTTGATAGCCAGCTCTGCGTACGTTCGCCACTGATCAGTATGAATGGTTGGGAGACAGTCGATGATACTCACGTATTCATCCGCGGTCAGATTCAGGTCCTTCTTGACTGCAAACCCAAGGCATTAGTTTTCAATGATATGACAGCAGTATGGAAGCAATTTACTGCCGAAGATAGCCGCGTATGATAGCGTCGTCTTGTCACTGTGAACGGAAGGCGTCAGTTATCCCGCGAGTCCTCCAGATTAAGTCAACGAACACGTAGTAAAACTGATAATCGATGTCCGTCAGTACGCGCTACCAGTGCCACTTCGTTCACTGTGTCGCTCACCATATAACAAACAGCGAGGGCAGGGATGATGAGCATGTCGATCCTGCGCTCTAACCGCTTGATAACGACCGGATCCAAATCGTGCGTGTTCATCCTCGCGACGTCGCTCTTGAACGTAGGACTGGGGTTCTTCTTGAGAAAGTAACCCCACACCCCCGGCGCGCTCGTCTCGTCGTCGTCGTCCGGCTTGTCAGCCCATGAGAGGTCGTTATTCGGGTATGCCTCGAGCTCCTCGATTTCGGCTTTGCCAGTGTGTTTGTCCGTCATTGTAATGAATGTGTACGGCAAGAGGAAAAGGAAGACGGAGACGCGACCCTTTTATTGAGGAGCTTCAGTTCTGATGAATGCAGGCTGAGGATGAATGATTCTTTCGACGCGTTGACAGCGGCCCGGGAATGCGGGGATGTGGGGTCATTTGTGGAGAGAATCCGGGGTAACGGATTTGGCATTTTAGAAAAATCTCACTCTATTTTGTCCCACTCATGGTCAGAAGACGAGGTGTGGCGGTCCGGTGGCGGATCTCTTGTCCCGATGGTCCTTGGGCCTGCCTAGCTTGTAATTTGGCTTCAGCATCACCTGAATTAGAAACGTATAAGCCAGCTTCGCAAATATCGATCAGCAAACACGATAGTACGAGCAGGCCGTGCACGAACGTCAAGCAACATGTACTTCTTTCCGGAGAAGGAAAACTTTTGGTTTTGTGAACACACAAGACCAAGCCTTGTACACGCCTTCAAGATTTAGCCTGTACAATGCTTGAACCTGAAGGGCCAGGTGAATCAGCGGACACTCTTTTAGTCTAGCGCGTGTAACGCTTACTTTCCCAGAATGATAGCTATTCCCAATTTCCAACTCGTATGTCATCTTTGAAGTCTGACAATCCGTGGCAGAATATGTCAGCTCATAATTATCGCACAGTTGTCAATATGCGCCACACTGCATTGAGGATGTCTCCAAGCGAGGTCAGTAAGTATCGTCGACACAAGAAACAGTGGACAGCGTGCAGAATAGAGATCGTCACAGATATCATACGTCATATCATGATCCAGGAACGAGCTCAGGCTGCTGAGTCCAACCTGGTCCTGACTTTTTGAACCGCGCAGGATCCATAACACCAAGTGTACCCCAGCTCTTAGAGAGGGAAGCACGTTCAGCACTCACGCAAGGTAAAACTGCAAAAGACACTCACTGGCAGTGGATCTCTGTCGGAGTCTGAGGGTGACTCGGACGCACTCGTCGTCTCGTCAAGGCGTGGTGCAACAGGAAGCTTGCATACGTGCAACAAATAGTCATACAATTGAAATCTTTGGTCTGTGACCCTTTGTATCGTCAAATCTCAATATCTCGTCTCATCTGGAGGACACAAAGATAAATGTAGTACTAGTTGTACTATGCTCTTTCCTGAAGTTCCTTGCTTTCTTACCAAAACCACCCAGTCATCACAGACGATCAATATTCTATACGTGTTGGATAGCAGCTCGAGCTAGACTCGGAGTTCACTCAAGCCAACCAAGATTGACATTGATTGTCAAACCTTGTCGAAACATGACGGTCAATCCTCGGGAAACGGCAGCGTTCTTCGACCTACAGTATAAACAACATGATAGATTTCTTATTTTCCTACATACAACGAATTGCGAAAACACTCATTGGAGAAAATGTCTTTCTCCCCCAAATCCTACATGGTGAGAACAATCAACAATCATTGCACCCCATGAAAGAGGTAGAATACCACCCACCTTTTAGATTGTCCTCCTCGCAACCGAGTGTGCTAAGTATTCAAAGGGCTTTCAGTATGGCAGCCGCATAGAATAAGGGTAGGATCTCACGCTAAGCAGCATCCATTACGCGCAGAACGTGATAGTGTATGTTTGCCCGAGAGCGGAATTTCTGTCGGCAGCGTAGTCTGTGGCATAAGAGTATGCCTGGTTGTCGGGGCAATTTCCGTTGGCGCAGTACACAGACTGTCCATCGGACGACACCAGCTTCGTGTTGAGATTGATTGCCAAATTGACGTGAGAGAGATCCCAAGAGGTGCGCACGCCGCCGTAGGAGGCGCCAAAATCGGCCCACCCGAATTCAGAGACGATGACACCGCTGTTGAGGCCACCGTCGGTGCATTTGAGACCTGTATGACATCAATCGAAGGACTTAGGATGGTGATATTACAGGGGCCCTACCGCCAACACAGTTGCCAGTGGCGCAACTGGCACCGCTTGAATTACAGCCAGTACGACCCCACGCACGAATGCCCTACAACGCAATGAGCTTTGACCATGATAGGATAAGAGCTGCATGTTCACTAACAATCTGGGTGTCAGCGACACCGAAGGACGTGGAGGCGCCGGCGGCGAGAGAAGCGCCCCAAGAGACAGAGGTGTCTGGTGTACCGTATGGCGCTTTGGCGACGGCGGGCCAGACGGCTGGGAAGTATGTTCAGTCAACACAATTTGAATTGAAATCAGCACGAAGAACCTACTGTAGCTGCAATGGTTCACGAAGGTGAGTGTGATGGCCTGGGCGGTAGAGACATAGGCAAGCGTGGCGAGAGCGGCGGCAAACTTCATGGCGAAACAATGAGTAGAAGCCGGCTGAGAGTCCAAGAGAAGGAGGCTTGGAGAGCGAGATGAGGAATACGCGACGCTTAAATATCATGGCGCTTGAGGCCCAGTCCGACGGGCTATGATAGCCTGATGATAGCAGGTGAAGCATTCGGAACACAGAAGCGACAGGAGCGCGACGAGTTGTTGGTATTTGAGCTGCTTGTATGACACTCTAGGATGGTACCTAGTGAGTTGCATGCTGTATACGGGCTATCGCTGCAGTCTGGCTGCTCGAGCAGGTGGTCGCGATCGTATTCCAGGGCATTAATGTAATTCGGACATGTCATGTTGCCTGTTAAACCTGGGTGTCTCATCCAGGTCTCATCTTTTCTGTGTCTGGCTGAATACGTCAGCTACTGATATCCGCGGACTTGTGAATACGCACCTTGACCATGCAGTGAGGATCAGGCAGGGATCAGGCGAGGCCGTCCGTATTAAGCGAGGGGCAGTAATGATGACAAGAAAAACAGAAGACAAGATCCCGGATTCAACCGTCACGGATACTTGAGTTTAGTTCAAGGACATTGGTTAGAGTCGAAGTGGCAAAGAGACTGCCTCCCCGAGCACCCAACCACATAGATTGCCAAGGTACACTTGCCGGATTGCATGTAAAGCCTTGTGAATGTGTACGGATTCGCACAAACCGAGTCAGAGTTGCCTCATCCTAATCAGACTTTTCAGACGTTGTCGAAACAAACAGCCTCCTTCACCAGTCAGCGGGACTTAAAGGACCTACAATCTCCACAACAACAACAGCATAACTCTGCACCCCTACATACGATGAGTTGTTTAAACACTCGCTTCCACATTAACAAGCCCCAAGTCCTGATGAATACGATCAACAATCATCGCACCCAAAAGCAAAGCAAAATATCACCGACCTTCTCGATTGTCCGCCTCATTATCGGGTGGAACGCCAACTTGCTCTTCTCAAACTTCCCCTTAGCCAGCTCCGGGTCCAGCTTGAGCACCATGCTGAACAAATCCCTGCAAAACTCTATCCGCCCACCCAGAGCGCTCGTGACGCTCCCGGCCGCCCAGTCCACCGCATGTGCCGCAAATTGGTCCGAAGCCTCGCCCTGTTGCGCGAGGGCGATTTTGAAGAAGCGCAAACGGATCTCGGCGTCGGCGTTGAGGATGCGTGAGAAGGTGTAGAGAGCACCGAGGTGAATGATGTGCGCGCCAGGGAGGGGAGGATAGGCGGCGAATTCTCCCAGGAAGACGGCTGTGTCACGATCTCAGCAAGTAAGAAGCCTATAAGACTAGTAGGCGCACTCCGTTGTAGAAAGCTGAACGGGACGAGGTCTTGTGAGCTGAAAGTCAATTCTGAGACTTCGGTGTCCCTGGACGCGTCCCATTTCTTGACCAGCTCGTATGCTTTTGTTTTAAGTCCGAAAGGACGCGTTTTTGTACGTCGTTCAACCCTCGTTGTGCCAGAAGTGGGACGCAGGAGCATGATTGGTTCCGTTCCCGGAAACGAGAGCGTGAACTCGTGTCCGACGACAGCGACGAGGAACATATCTCCGGCAAGGATAGTCGGAGTTAAGAGTAAACAAGCGTTCCTCATGCCTCCGTAAGGAAACGATGGAGGAAGAACGAGGAGATCGTACAAGCCAAAGCGTTTATCGCCGAGACTTCGCTCTTCATAGACCGTAAAGCGCAAAGTGTCTTCGCTGAATCCCCAGAATGCGGCTTCAAGGCCCTTGACTTTAGCTCATAGGCCAGCACTCCAAGGCGCGGTGAACGACGTTACCGGAGGCGATGATAGAAGGTGAGGGATGGGCGCAGGTTGGTGGGAGGTGTGCGCGACAAATCCTTCCCGATGACTGCGAAGTGCATGTACACTTGTGGACTGCGAAGGTCGAAGGGCGTGGGCCTGTCCAGCTCTAGCCTGTCAGATCCTTTCATCTTCTGTTCCAAAGTCCATCATACAAACAGTCTAGCTAGAGATACGGAATCAGACCAGGTGCACCAGCTTTGCGAGAGGGCGAGTAAGCGCTAACGCACGAGCTCGTTATGGTCGGTATGGACATAAGTCCCTCGGGTCCAGCTTGAAGCAAATTCTGAAGTCAAAATATGTGCTCAACAGACACAACAGACTGTCGAACCATGCCAATCGTAGGGAGCCTCGGTTGGAAATGTGCCTCGGCCGCTATGCGCAGTGCAAGTAGAACGTTTCACATGTACGCGACGTACTCGAGCTCGCCAATCAGAGCGTATATAGAAAGCCAGCCCGGGAAATGTGCCGCAATCATGAGATATATGAGTTCATTTGAGCAGGGAAGACGCTGAAAACGCTGGAAACGCGCGGTTGAGATGGTGTAGGAGAGAGACTGTCACGTGGCAGGACAGCCCCATTGCCACATCTCCCTTGCAGTTGTACTCCGACTACATACGACGTCAACGCTGGTCCCCACCACTAATACCATCATCCGCCTACTTCCCGCCGCCCAGTAGACTAGCCGCCATGGAAGGTGCGCCCCGTTGGCCTCTGTCTATGCTTCTCTGACGCGTTCCCCTCCCGATAGTCGGACCTGCAGTGAACGGCGTGAACGGGCATGCAACGAAATCCCGTTCCGGGAGGATACAAATTATCAACGATGAGAAACAATTCACGTCAGCGGCAGCCTATGCTTCCCTCCCATGCGCTGAACGCTTCGCAGGACAGAATTGACATCACAAATCGAGCAATGGGGGCTCACAGACGCCGGCTTCAACTACAATATCGTCGCAGTGTTTGGCTCCCAGTCGACGGGCAAAAGTGCGTCCTATTGTTTCTTCTTGTTGAAGCTCGCCTAATAGCAGATAGGTACTCTACTGAACAGATTATTCGGCACGACATTCGACGTTATGGACGAGACTCAGAGACAGCAAACCACAAAAGGTCGGCCTCGCTCCTCGCATCTCGCAGCAGAGCTGACAGAATGGCAGGCATATGGATGTGTCGCGGCAGGGACATGAACGTAATGGTCATGGATGTGGAAGGCACCGACGGACGGGAGCGCGGCGAGGACCAGGTACGATTCGACTGCCCTCGTATACACTCCTCCTCATTGCGCCTAGGACTTTGAGCGTAAATCCGCGCTCTTCTCTCTGGCCTCTTCCGAGGTTCTCATTATCAATTTGTGGGAGCATCAAGTCGGGCTATACCAGGGCGCGAACATGGGCCTTCTCAAGACGGTATTCGAAGTGAATCTTGGACTCTTTGGCAAGAAGGCCCAGGACGGGTACGTGTCCTCCCCTCGTGTCGAGCTACCATTCATACTCTTCATCTAGAACGAGTGGACGCACCCTTCTGCTCTTCGTCATTCGTGACCACATCGGAGTGACACCTCTCGCCAACTTGCAGGCTACTTTGACGGCAGACCTCAAGAGGATCTGGGACTCACTATCCAAGCCAGACGAGCTCAAGGATCGACAGCTGAGCGACTACTTCGACCTTTCCTTTACGGCACTTCCCCACAAGATTCTCTCTGCCGATCAATTTGAGGCAGAAGTGAGAAATCTACGGACTCGCTTCGTTGACAAGTCGAAGGATGACTATTTGTTCAAACCCGCGTATCACAAGAGGATCCCCGCGGATGGCGTCGCCTTTTACATGGAGAATATTTGGGTGAGCGCGTTCTAGCATTCGACACTCGCTCGTTTGCTGAGAGCAGGCCTAGGAACAAGTACAAACCAACAAGGACCTTGATTTGCCGACCCAGCAAGAGCTTCTTGCTCAGTTCCGCTGCGACGAAATTTCTAGTGGTGCTCTTGCTGAGTTTAACGAACAGTCCAAGTCCCAGAAACGTCCTATAGAAGCAGGGAAGGTCGTCGATGGTCTCGGCAAGATGATGAGAGATTGGAGAGTGACCGCTCTGAGTAAGTTCATGTTCCATTGAACACGCAATCTTCTTCACGAACTCGTACAGCTCGTTACGACCGCGACGCGTCCCGATATCATCAGGGTGTCTACAAACGGAAACGGGTGGATTTGACGACTGCGCTCGACTCGACGCTCTCTCCTCTATTCCTCGGACAACTCAAGAATCTCCACAAATTGTGCCTTACATCCTTCAAGAAGGAGCTTCTCGACGGACTGAAGGGCGAGGAATACAATTTCGCTGATGTCGTGAGATCTGCCAGGGTGTCTTGGGAAACCAAGTTTGCCACCGAAGCCAAGGAAGCTGTGGTAGAGGACACTGCTGATTGGAATTGGGAGGAAGAGTCATTCCTGCTCAAGGATGAAATGAGCATCGTCGCTGATCAATGCCGGAAGGACGAGACGAAGAAGATGGTCAACTCAATTGAGGTGGGCATTTAACTTCACTCCCCCCACTCCACGGTCTGACCAAATCCTTCCAGAGAAATTTCAAGAAGCAAATTTCTGAACCGGTCGAACTAGCTTTGAGCACACCGTCAACCGACATGTGGGATCGTGTTCTCAGGAACTTCAAGCAAACTCTGGCCAAAGCTGAATCGACGTATCTGACTAAAGCCAAAAGTAGTGTGCTGCCAGCTCGTCCGTCTTCTGTTTACTTAGCTTTGTGCTAGGCTTCAACTGCACGGAGGAGGAGAACACCCTCGCACTGGCCGCGCTACGCCGGCGAACCTGGGTGGCCCTACACTCGAAGATCGAAGAGCAGACGGCGGATGCCGTCATTCTCGGCAAGCTTAGGGCTCACTTCGAGGAGCGTTTCCGATACGACGAGCACGGCGTCCCACGCGTCTGGAAACCAGAGGATGATATCGATGGCGCCTACAAGGTCGCCAAAGACGAAGTATGGTTGGCATTGACTCTCTTCTTCCTCCTTGCTCATATTATGTGAATAGACAATGGAGCTCATGCCCGTCTACTCCAACATCAAACCACAAGATCCTTCACTGGCGTATGTCTTGCCGGCGGATGCAGCCGCATCAGACCCTTCGACCTCGACAGAGGAATACGACTTCGACGCGTCACTTGTGGTGTTTACAGAGACCAAAGCACTCGACTTGACGAACAAGTTCCGCAAGGAGGCCGATGCCTACTACGTGGAGGCGAAGCGTAGCACCGTGTCTAGCATCGCGCAGGTTCCGTACTGGATGTACGGAATGCTCGTCGTACTGGGATGGAACGAAGCGATGGCGGTTCTGTTCAATCCGATGTATTTTACGATCATGCTGTTCCTTCTGGCTGCATCGTACGTTTTCCTTATCCTCTTGGTTCGGGACATGCAGCTAATACATCATGCTAGATATCTCATCTTCCAGCTGGGACTTGGAGGACCTCTGTTGCAGGTGACGAAGACGGTTGCAGGCGAGGTACGTCTATCTGTTCCCCGAGCAAGAAATGTGCATGTGTTGATCTTCTGTGCCTTCAGGTCCAACGTCAAGGGGCTGCACGCCTGCGCGAACACTTCTCGGAGCCCGTACTCGCCCAGCCCGTCCGTGCACTGTCACTTGACGATGAAGAGCGCGACCGTGAGCGGAGGGAAAGATAATGACAGACATTGGAATTCGGAGACAGCATACTTTCATCTCTAGAGTTACATTCATTTCTATATACTATCAACGAACGGCTCACTGGAACTTGGATCTAATCATGAACTCGTCCTTCCATCACAGAGTGGTTCAATCTGAACACCATACACAACCCAGCACTGAGCAATACGGCTCTCCATAAATCTTGCGTATCGTTCACTTCTTGGTCGGGCTGCAAGTGCTTCGTTCTGAGCCGTTTTGTGAGATCTCATCTTCTTGCAGAGTATGATTCCTTCGTACACAAATGGACTTTCGTGCCCGCAGGCCCCAAGGATTGTAGAGTATGGTTTGCACTATCGTTAGTCTGTATGTTTACTTTCCTGCGCTGCCATTCTCAGGGTATACATAAAATTCAATGTCATAAGAGCGGCACATTTCAACAAAGGAAGAACGTTACAGAGGTAAAGAACTGCCGAATTGCGAGTACATATTGCCAACTGAGCCTTGCAAAGCTAGAGTCATAATCACTCCAAGCAAAACGCCTACAAATAGACGAAGGTCTACCACAGAAGGAACGATCTTCCGACCGGAAAACGACCATTCGCTTATATGCGCCACGTTCTCATTGTCTGTCTTGTATTCAGGAGGTGGCTTGTACAAAGCTGTCGAGTCGTGCGCCTCGCATAACCCAGGCAGACCATCGATGCTCTGCAGATTCTTCTTGGACCAGTAATCTTTGAGTCCGCCTTCGGCGATACCTGCAGCTTCTCCAGTCTCCGCAGCCTTGAGATCAATGCGCTCAAGCCTGCTGGCGTACTGGAGGAGCTTGTTCCGATGACCGACAAACTGATAAAAGGGGACGGAATAGCCGCAGGACTGGGGCACATCAAGTAAGCTAGCTGATACGGCGACAAAAGACAATGCTTGGTGGTGACATACTGTGCCGACTTTGTGGACATCAATCTTGATGATAGAGCGAGACCCAGGGAGACGCTTCTCTGTAGGGATCAATGAGTTGTAGTCCTTCGTGCCAAACTCGAATACGGTCCCTAGTACAGCATGCGTCAGAATTCGGTTATGGGACTAGGGGGGCATACCCTTTCCAAAGAGTCTCACAATACGCGGGGGTCCCTCGAAAGCATTGAAGAACACAGTGATTCTGCCATTCTCACGAAGATGGGCAATGGTCTCGACACCTGCGTATGTCGAAGGTCAGCAACACAATAGAGACAAGTGTCTCAGGGAACCAACCGCTTCCCGTCATGTCCTCGTACCAGACGGTGTGCGAGTCAACGACGTGGAATGTGCCTTCCAAGCCTTTAGACGACACATTGACGTGTCCCTCAGCATGTAACGGAGCAGTGGCCACCCAGAAGACATGCTGCTTCTCAATGAACTCGATGATGAATTGAGGTATTTCACCGAAGAATTTACCCATGGTCGTAGGAGGGAGACCAGAGATAACGACATTGTTGACTCACACAGCCTGAGGTTCGGCCGGTGTCAAATGACATCTGAGGAAGACTGAGGCCTGAGGCTCGACTGAGCAATTCCTGCCTAGGGGAGACTTTAGCTGGTACGTTTTCCTCGCAGTCTCTTCTAGCTTAGCTGCCACTATGGTCCGCCATTGAAGGCGGAATGAAGGTAATTACAGTAAAGAAGACAGGCAAATCCCGAGTGCATTTGACTGATTACTACGGCAAGTCGGCATCTCTACTGGAGAGAAATACGTTAGCTCAGCCTGTTTATCTTGCAGCACTGTGCTTCGGCTCCTTGAAGCTTCGACTCTCAGCGCTCCACTTTGAATCTGCCCACTCCCTATTTTTCATTTTCATTGAGACACCACAGATTAGCGTTTTGTCCATTGTATATTAGGCTCAACATAGATTAGTCTGTCCTGGGAGTAGATGAATTAGCGTAATCGTGGCGTCGTGCAAAGTCCGTCTATATAAAGTGTGTACGATCCAGGTACAACAATGCAATCACCACTCCATCCATTCGCCGTACATGTTAGGTCGTTCTCCGCGTATATACGCCTCGAAGGTGCGCTTCATAACCGTTGACCAGTCCAGATCTCGCAGTTCCTGCTCTACTTTGATTGCCGCTGATGAGGTGCTGGCCGCCGCCGCCAATAAAGCGTTTTCACCTTCCTTGAACTTCGGGCCCAAGTCTGGATAGTTTCGTGAGGTGTCGAATGGCTTCACCCTGGAGCATGTTGAGCGCAAACGTAACGGCAGGATAAAGAGAACGAACCATGGACTGTGATAATGGTACGAATAGGCGCCGCTGAAGAAACCGTGGAAGCCAAGGGCCTGGGGGGCTGCTCCTTGCGAAGCGGGAGTGTTGAAGAAGTCCGCAAAGCTTGCATTGGGTCAGGTGGAGCCCTGGACTGCACGAACGAGAAGGGCTTACTTTGTGAAATAGGGCTGAGGCGGCCTGTCTCTCTGGAAGTCTTCGTGGTTTAGCCACGCAGGATCAAAGAGCGCATCAGGCAACCGCGTCAAAAGGCCTTCCAAGTAAGCCTGCTCAGTATAGAGAGACACAGTCATAGGGTGGAAATCGAGCCCATTCTTCAATGCCGTCCGGAATAGGAACGTGCCCAATGCAGAACCTTTGCTCATGTGGAGGACGGCGGTGTTGTATTTCTTGTGCCATGACCAACGATACGCAAAGGCGCCTTTCCATCCAAAGAGCTCCTCCCAGTCGCGTAGAAGGATCGTGTCTGCGTCGAGGTAGATCCCGCCGAAACGATGGGTGAGGACAAACCGTGCCATGTCTGACAACACCGTCGAGAGTCTGTTGTACGCGCCAGCCTCCGGAAGCTTGGTAGCACTTTCTGTGGAATTGTCGCCAGCAGACGTTGAGACATCTTTCTGCTCCGGTTCGGGAACGTGTAGGACGTGAGAGCCAGACTTGAAGAGACTGTCCATGGAGCGCCATTCATTCCTGATTTCTGGAATGCCATCGAGCATCTCAGTGGTGTTCCATAGCTTGAACTTGATGATGTCCTTGAAGCGCGGATGAAGGAAAGGCGACGCCCAAGGGTTTTGCTTCAGCTCGTCGTACATGTCATGTAGCGCATTTGGGGGAGGAGATACCGCTTCTGGCGCAAGGTTAATCCAGACCCAGAATTGGGGCCGACAGGCAGCGTCTTCTGGATAGGATTTGTAATGTAAACCAGTTTTCTGCGTGAATAGGAAGGACATCAGTGCAGTGTATGGCTTGTCTGTAATAGGTCCTCCCCAAAATATGTGGAAGATGCGAGGATTCTCTGGGTCGCACGGCGAGTCGAGGAGGGCCGTTGGTCGGTATTTCTGGAGTGGTGGAAGGGATAACGATTCCCATTTGTCGGACGGAGGTAAGGGTTGGAGCTGCAGCGCGTCTTGTGAGACTAGTTTCGGTGCTTCCTTCTCAAGATAGATATACTGCCAATCGTCGACGTTCGATCTACGGACGCGATTACCGACGTCCAAGCCTCCGCCTATGCGAAGGACTTCGAGACAATCTCGGACGTACTACACATTGAATTTCAGTACGCGGACCCTGGGACGAGTCTATGTAGAACATACCTTCTTTTGCTCGAAATCACACATCTCTAGGATGATGTCTAGATCGGCAACACTGCCTGCGACAGGACGAGGAGGATAGGCCACATTTGGTGGTTGACTCTGCATATCAAGGTATACGCGAAGGGGCCCCACTCCATTTGTAGTCGTACCATTGGCGCGGTCGCGGGATCTTTTCTCCGGGGGAAGTGCTGGGTTCATAGGAGGGGACGGCAATTGGAGTTCCTGCGGCACTGTGTTACGCGTCAGTGATGAGGAACACTAGACAAACAGTGTGATAGAGACGCACAATTCCGTCGAGTTGGGTAATGCCCGCTCATCACTTCCCACTGCCATATCCGTCGCAGATCCTCGTCTCTATATACCACCGTCGCCCGCGACGATGGGGTCGGCCATGGCGCTGCTGGCCAATTTTTATGCCTTGAGCCGAAGCGGACCGTAAAGGCAAAAATGATGTAGCACGTAAGTGCTAAAGCGGCGAGCAGCGCTAGAATACCGCGTTTTCTTGCCAAAGTCGGCGGCAGTCGTCTATGATTCGGAACCCAAAGCCGTAGGGCTCGTTTGGGCGCGCCAGGGATGGGTATTGAGATGGGAATGAACCATGTCCGCGTCTGTGGGCCCCCTAGGTAATACTTCTCCTCCATGACCGAGCTGTAGTGCGGTATGCCAATGGTCAGCCTCGACCGAGTCCGCTGGTGTGGTGACGGAGAAAAAGCCATGTTGGCGCGGTCGACGAGGGTTGTCGTCGCAGAACTAAGGGAAGAAGAGAAGTTAGGAGCAACTTTCCAGCCTAAATGGGGCTGAGTACTTGCCACCAACATCAATCCTGATTGTCGGAGAATCTGAACAGGCAACTGGTGTCAAGGCCAGGTCAAGGCTGTCGAAGTAGGTAAGCTAGGCAGTGCAGTCAAGACTCAAGACCTGGACAGAGTAACCCGGGCACTCATCATGCCCAAGGACACAGCTTGAACCAAAGCAGTAATAGCATACATATTCTTTTTCGATACAATTACGATACAGTTCAAGTTGTCCCTACTTCTTGGAGTACATAGCGTGCAGCTTGTTGCGAGCTCACATCCGAACCTCTCCTAGTCGGCGCTTCTTGCTCGATGTCAATTGAAGGATCGTACTGGATAGACGGCGCCATTCCACGAATCGCACCCATGTTGATCTCTGTGCCAGACGAGTCCTCCAACACGGATGGCGCTCTTCCACTAGTCGCACTTCGTCCGAAAAGCAAGGAGTCGGGACGCGTCCGCAGGAGGAGGATCACATTCAGCAACCCGCTGAGCCCATAGAGTGATATGACAACTAATGTGACAGCGGATGGCGCATCGTCGTCACTGAAGGTTATCCAGCGGACCACGCTGAGAGGCAGAATGAGGACAGAATAAACAACGGGGTATCTGTGATTCGGTCCTGTAAGAAGACCTGTCGTGCAAGGGGATACGAATTGGATACGTACGCAAGCATGACCCAAGGCTTAGGCCTCATGGTAAGGTCTTCAGCGGTATTGTTTCGCCGACTCATGACGGTGAACTTCCACCATGACCGCTCATCGAAGTTGATATTCCCCCGGCTCCAGAAGAAAAGAATCACATAAAGCACTAGGGAGATGCCCATTGTAATCCAGAACCAAACGTATTCGCCCGCAATTCGCAGACCGCTATGGTGACTTCCGATCCAGCACCAATACTAAACCCAAGATCAGTATATTCCCATAGACGCTGACGTCCAGCTTACGGGAGTAGGCTGTTCGTATGATGAGTTGGTGACATTCCCAACAACTACCATGATGACTATGAACAGCCACATTACAGCAACGACCACCGCAGAAACGAGGATGCCATCTGCAGGTTTTGTCGTGTTGGCTAGATTCCAACGAATCGATGCGAATGTGTATATCGCGATTGCCTGTTCGGGAAGGGTTCATTGGTGAACGGTCACATATTGGGCTAGCCTTGGACCCCTCACCAACGTTGTAATGGCCACACCGGTTTCACCTAGTTGCTGAATAACACCTAGAGTTCGGGTTGGCGATAAGATTACAAACAGGTCTCAACTGGTACCTTGAGCGGTGCAGAAGGAACCGACTTGTACCTTTCCTTCATTTACCCAGTTGATGTCCAATACCGCTCCTAGAGCCTGCAGAAAGTCTGCAGAGAACAGAGATAGCTGAAGCAGTACGAATCAGACGTGTATCCGTCAAGGGAGACGCGGATGAATTCACCATGAAGACGTCTGACGGCTCTTGGATAAAATGCCAATTACGGACCAGTGTTGCGCGGGCATGACGGTAAGCGTTATGCTGGGATTCGGGTCGTTAAACGCGCGCGGTCCGAACCGACCAGAGAAACCTACACTTATGATCCAAAAAACGTAGAGGACAGCGAAAAGCGACACAAATCCACTTTCGGAGACAATCTTCGGTGAAGGAGAATCAGCGTCGCAGCGTTTCGATGGTACGGGCAGGGCGCACCGTCAAGCCGATACTCTGACCGCGTGTCAAGCAGTGCGTGGAGCTCGTACTGCCACTGGTGCTTTGCAAGTATTCTGAAGGCTCGCATATGATCCCCTGAGTGTACTGATCGTATGGAATAGTGACATTCATGTTTCCAGACATCTTAAGTGAGGAGTCAGCGTGTCTCATATGTCAGGCAGTCTTGGGCCGCGCTAACCAGACAAAGTCTCAAGAGAGACGCAGTAGTTTCCAGCGCCGTTGATGGCTAAGTCGGGATTCCAGTGATGGAAGGACGCAAACGCGGCCCTTGCTCAAAAACTGTTTATACCGTTGTCCACCATTACAGCTGTACAAGCTAGGGTGATACGCATCCAGGCCCCCGGGTCATTGAAGGCTGTGCATGTCCAGCCTTCCGTATGTCAGGTTTAAGCGCCAGTGAGGGTTTGTAGAAGTTCCACTGAAAATGAGACGCGAGTTCGGGCAAGAGGGAAGAAAATTGGAAGAAAACGCTTTGTGCATGTCTCTCGTGATCCGTGGTGGTATTACCCTTAGACTAAGACTGTGGCGGTGACTGCCCTTTTCGACTTTGATTCCCACGGTGGCGACCCCAACCTTGACTTGGCACTGTCAGTCTCTGTCAGTGTCTTGTCACCGATGCCTACCACCGCCCTGCATCTGCATAATCGAACCGCACTTCTGCAAGCCCCTTGCAACACTCCTGCGGCTCTGAACTGATGTGTATGGCTATCTACAGTCTTACGGACACCCAATCTACCCTAGCCCAGCCCTACCCGACACAGCCGATCTCAGAAGCGCTACTTGCCACGCCCCGACACAAAGTACACTTGTCCTAGGAGTTGCGCTAATCTAAGTCTGACGTGAGAACTGGTCCATGTTTCCTCCATCTCCTGAGTGCCTTTCGCTATTCCCCAAATCGTGCTGATATTCGATTGTGGTTTCAGGATGAGTGGAGAGTCGACTGATTGCATCGCAAAATATCATTTACGCGACAAGCAGGCTCCATGTGACCCGCTAAACATCAAACATAATGATACTAATATCGGGCAAACCGCCCGCACTTCGCTTGCCTTGCCTTAGTCACTCGCTAAACATATAAAGCATCACCGCTTTCCGCCACTCGTTCATTTCTTTTTCTGCCTGTTCGCAGGTCCTTCTATTTGTTTTCTCTTTTTCTTCTTCTTCTGTCTTTGTTTTTTGAAGATCGCAATGGGCGTTCTACGAGCCACAGTCCCTATGGCCTTCCTGGCTGCCTTTGCCGACTTGGCATTCAGTCAAGCAGTGACGCCGACAGTCCCAGGACAACCACTTCAGACTGGTGCTGTTGGGCAATTCGAAATCATCGGAGACAGTGGTGTCAGCGCGCAGCAGGTACGGCTCGTCGTCGTCTTGTGAGACAAGATCTCTCATATCCTTCCAGCTGTTCTTGGGAACAGAAGACAAAGTCTACATTGTTGACAAGGTCGAGGGGAACCCTCTCCAGGTCGGGGGTCATCCAGCATGGGCAACAGGTAGCTTATGATACCTGTCTCTCTTAATACACGAGACGTTGACCGCAGGTACTATTCATTCCAGAGTTTTCGATCTCGTCTAAGACCGCCAAGCCCATGGACGTCTACACAAACTCATTCTGTGCTGTACGTCGCGTCCTTTTCTCTCTCAACGCGTCACTGAATGTCTTGCAGGGTGGCAACGTTATGGGCGATGGAACATGGCTCAACGTTGGTGGTAATCAAGCTGTGACATACGGTGGTCTACAAGCGGACAGCCAAACCGGCGGTGGACCTTATGATGATCCGGATGGGCGTCAATCGTATGTTCATGTCTTGTCCTCCTTGAACTTCAGGCGTCTAATGTTATTTCCCAGGTTGCGGTTAGTTTTACCTAGACCTGATCCCTACCACTGTCTGACACAAAAGACAGGCTGTTGAAGCCATGCGACGATGACTCCTGTGAATGGACTGTCTACGGGGATATGTCTAAACCGCGTTGGTATCCGACTGTGTAAGTCAAATATGCCGCTCGCAATGACACGAGCTTACCTTGTGTCAGCGAGGCGTTAGAAGATGGGACGCTCATAATCGTATGTGTCAATCTTGAATATCAATCTTCAGACTAACATCAATAACAGCTCGGCGGTTGCATCAACGGCGGCTACGTGAACGACGCAGGTCAAGACAACCCCACTTACGAGTTCTTCCCCAGTCAGGGAGATCCTATCACATCCCCAACTCTAGAGAACTCGCTTCCCACCAACCTCTACCCTTTGACATGGCTACTTCCTTCTGGCAAGATTTTGCTACAGTCTAATTGGAACACCACTCTTCTGGATTACCACACTGGGGACGAAACGCCGCTCGATATGATGCCGGACGCTGTTCGCACTTATCCTGCTAGCGCTGGGACAATCATGATGCCACTGACCCCGGAAAACAACTGGACTGCGACAATCTTATTCTGCGGAGGCACCAACCTCCAACCTGACCAGTACGTATAGAATTCGTCCTTCGTCATGCGTCAATTTGACTTCTTTCAGGTGGATCACCGATTGGCCCATTGTTGACTATGCAGCCTCCACGTCCTGCCAGAAGATTAGTCCCGATGTTTCTGGATCATACACGCCTGACGATCCCCTGCCCGAAGGACGTTCCATGGCCAACTTCATCTTCCTGCCTGACGGAAAGATTTTCTGTGCCAATGGGGCTGAGACTGGTGATTTGATACTTGTCCCGTATGTGTTCCAGAGGAATTAAGCGTGAAGCACAGGTACTGCTGGTTATGGTAACGACTCTTGGGCTATCGGTCAGTCGTACGCGGACAAGCCAGTGCTTACGCCTGTCATCTATGATCCCCAAGCCCCGGCTGGTAAGCGCTGGTCCAGTGATGGCCTTAGTGCGAGCACAGTTCCTCGCATGTATCACTCCACTGCGACATTGCTACCCGATGGTATGTTGTAAACTTCACCCCAGCTGAATCCATGTCGACATACTTTCTTCCGCCCAGGTGCCATCCTCATTGCTGGCTCAAATCCTAACGCCGACTACAATGTCGCGCCCGGCATCAAGTACCCGACAGAGTACCGCGTTGAGCGATTTTACCCTTCCTATTACAACGAGCGTCGCCCGGAGCCGAAAGGCCTTTTGAGCCAGCTATCTTATGGCGGATCCTACTTCGACATCATGCTGGACTCTGACGACTTGTTCGGCAACGTCGACAATCTCGCAACGGCGAAAGTTGTTCTCATCCGCACAGGCTTCTCGACTCACTCGATGGTAAGCTGCATCTTCATCTCATTTCTCGTCAAGCGTAACTAATGCTGAATTGCAGAACATGGGACAGCGTTTCGTCGAGCTGCAGACCTCGTATGTTGGATACGCGAACAACACCGGGGTGTTGCATGTCAACCAGCTTCCACCCAACGCTGCCATTCTCACCCCCGGTCCCGCCTTGTGCTTCGTCATCGTGAATGGCGTCCCCTCCGTTGGCGTCCAAGTCATGGTTGGAAGTGGCAAGGTCGAGAAACAGAAAGTTCAGGCCGCCGACAAGCTTCCAGATTCCAATATCTTCCGTTCTAGCGCCACGGGAAGCAACAACGGTGTCACTGGCAGCTCTGACAGTGACTCTTCGAAAAACTCGGCATTGATTCCTCGACCTGTCCTCTTCACCCTTCTCGTCACCGCGCTACTACCCTTCCTATGGTCGTAACAGTACCTCGCTTTCTTTTCCGCTTATTTCTTGTCTCGAGGGTCAATCATCCTTTCACGACTTTGTTACGGACATTTTTATGACCGGATGGACTGGATTGTTATTTATTACAGGGACTTAATGCATACTCACTACCACTACATGAATTAGACGGCTACGCCGGACTCTTCTGATTTCGTACCGCCGCTTCAATCCGTAGTTTACTTCTTTCATCGCGGCACTGCATTTTTCTAGTACATTCAGTGATACCACTCACTCAGTCTTTCGCTAATGGATCAAAGTGCTGCGTTAACTCCTGCATCCTAACTGATAGCCTATACTAATGTGCACAGATTCGAGTCGATTCCTCCTTCTCAAAGCAATATTTCGCAAAATCTGTGAGGCCAGGAGGAGCGTAAATCACGCTCAGCTTACCCGGAAACATTCTGAGTTTCATGGCACCTCTATTCTCCAGTCCCAGCTTCTCCAAAACACGTTGACTACTCGCATTGGAAGGAGATGTGATCCCCACGATCTCCTCCACACCAAAATGCTCTCGGGCATGGTCCATTAGCGCCCTCGCCGCCTCTGTCGCATATCCCTTCCCCGCCCCTGCTTCGCTGAGCGCGAACCCAATATCCGGCCACTGGAGCAGCGTCTCCGGATCGCACTCTGGGCGCGTCCTTATCAGGCTCACGATCCCGACGGGATATCGTCCGCCAGACTCCGTCTTGCGGGATATCATATATATCCCGTACCCATCAGCGGCATGGATGGCCTTGATGCGACCGTTGATGATAGCCCGTGCTTTTTCTACAGTGTCTGGCCTGCTTGACGCCCCAAGGGCACCAAGCGCAGTTTTGAAGGCAGGCGAAGAATATACATCGATGATGCACTGGCAATGTTCGGTGGATTCGGGAAGGAAATGCGAGATTACGAGGCGGGGAGTGTCGATGGCGAAGGCAGGATCGGGTTTCGAATCAGGCATGCTGGGGGGACTAGAACGAGTGCAGCATGACTACAAATACAAGTCTTTATCATCCCAAGTATCTCCGTCGCCCCTTGTCAGGGATCGTGTCACGGTGGACACTGACATTTCAGAAATGTATCGCGAAGCTTTGACCAGCGACGGCAGATTCGCACCCGTACCTAATCCTCACCCCAACCTCTAGGGGATCCCATACTTCGCCATATCCTTCATTTCCGGAAGGGCGAATACTGCACTCTCTCCGAACGGCTTTAAGTTTTTGACGCCCCGGTCCTCCAACCCTAGCCTCTTCAAAACAGCCACACTCTTCGCGTTGTTGGGATTACAGAAGCCCAAGACCTCCTTCACTCCGTACTCCTTCTCCGCATAGGCCATCAGAGCTTGACCAGCCTCGGTGGCGTATCCTTTCCCTGTTGCCTCGGGAAGGAACGCGAAACCGATATCAGGTACGGGGAAGTCATCCCCTTGGCTCATCTGGATGGTGCCAATAAGGCGGGAATCCTCTTTGAGCGTGACAAGGTAGATTCCAAAGCCGTATTTTGAATGCAGGCCCTTTATGCGGCCGTCGATGAAGCGCTTTGCGATTTCCGGAGTGGTGATACCGGTCTTGCCGGAATTTGCGACAAAAAGCGGACTGTTGTAGAGGGCGACGAGGAAGTTACAATGATCATCGTTGTCAGAAAGGAGATATGAGATGGTGAGGCGTGGCGTGTCAATGGTAAATGACGGGTCTGGCTTCCAGTCGGCCATGGTGGTGATGTGGATAGGGAGAGGTCTACGCGCTTCGTCTCGTCGTGACGCCTTTCATAGTGATCGCTATCGGATAAGAGAACGGTTCCGACGCTTGTGAGTCAGGCGACCATGCGTATATCAGCGGTCGAATAGGAGATGGGATGAACTGCGTCAGACCGGAAGGCGCCGCGGCCATATAGAACTGACTGAATTTCACTGTTTTTCACAGATACCCTCCGCTCGTCCCAGTACCAAATCGATCTCCCAGACCTTTTGCTTCTCGAATCATTTTGTTTCGTTTGCCATCATCCATCAAGCGTCCGCCAAGGGACATGTCTCGTGAATGGTCCCAGATCGCCTTTGTAGGATCCTCGTCCTCATCTTTCTGCCCTGCAAGTGCTTTCGAATGCTCTTCGACAAGTGCCCCTCCACGAACCTTGCGCTGTAGACAAGATGAGAAGATACGAGTAGGTGTTAGCCTATCACGCACAGTGTGGTCATCGACGCCTCTCCTGATGTTTTCGTCTCGCTTCTGTTTTTTCCGAGCTTCCAAGGCCTCTTCAGCACTTAGAGCGTCTTCAGTATTGACGACACGTCTCCGCTTCCCCGTCACCTCGTCCGCCAGTCGCTGCTGTCGCTCAGCGGGCGTCTCTGTCCACAGGTTGCTGTCAGTATTTTTGGCCGCTGGTGCTGCTGACTTCGCGAATTGGCGTGGCCGATTGAGTTTGGTGGGATCGAGAGCTAGTAGGTTTGTTCAGTCAATGCTTTCCATGTGGCAAATAACGACGCGTACTAGCTAACAATTCTGATGACGTCGGTGGCCTCAGCATCCATTCGTCGCGCTTGGGGGCTTTGGGCTTGGAAGCTTCCTATACACAGTTGGCTTTCAGACATGCAAGAGATGTGATAACAAACTCGCCTCTATTTGCTGCCGACGCCGTTCTTCTTTCTCCAGAAACTGCTTTACGCCATCCACTTCGGATTGACTGCCCTGTGCTGACGGTGGCAGCGGCCGCGGCCCAACGTCGTCGTCCGAATCATCATCGGGATGATACGAGCTCGGTAAGGAAGGTCCTTTCACTGGCTTTGCTGGGACGTAGACCGACGGTGCCGCATGTCTGGAAGCTACCAGGTCCGGTGGGAGAGACGGAGCATAGTCATCCTCGTCTTCGTCCTCGTTCTCGACATGTTGAACTTTGAGAGACTCGGGTGGTATTTGTGGGCCCGCAACAGAGGGCCCAGAAAGCACAGAGTCATCTTCCTCGGCAGCACGGTTTCTCGGCACTTGCAGATGAGGAGGCAGCTCTGGTCCAATTCCAGGCATGGTGGTAGTCAATTGGAGAGTTGCAAGGCGCGATCAATTCGCGCCCAATTAGGGTTGCCTGATCGACCATCTGAAGACTGTATGCAGCCAACAAAGGTGCCCGATGCCCCTCACAACGTTTCAATACTTCAGCCATTTCAAGCCGTTAAGCATTAAGGCGAACATGTAAGTATACTTACTTCGAACTTGAAGTCGAAGTCAGTGGGAGCTCCCAATGCGCCACAGATTCATATTGACATGATTTCTTTATGCTTCATCGCCTCCTTGGCTCAGTTGGCTAGAGCGCCAGTCTCATACATCAGTGTGACCGAGCAAGCTCGGGTAATCTGGAGGTCGCAAGTTCGAGCCTTGCAGGGGGCAGTGAGTGACCATTCTCGCCTTTTTTGACGCTAAGTACCATTCGGTTGAGTCTTGAGTCTTGACTAGTTAGTAGTCTAGGGTGGCGAAGTATACCTCCCCCCCGGTATGTTACCAGTTTCTTACTGACCCCACCCGACCCCCCAGGTATCGATACGGTAAGTTACCGTCGATTAGTCACATGACTATTTCACGTGATGTCCGTGGCGCATTTTCCGCCCCGGCTCAAATTGGATCGATGTTTGAGTTTTTCACCTTATATTTGATGTCTCTAAGCATTTTATGGGTGCTATAAGTGAGCCTCAGTGTAAGCTGAGTATCGGGTGCCCTGCCGCCACCTGTAATGCCATCCCGCCCCTCCCGCCGTGCTGTGCGCTTCTCACATGTACAGGTCACGTGGATTGCTCACGTGTAGGTAAGTTACCTACCTCCCGACCGTCGAGGTAACTTACCAGTAAGTTACCGGTAACTTACCGTCACAAACCGGTCCGGTACCGATACCTATGGTTTACTTCGCCACCCTATAGTAGTCACTAGGGTGGCGAAGTAAACCCACCCTGTAGGTTTGAAAATTGAAACCATTACTTACTGACCCTCCTTTTAGAGCAAGTTTCAATACTGTTACTAACAGTTTTGATCCCAGCATGTGATCATTTCACATGGTTCTGTGGCGCAATTACTCTCGGAGCCTACTGTGGCCTTGCTGTGGCCTTGCGATAGCCGAGCATTGATTTATACATGCTATTGTTATACCAGAGAAGTCTAGAGTAGGTTTACTAGTCAAAATCAATACTGTAATCAACATCATTCTCGTCTACCTCCGTCGGCTCATTGTTTTCAACAACTATGGACCTCTTTTGTCCACCATCTGTTCCCGTGAAATGATCATGTGCCAGTCTCGAAACCATCTAACCTACCCGCCGACCTTTCGAAACCGTATTGATACCGTTAATAACCGTCACAAACCCTAGGTGTATCAAAACCTAGGGTTTACTTCACCACCCTAGTCTTGACTCTTGATATTTTTCAAGATTTTCGATTCTAGATTCTAGAATCTAGAATGTGGGTTTGAAAAAATTTGAGTCTTCAGACTCCAGATGGTCAGAGACTACACTCCAGAGTCCACAGTCCGCCAACCGCATAGTACATACACGAATCACGAATCAACGTCAGCAGCGCGGTGAGAGTTCCTGGGTAGTGCCTCTTCTTGCTGGAAACTGGAATACATATAAGTATGCTTCTAGATGATAGATAAGTAAAGTGTTCAGTGGGCCATGTATTACGACCTGATCGTAGTAGTACTGAGGAAAGCCGCCTTCACGGAGATTGCTACGTGCCGCGCGACTGAATCCGCATTCTCCGTGTTGTCTTCATCTTTCATCATGTCCGGAAACGAAGGATTTTGGACAACCCCAAGGCCTAGGCCTAACCTTTCAGTCCAAGACCTCACTGTACGTATTAGCGACCGTGACGCGTCGCCTGGTTGAATGAAGTCGAATGAACTTTGAAGTACACTCAGTGGTTCGACGTACTCAACTTTCCTTCATATGTCAAGCTTACTCTTAATTGCGCGGTTACTCAAGGTGAGATGGGAAGCGACCCGAATGCTTCAAGATGCGGTGATACAAAAACTAGGACGAACGTTACAATGTCGACGCGTCTATTGCGGACCCACTTTGATACCCTTGCTTTGTAGTAGTTCCACCAGTTCTCCGCGTTCATGCATGGCCATTACATCGTCCGCTCCGCCTAGACTTTCCCCAAGCACAATCATGTTTGGGAAAGTTCCGCGCCCGGTTATGCGTGTTAGCAAACTCTTTATTTGTGGGGCGTCGTCCCGCAAGTCGACTTCAATGACGAGGGGTTCTGGCGAGAGTGGTTGTAGGGGAGTCAGAGCTGCAAAATGTGCTGGAAGCGGAGGGGGAGGCGAAGGGAAATGAGGTGATGACGGCGAGAGTAGCAGGGACTTGAGGCGACGGGAATACGGGCAATACGACTGTCGACGGATGAGACACTTGAGGATTACCATGACTTGACAGAGACTACCTTGCTGAATATGACCACCGGGTGCTCAGCGTCTATTCTCTGCCGCTCTGCCGTCCAGTCCATGTCTCCGCCTTTGCCATCGCCATCCACTGCATAGACCTTCATGTCGACGGGTTTTGTCGGGTCGTGTGTAACATCGTGGGCAAGTGTGTGAACAGAGTCGCCCGTCACCAGGTGGATAACACCATAGATCTCTGGCACACTCGCTTTTCTGCGCAGGCTGATTGCATTGAAGTATGTCGAGGATGAGGACGGAGATAGGACGTAGATAAACACAAGAATGACCAGCGTAAGGACAACGTAGGCGCGCTTTGGGACAGGTGGCATGATGATTCCTGGAAGATGAACGAGGCTTTCGAGCAGACCTGGAGCAGACTAAGGTTGACAAGGTCAACTTCAAGCCCCGCAAGGGCCGCCAGAGCAGGTCTCGGGCCTCTCGGCTTACAGAAGGATTTGATCCGAATCCCGTTCCTGGTTTCATTTTCAATTTGGGTGCCGTTCGTTCCAGGTTCGTTCAACTTCTACATCATTGACCACCTCGACTTCGTCCTTCATGTCACTTTCGTCATTTCCTCCTGGTGTCAGCTTGGGCCATGTCGGTGAAACCTCGCAAGAGACCTTCCAATTGACGTAGCGATGTCTGCAATTCTAGGCGGCTCCCTTGTCTAGCCTCCTGGCAGCTGCTAACATTTGCTCACAAGGAAAACATGAGGCTTTAGGAAGTGCTGACAGTCTTGACACGTCCGCGCGACAGTGGCGCTCATTTCGAGATGATTTCATAGGACTTTGACCAAATCTATCCGGTCTTTCACAGCCTGTTCACAGCTCAACGTAAATCCGAGTCAATAGGGCACACAAAATGGTGCCTGTATGAGCTCATAACAACAACCCAGCTGTCATAGGCTATCACCTTGGCGTTTGTATATCCAATTCTTGACTTTGTGACTGTTTCTCGGGAGAACGGATTAACGCAAAGTCGCGAGCGATGGCGTCTAAGTAAGTATACGCGAGCATATCGATGCGACCACGACACGTTACGGTTAATCTTCCAGGACCCGTTACTCTGGAGATTTTCCCTCAGCGGCATGTCATGTCCAGACGAACTTCCTTACGCCATCATGGTCAGGTTTGAAAGGGTCGAAACAAGGCCGTGTCATTCTCTGTCATTCTGGGTGATCCTGGAGCCTCTATAAAAGTCCAGAAAATTCGGTATGTTTGCAATTCCGGTTCACAATCTCCTCCCATGTTTTTCAGACCGCTCGTAGTGCTGGCTATAGCCTCCCCGCGACTAGTCTGGTCTTTGCCTCAGGTTTGCGAAACCATCGCGGCCGCCACATCGAACACGAGCTATGTCTTCTATCCGGGCATCATATCCCCAATCCTGGGTATAAACAACTACCCTAAGGACAACGCTCACTGGGCCTCGTCAAGCAGCCAGGTCTCCCTGTGCAGTGTCGAGCCCGGAACGGCAGAGGACGTTGGCATCATAGTCAGTACTTCTGAAGCTGGTCAATGCTATTCACCGTCTGATTTGACATTTAGCTTGGTATCTTGAGCTCAACGCAGACAAACTTTGCGGTCAGGACCTCTCCCTCGACTACATTACACGTTTCTGATATCTTACGACAGGTGAAAGGTGGTGGACATGCCTCCAACCCTGGGTTTTCTTCCACCGACGGGGTCCAGATTGCCATGAGCCGCTTCTCTGGAATCAACTATGACGCGGCCTCGCAGTCTGTGGTGATTGGTGCCGGTCTCATCTGGGACGACGTTTACGCGGCACTCGAGCCCCATAATGTCATTGTCGTTGGCGGCCGAGTTACCGGGGTCGGTGTTGCTGGGTTTGCACTCGGCGGAGGTATGTCCCGCAGTCATGTTTTCTGCTCTTTCGCTCAAGGCCGATTGAAGGATATTCGTGGCTCACGAATCAGCGAGGGCTGACCATCGATACGATCCTCGCGTTCGAGCTAGTGAAGCCAGACGGGACCGTTGTAGAGGTCACGCAGCAAAGTGAGCCGGACTTGTTTTTCGCTCTGAAGGTACGTCCGACAGTCGTCTTTCAATATGTCCAGATCACATACTGATTGCCTTTGTTGACAGGGCGGAATGAATAACTTCGTAAGCCTCCAATCAAGGCTCTGGTTCTTGCCTCAGGCCTGACACTTTCATTTCAGGGTATCGTCACGAAGTTCACCCTCCAGACCTTTCCTCAAGGCCAGGTTTGGGTAAGGGGATTTCCTCTTTTTCCTTTTGGTCGAGTCTCATCATGAACAGGGAGGCTTGATAACCTACACCCTTGATCAAATCTCTAAAGTCAATGCCGCGACTTTGAAGTTTTCCAACAACGTGACGGATCCGAAGGCTGGGATCATCACAACATACAACTTCCTACTGGGTCAGGTATGTATTTCCTCCGTGATTTATTATATCAACAAATTTCATTAAACGTCTGTTCCGCAGCCCGGAGTTTCTCAGATATTGTTCTACGACTCCCCCGAGCAGCCTGATGGCATCTTTGATGATTATCTCGCGATTCCCCACCTGACCAAGGATGTTTCAACGCGATCCTTTTCCTCCCTAGTCCAATCGTCGCCGGCCAACGCTACTGCAGGAACACGGTGAGATCTCAAATCGGTTTTGCGTCTCGGTCGCTGATGAGTGTTCAGAGCCTTGTTCCACACCGTGCCACTTCTTCAGTATACTCCGACTCTGATCGACGCAATTGTGAACGAGACAACAGTAAGCGGTCTGGCATTCACCCAAAGTCGGCAACTGAATGTCTTCTAGTTCTGGGGCGCGAAGCTCGGTCTCGCCTCCGGCTCCTTCATCTCATATGACGTCGAGCCATTCCTTCCCACATTGTTCTCGCACAACTCTCAGCAAACGGCATACCCACCGTCCCGGTCACTTCCTCTCCTGCCTCTAAACCTGTACTTCGCCTGGTCGCTCGAGGTCTCGGATGCGCTATTCCACGACGCCATCAAGCAAAGTGCGCAGCAGATCTACAATGTTGCTCTCGGCGAAGGCCAAACAGGCATTGTCGGTGCAGCACTGTATCCAAACTACGCGGTCTATGATACTCCGGTAGACAGCATATACGGGGACAACCTCAGCCGTTTGAGGGACATCAAGGCATCTGTGGATCCAGACAACGTTATGGGTCTTGCCGGTGGCTTCAAACTATAATTAATCAGTCATGTGCCTACCATGTCGAATTTCTATGTGTATTTTCTGGCGTGATTGGGACGCTGCGCGGTGTCCGCTCAAGTCAGTCGCTGCAGTCGGTTCTTACCATCTAGAATCATTGAGTGTAGCATCATCCCATATTCCGGGCCATTGCCAACCTCTCAAGAATGGCCCGCGTTTTGAGAGAGCTCTCGTACTGTGAGCAATGGCCCGCTTACAGAAAGAGTCTCACGCGTCAATAGACAGGTCATTGCCGCCAAACTATAGCGAAAGATGTCGGCGCCATCGTCAGTTCGTCTCGTGGCTCACTAACCAGCATGGCCTAGCTCTTAACAACATACAAAGCTTCGAGCTTGCCAATGTAAAGCTTGACTGCAACATCTCTGAGATCACGCACTAGTCAGATCTTGATTTCTTCTTTGCAGACAAGGTAGTATGCCTGCACACCTCAACTCGTTTGACTCTCTGATGAACAACTTCGTACGTTCAATTCACGCCAGACCTGCGTCGCTCAAATGAGCATCTGGAGGGCACTGTCACGGAAACTGTACTCTTGAAGACGTTCTTTCAAGATCAAGTCTGGAGAGGTCCACATCATACTCTACACTGCCCATCAAGTCCAGCAATTCGGTGCAGCGACTCTCAAGTGTACTCGGGAAGTCGCCGAACCAAAGGCTCAGCTTATCACGTCCTATATCTTCTCGCCCGGGGTCCTATGAGTTTTGGTCTTATCAAAAGCTCAGTCCGGTCGGTTGGTTCATTCCCCCGATAGTTGACTCCGGGCGCCTTGGTCTTCTACGACGCGCCGACTGCATCTTCGACGATTACCTGAAGCTCAGTCGCGATGGCAGTGCTGCTCACACACGCAATTTTGCAGAGCTGGCCTCATCCTTCCCAGTAAGTGATAAGACCAGCAACAGGTGTGTCTTCATCACACTGAACAGTCTCATGCTCCGAACTCCGAGACCAAAATTCAAACAAGACGACTCTCCTCATCGTCCCATTACCAAACATTCGGCTCCGTTGCTCGAAGCATCAACCACGGAAAAAATCAGTTGACCCACGCACCAATTTTAGGGCCATCATCTTTCCAAGGTCGCTCCAAGCACGTTCCTCGTTTGCTACCTCGAGTCCTTCCTGAGTCCTCCTCAGCTCTCTATCAATCCACTCCCTGCCTACGGAATACTACATTAACTTCCTTCCTTCTTTCTCTCCCTCTCGCTACGATTCCCTTCCTGTCTCCAACACGTTACACGGCTGGCCATCCCCCAACCTCGACGACCTCTTCTTCGACGTATATCGAGAGGGCAGCCGTAGCAAACGGTCAAGAAAGCCGCTCTGAATGGGCCGAAGTATCCCAATTACGCAGTGTACGACACCCCGGTGGAGTTGATGTTCGGTGAGAATCTGCCAGTGAACAAGTTGAGGAGCATCAAGAAGCGCTTTGATGCAGGAGATGTGATGGGGCTGGCGGGTGGTTTCAAGGTCTAGCTTGAAGTGGATACTGCTGCTCACCTTCTGTGTCAATGATAATGATAATGATAATGTACTAAGTAATACCTCGCATGTGGGGTTGCGCCACACAAGGCTATTATTGGGCCACTCTCATGCTTCTTGAGCATGTCATTTGGGTCTCACGCTCGAGAGGCATTCAATTTAGCCTCCTGGAAACGCGCTATGTAAAGATCTGTCTCAATGCAATTCGCACACGAACAATCAGACGGGCACCACGGTTCGTGATTTCGCATTATCGCACCCCACAATATATACAAGTTCGCCATCGCGCCCGCGCACATCCTGATACAGTTGACCGGTGACCTGACAAATTTAGAACGCCAATGGGCAGAGTGCTTCTCGTCGCTGGAGGTAAGTACCCGAGCAGTCACGGCTTCGATGAGATGAGGGCGGTCAAGCTTTAGGCGCGTGTGAACTTGTGTCGACTCTCATGTCATGAATAGAGAAGGTTGACGGGTGATTCTAATGAAGCCCTTTGCGCGCTTACGGGTCTGAAGGTATTTGCGCCACAGGTGTACTAGGCTTCCATATGTCTAAGATTGATATCAAAATACCCGCTTTACCTAACTAGAGACTGCAAACGACAACGGGGATCAGATGAAGATAATCGATGGACGCCAGCTCGCCGCTCCAACCGGGTGGATAAAAGACTGGCCTGAGGCCCGACAGTAGATTGCTTGTCTAGAGACATGTGTTGCCCAGACAATGGCCTGATAGACTGGAGACCTGTTTAGTGATTAAGGGCGCGTAGTAGTTTGGCAGCAGGAATGTTGACGGCAACAATGAGGCCTCAGAAGAAATTGCAGGCGAGTTGAGGCGGAACGCAGACACACAGAAGGGTGGACGGACGCGGAGGGGCGTGCTGCACGTAAGTGGAAATGCGCTGCCTGAAGAACCCCAGCACGTCATACGCAAAGGCGAGTCGGCTCAGTCGGGCTTCCATCATCCGGGCGGGAGGAAGAGAGAAGTGCTATACATGGAGCGGGCGTGGGGTACAATATTGGGGCGTAGCCAACCTGGGAAGTTTGATGTTCCTCGAGAAGCGAGGCCGCTCGCCACGTAAAGTACGTGTTCGCAGGATAAATTCATCAGCAGAGGATGTCGCTGGTTGCATCAAGAGACTAGTACAACATGCAGTCCATGATGATCATCAGACATAGAGGTACAGTAGGATCGTCAGCAGCGTGCATGTGGTCTGGGTTGAATAGCAGTGAGCCAGGCAGCGAGGCAGGGCCAAGGCCGAGAGGCGACGAGACCGGTCGGGGTGGGCAGGTGTGGTGTCATCGATGGGGCCTTTTATTCTCGAAGTTCGGGCAGATCCGCCCACGACGGGACGCTATTAGCTATAACGTGCTGCTCTGGGAGATGCCATACACGCTGTTTCGCGTCTGAACTTGAAAGCAAAAAGGCTGTTCATCTGCGGCGAAACGCGAGCAATCGCTGACAGCGGAAGCCATTTGCAATACCGCGGCGGACGCGCAGGTACGGGAGAAGGTTTCGAAGACAATGGTTGCTGCGTGCGAGTATGACATCATGCACGTGCACCTTTCACACGCCACCACCTAAGGCTATTGGCGCAAATAGAAAGGTACTTCCGCCTTTGCCTTTACTCACCCGCCCTCGCAAATTTCACCCCCAACCCGCCCTGCACGACGACGCCAGCAGCAGTGTCGAGAAGACAGATGTCGACGCCGACGCCGACTGGTCTGCCAGCGCCGAACATCTTGACGAAGCCGCGCCCGAAACACCCTCCCAGGAACCCGTCGTTCAACAAACGATATGCGTCGGTCGAAGGTCTGCGAGAGGTCCCGCTGCCCACAGAGGCGCATGCAGAGTGCAAACCGCGACCGCGACAGGACGGCCAGCAGCCGCTGGACGATGAGGACTGGACGGACCTCGGAGACCCATCGTGCTCCGCGTCCATCTTGCCTTATGCGCGGCCGTACAGCCAGCCTCCGACACCAACCTCTCCACCGGCGTCGCACGCAGGCGACAGGATGTCGTCTGCCAGTCTTCCTCTTCCGGCCCAGATACCCTACCATACTTTGCCGCGGGTCGCTATTCCCGAAGAGCCTGACGGTCCGCCCTCCCAGCTGCCGTCCGCTTTTGCCCTTGCTGCGGCACCATCTCCCTCACGGCCAACGTCTCTGCCATTGCCTCCGACAGCCATCCCGCGACCGCCATCAATATCTCGCACACGCCCTTCTACAGCATCATCCTCCACCTCCTCTTCATCATACTACCCTCCTCCTGAACCTCCGACAATTCTACAACCAGCCACACCTTCGCCCACTGCAATAATGCAGTCATCAGCTGAACCCCATGCCCCATTCCTCCCATCCGCTCCTCCCCCTGCCGACTCGTGGATCGAAGTCGAAACAACGCCACAAGAGTACCGTCTCAATGTCCGTTTGCCCGGTTTCAAACGTGACGCGATCACTCTCGCAACGAAGAAGCGGCGCATTCTGCACGTTGTGGCCGACTCCTGGGAGAAGGAGGGCGGCGGGCATTTCGAGCGGCGCATCAGCTTTGGCTACGACGCCGATCTCGTTTGTGTGCGCGCGGAGTTTGACGGAGAAATGCTCAAAATCATCGTACCACGACGTGCACCGCAAAGTGGAAGCTGGACGTGATCGCCGAGCGCTCTCCACAGGTTGGCGCGTCGGCAAAGCACCTCATGCAGCTGCTGCTCCACCCCAACCATTCATTACCCACCCTGGGCCTGGGCCGCGGGTGAGAGAAGGAGGAAGGCAGAGTCCACACAGTTGTATCAGAGTTGTATCCAACACCCTGTCTGCTGCATCTACACCACCACACGTCGCATATTATCACGTATCTATCGCCACCACGCCACGCCATCATCCACGCTGTTACATTAATCACATCTTTCTATTCCCCCCCCCCTCCTCCTCCTACCTTACCACACACCACACGGGACTATTGTTCATGTCCTCCCCATCCTTTCTTGCTACGCAATGTTGTATGAAACACTCATATCTTGTTTCCATTCGTCTACGTAAAATATACCACCGCACTCTCTGTACTTAATACTATAACGACTATTATTTGCTCTGCACTCGTGCGTCGAGCGCGCGGACGAGCAACGGCGCAGCGGATACTCGTGTGGATCCGAGTTGTAGGACAATGACGACGCAAGCAGACTTGCAATCAGTGCGGCTCATCAGCCTCGCGTATCATTGCCACAGAGGGCCCAAGATTCCTGTGACATGCGAAAGCGCAAGGTCCCGATTCACTTCTTCGGCTGTGACTCGGAAGAGTGCGACCGCGCAATGCCCGACTTTGGTGAAGACATATAATATGTCCATCCTTTTGCAGCATGAGTAGACACACATCCACCCGCTATTCCGTGGAAGTTTCATGTACAGCAGTGTTACAGTAATACTAAATGCCAGAGAAGGCTGGTCCCGATCTCGACGCTAGCTGTCTAATTAGCGGCGGTGTAGAGTAGTCGACGTTTGGGAGATGAGACATGTCAATTTGTATGAGAGATAGAAACTCGAAACACAAGAACAGAATGAAGAGCCTCGATATCTACTGTACACATTTTCATTTCATTGCTCAGAGTTTGAGGAGGGATCTGTATCTCCTTGATCACCTTAAGTTGGAGGGAGCTAGGAATTGTAATCAGAAGTTCATTGCTCAAGCGCTCAAGGATCATCAAGATTCAAAAGAAAACATCTCTTGCGCCACGGGCCACGGCCCACCTCCAGCTCGCAGAGAAAAACAGATGCCCCCTGCAAGGCTCGAACTTGCGACCTCCAGATTACCCAAGGATCCTTGGTCATACTGCGGTATGAGACTGGCGCTCTAGCCAACTGAGCCAAGGAGGCGACGAAAGCTGTCTTGTGGCGCAAAACCGAGGTCTGAGTGCAGTTCCAGAATTGGGAGGATCGACATGTGAAGGGTGTTGAGCCGTGTGCCCTGCGTGTGCCCATTTGTCGTTCGCCCGCAACTAAGTACCCTAGCACGATTGTGTCCTTTGCGGGTTTCAGATTGGGCTGTGATCATGTGGAAATGTAAATGTCTCGAGAAACTGCACGAAAGTCATTTTCATCTGTCCTCTTTCATCCCCCTTCTCGCGCACAAGTCGGATCGTAGTGTACACCAAGCCTTGCGGACCCATCATGGGCACCACAGAACACCCATGAAGCTGACTTCGTCCCCCTCTTGGAGTCCAACGAGTCTCTCGAAGTGACCAGGAGGGATCAGGCCAACACTGGCCAATCGTTGGAGTGTTTCGTTTCCCGTACGCACGACTGCCATCGCCTCCGCCAATCGATTGCCTCTTGTCACTTCGATTTTTTCGCAACAAGTATCTTGGCTGATGGAGAGTGTCAGCGACGACCAATGGACGCGGAGATACATACGAGGGTATACACCTGGTTCGTACTGATCTTCCATAGCGTAGTCTGCGTAGATCCTTCGCCCAAGGTGCCAGATACCCGTCGGGCTATAGCTCAGTTCCACAACCTTGTCGGCTATTTTCTGATTTGTGAAGGTGACAAAGGCAAAGTTCTTTGGGTAGCCGTTGAAGGTCGCTACTCAGATGCGTTGGTAAAGACCCAGGCGCGAAGGACGAGGAAGACATACGGTGTTGGACCAAAGACACGTCTCCATATTCCTGGCGAAGCATATTGGTCATGGACCTTGTCGTCGCACCGAACTCGACGGGGAGACCAGAGAGAACAAGTTTCGGGCTTTGCTCTCGTTCTCTATTTGGCGTGTAGACCGGCGTTTCCTTGGGTCCTTTGGGTGCTGATGGTCGAATGTACTCTCGACGATCCACCTTGACCCCAGCAAGCTTCAACCGCTTCAGGCTCTCCGCCATCAGTTTAACAGCAGACTCGGCGCTTTTGTACGTGACAATAAGGTTCTCCGGCGCCATTGGTATGCCCTGCCAGAGCTCCTCGACAGCGCCGAATTTCTCAAGTCCTTCTTTGGCTGCGTCACGCCGCACAGGACGTTCTGTCTTGAGGTAGATGTCGCGGGCCAAGATACCACTCGTAGTATCTGCCCATTGGCTAAGACAGCGCCGCGAAACCGAGTTTGGAGACGTTCGACGGACAAGAAGTCTGAGCATATGTCACTGTGCCGAAGTGATGGTCGAACGACGAAAGGTAAGCACAGTCACACATGTCACAATTGCCGGAACATGGCACGCTGTAGGAGGCTGTAGGTCCTTGTGGGTAAACTATTTTCAAAACGTATACAAGGTTATATGGGCACATGGTGTAGTTGGTTTATCACGCCCGCTTAGCATGTCACCTGCGGGAGGTGTTGGGTTCAATTCCCAATGTGTCCAGTTAATCTCCGTTGGAGATGGATTTCTTTTTGTCGGTCCTCGAAAAAAAAGGTCAGGAAAGGGATTAGAAAGTCAAGACTCAAGCTAGTCAAGACTCAAACCTAAGAACTCACAACTTAGAACTCGAAGTGTAGACTCTAGAGTCAGAAGTGTAACTCTCGATGCGAGGTCTATCAAGGCTCCTGGTTGGTGCCACTTGGCACTTGACAAGTTCAGCTAACATACTTAGGCGGCAAAATCAATTTTTTGATTTGTTGCTGCTTGTCACTAGAGCAATGAGCAGAGTTCAGAACTCGGAGGTACGTCAGAAATCCAATTTTACAAGGAGCCTTCGCAACAAAGAAGGCTTGACATGAGCTCCAAGAGAGCATCCAGCAAGACATCCGAACCTATCCATACCTTCCCAGAACTCATGATTGTTGATCCTCAATTAGGAGCCGTACGCAAAGAATACACCGCCGAATTCATTTTCCATCCTTCGTTATATACTTTTCCATAGTCGATGTCCGTTTGGCAATCTACTGGTCGACCTCCACATAATTGGCCGGGAACAACCCAGTAGCGCCATGTACATCCGTCCCTTGCCACCAATCCTCGCTCGCAGGCTCGATGCTGTAGATACGGTCTCCTTCCTTGAATGTCAATTCGTTGTCCTCTGTTGCATCATAACTAGAGTGGGGTCAGTACAACCGACCATAGAAAAGGAACAAGCACGACGTACTCGTACAACGCAACAGCAGTTATTCCTGAATCTGATGCTCCGACGGGAGGAGGAGTCGGTGACCTAGGGGGAGCAGGAGGGGCCTCCTCTTGTTGCTCTTCCTCTCCGTCTTCTTTCAGCTGAACATAGTTGGCCGGGAACATTCCTTGCTTCCCTCCAGGACCGATACCGCTCCACCAGCCTTCATCGAGCTCCTCAACGTTCGTGATAGTTTCGCCTTCGATGAGAGTCATTTCGTTGTCTTCCGTTGCATCGTAATCGTAAAGAACAGTAGCAACTAAGCCTTGAGAAGCTGCAGCCGCGGGTGGAGGAGGTGGAGGAGGGGGTGGGGGTGGAGGCGGAGGAGCTGCTTCGGCAACTGGCGGAGGCGGCGGCGGTGGTGGTGGCGGAGGTGGCGGCGGAGGCGGAGGCGGAGGTGGTGGAGCAGCCAGGGGATCTTCCTCGGCCTCTGCGTGGGCAGCCGGTGGTGGCGGAGGCGGAGGCGGAGGTGGTGGCGGTGGTGGCGGCGCCAACTCTGGCTCTGGCTCTGTTTCGTATGTCTCCTCTTCTTCAGGCTCAGGCTCCGGCTCGTACTGGGAGGCTGCTACAGCAGCTACACCACCAATGGCCGCCGCACCGCCAACTGCAGCGGCAGTTTTGAAAGCGGGCCTGGATGCCATTGGTGGCGGCGGCGGAGCACTGGCTGCCAAACTGCGAGCCTCTTCTTCTTCGCGTTCTTTCTTTGCTAAAGCCTGTCGCTCCGTCCAAGTCAGCTTTTTGGAGCCGCCAGCATTGAAAGATCGAGCTGGGGCCGCCTGCTGTGGTTCAGATTGCTCGAATTTGGCGAATGGATTCTTCAATTTCCTCGGGGCAGGGAGTGAAACAGGTGTGTAGGCCGTTCCAACAGGAGCAATCTTGTCATCGTCCGAGGGCCTGGTGGGCGTCGATGATTCAACTGGAGGAGCCGGCGATGTGTACGAAGCAATGGGTGCTTGTGATGGACGAGGCGCCGTAGGGATTGAGGGACGAGGTGCCATGGGCGGAGGTGGCGCAGCAACGGGAGGAGCAGCAGGTTTTTTCTCCTCTTCCGGCCATGCATCTTCAACAGCTGAAGCTTTCTTTCCATATAAGCTACCTGCTCCACCTGTGGGACGGGATGAAGTAGGCAACGAAGGCTTTGACGGGGGAGGCACGGCTTGTCTCATAGTTGCAATATCGACCTTGCCGACAGGCTTGTACGAGCTGCCAACAGGCGCGATGGGCTCCGCCTTGCGGGGGGCCTCTTTCTGGAAAGAGTATTTTGCTCCAGAAGCGGCTTCGACGCGACGCATGATCACGGCAGGGGACACGTCCGACTGGTATGAAAGCTTAGACTACAGCCGCCATATAGAGAACAGACACACCTCATTTCGGGCACTGATGACAACGTGGGTACCACTGAGAAAACGAGCTACTTCGCCGGCATGTGAGGAGAAGAGGCCTTTCTTTGCCTCTGGGACACCGTCTCCGCACCAGTTGATTTGGACGAATTTCGGTAGTTTACTCTGTTTCAGCGCGGGGAATTAGAGATACGAATGGACGAAGGCTGGGCGCTCACATTGGGATCGACGACTCTCACGAAAGCGTATTGAATCCTGCCATCGCTGAACTCCTCTTCGAGCTCCTCAAGTCCACCGTCTCCGGTCGACTGCACCTTCAAATCATTCGTTCCGGCGGCGTAGGTGTACAGAACCCAGTCAATTCCTTGCTCCTTGATCACCTTATCGTACGCTATTCGCAGCGCGGGCGATGAGAGATTTACGTGGAGGGACATATCCGATCCCGCCTAAGTGGGTGCGAGAGCCGTGGGGTGGAACCAGAAGCTACGTTTCGTCTTAGACGCGGTCGCGAAAGGTGACGGACAGCGGGCGATGGAAGGGAGATGGTGACGGTACGAAACACAGCTGGTAGAGAACCCTAACCCACGGTATAGCCCGATCTTACCAAATCCGGGGACCGGGATCCCGCCACAAAGATACACACCCGCCGTGTCATTGTACAGCTAAGTTTACACAGTCGGAGTTGAACTTTTGAACTTGCGACAGGTATAGATAGATGTTCACGCGTAGATAAGTAGTCCAGGACGTGAAACAGCGTTTGCGTACCGCTCCTCTTTCAAAGGCAGATGTTGCTGAAGCCTCTCAGAGTCTCAGTGTACTTGGGGTAAAAATTGAACTGGTGTCGTGCGTACCAGCGTCTTATGCTCTATTGCTTGATGATCAGATACACAGTGCAACAGGAGGCATCGGCGCATCATCATCTGTCGAACGGAGCATTTTCAGGATCATTTCGAGATCACACAAAGGAATGAAAGATATGAGCTACAAGCGCACGCGTACGCGCCGCCGAAGCATCCGTATTATTGATAACCCTTCCGATTCCTGTAATAAATAGTCCAAGACTCTTTTGTGACAGGCTCAGGCGCCGGCCACATCACTCTTCAAGATAAAACTACACAATCGCTCTTTCAATCGACTCTTAAAACTCGTAACGACGAATTCCATTGGGAGTATCATTCATGGCGCCCACCACTGGATAAATACAAACGGTCAGTCCTTCGTGTCATGCTCTAACCATGAGTGCCACTCACCAGTATCGAGTAGATGTCGGAATCGACCGCCTCTTGGTCGCTGAGGAGGCGGAGTATTCTCCCTTTCCTCGTCATCGCCATTTCCTTCTTCGTGGTCGTCGTCCGATCCACGCTGTCTCTTCGGCGAACCGCCGCTCGTCGGTACTAAAACGCGTGAGTCTCTTCCAAAGAAAACCAAAACGGTAAGTAGGCTCACGTCCGCTGGCAGCATCACCGTCCTCTTCGCCTTCGTCTTCGTCGTCGACCATCTCACGTTTCCTCTTGAGCGATCCACTCGTGTTCTCCTGATATGGGAGCCCTGAGGCGCGTGAGCTTTCTTTCATCTCTCAAGTGAGTTTTTCAGAGCTCACTTTCATCATCCGCGTCCGAGTCCGTTTCGGGAATCAGCAACCTCTCTTTGCCTTTCCCTTCACTACCTAGACGTCTACGCTGGGGCAGCGGAAGCATGGACTCATAGTCGATGTCGGCCTCATCCACACACGCACGCTTCCCAATCGCGATACTATCATCGACCGGTGACTGGGGCGAGGGGGTAAGCGGCCCTTCCTCCTCCTCCTCCGAGCTCTCATCGTCAGGCAGACCCAGACACTCCCTTCGCGGAAGGTCGGCGTACGCAAATATCGTCTCTTGAATCGGAACAGGCAACGCCGCGAGTCGTTTCACCAACCAGTGTGAAACTGAACAAATGAAATAAGCATGTCATCCAAACTATTGAGGACGCTAGATGACTCACGTCGTTTTTCCGGTCCAGTCAACCATGGTGCTTTGAACTGGGCTGGTGGTCGTCAGTGAGTAATGGACGCGCGTTTCTTTCGCCTCGAAACTTACAAACTCCTGGCTGGAATAGACTCTTGTTGAAATCATCCCACCACATCGGAGGCGCCAAAATGTTTTCACCATCTGGGAATCAACGTCAATCGCGGCCTGCGAGTCAACAAAATGAAGATGTGCGTACCGAATTCCTTGGTGCCAGCTCCATATAGCTCCCTTGTGACTAGAAGGGGCACTGGAGCGTTGTGGTCGGGTGGCAATTTGGCCATATTCTTGAGAACCTCCGTGGCTACGAGGAAAAGATACTCAGCATGCCGTGAAACGACAACGAAGGCAAACACGTACGAGTCGGATACGCCGGTTTACGGTCTTTCAGCAGCTTGAGGCTCGCTCGCCTTCTATCATAGAGCGTCTTCCGGTCCAAGCCTGGTTCGGAGGCAGGCTGATCATCCACGTCGTGCTTGCCGCACCAAACGGAATCGCTGACAGCGCGTGCAAGCCGTCCCATGTCGGATAGCTGGACAATGGAGAATTCGTCTTCGGCTTCGGGCTTGCTGGTGACTTTAGCACTTGGTTGAGGTGCTTGAATGGTATTCCACTCATGCATCTCAACCAATTCTGAATCGTCGCCGGATCCGGGTGCCGCGGTGGATTCGGTGGCGGGCGTATCTACTACTAGATGAGAATGTCAGGGCATCGACTAGCAATCGACAATGGACATACCCTTTGACTCTGCTGTACGCGATTTCTTGGACGCCTTCGCCTTCCTCGGTTTGGTGGTCTCGGTGGCAGCGGGAGCTTCGTCGGCGTCGGCGGTGGCATCCACTTCTGAACATCAAGGTCAGAGCGATGGCTACTATCAGTCGGCATTTGACGTACCTTGTGGTTCCGTTGTAGGGGACTTCTTGGTCGTCCTCTTCGTCTTCGTCTTCTTGTTCACCGACGTTCCCGGTTCTTTGGATTCGACTGCTGAGTAGATGAGATTAGACATTCGACGAGCAGTCCGAGTCGACATACCTTGTGCTTCAACCGGGACTACATCAGGTTTCTTGCTCGCCGCTCTCGTAGTCCGTGCCTTGCTCGCTGATGCGGCTAGAGTACATTGGTGGCCTGCAAGGGATACGGACTGACGACTCACCTTTCTTGGCCGCAGGTGGTTTAGCCTCTCTCTTCTTCGAGTTCGCTGCTGTATCTTTCTTCACGGTCGTCGACTTCTTCTCCACTGTGCTCTTCGTCTTTCTCGCGGCCGGGGCAGGTGTCGCCTTCGAGTTCCCCCCTCTCGTCACGCCCTCCTCGGGCTCCTCAGCATCGGTCTTCGTCGCCTTAGATCTGGTAGCGTATCCTGCCATGGTTGGTTTGTGGGTGGTATGGTATGTGGGCAGAAACAAAGGGCGAAGGCCCCATTGTCCCGCCTTGATATAGTGGCCCACATCGCTTTGACCTGTTACCAAATTGGGCGCGACAATGGGGTGCGGGATGGTCTGAGCGAACAATGGCCCGTCGTGAAGGGACTGTACGGTAGCAACAGGCTCGCGCGATAAGACCAGCAATTTTGCTTCTGGATTTGAACGACAGGCCCGGCAGCCGTTGAGTATTGTGGCGGTCATAGAGAGCGAGGCAGCTGCTGGCGCAGGGGACAACGCTGATAGGAGTACAAGTGACTTCAAGAGCAGACACAGATCTTGATGAATCGAGCATGCTAACACGAATACAAGGTAGTCAGGCAGCTAGGAACCATGCGCCCGGAGCAGCAAGTTCCATTGCGCGAACATCCGGTGACAGAGGGCGACAGACTTCCATAGACCGTTCAGGTACTTGCAAGTATTCCGCCCTTTCCGTGTCAAATCTTTGATCTTCGGTGGTCGAGAGACCACCGCGAGAAGTAGATGGTGAGCGTGGAAGGCAGCATGGTCGGCTGTGGCGCAGGACTGTTTACATATGTAATGACTAGAAGACTCAGTCGCTGTTCGGCTCGCGCGTCCGCGTCATGATCAGACCCTCGCATCTGCACCGCGGCGGTAATTTGTCAAGCTGTCTCGGCCTGCCTCAAATATTGAACACTGTACAAGGTGAACATTGTGAAATGCCACATCATCACTGCAATTATTTTGTGAGATGCCGAACGACAGAAAGCTTGTTACATGATGTGGGGGTGTGGCCACGGCCACTGTGACTGTGGCGTACTATAGCTCTCCTTCTTGAGGTTCTTTGTATTGCCGCCTTAGACCGCGGTCCTGAGCTCTTCCCGGTGAGCGTCTTGTTACGCCTCATGTTGTACAAGTTTGCGTTAGCTCAGGCATTCGAACACGAGCGGTCTTCTTGAACACATCGAAGGCGAACGTTGTCCTCAATTGAATTCAACCACGGATCCACGAGACGTGTTGACTCAGCAGCGGGGGGTAACCGCTGACATTCTATGCTATGTGGTCATGGCCACAGTACTGTCAACAGAGCGGGCAATACATTTTATTGCGGGGAAGGTTGATACGAGAAGGGCCGCAACAGCCTGGAGTCAAGTCATAACGCTATCCTGCACCGGATAGGCGGTTAACTGAGGAATAATGATGACACACGAGCATTGTGGCCGCTGGCAAGATGTTGGCGAGCAAGAGCTTTCGGCCGCCAGCGTGAAGTCTGTAAGTCATCGATGAAGTTCTGTGAAGAATCGGAGTTCTTGCTTGTTCATATCCGACAGGTGCGAGGTCTTCAACAGGTAAGTTGCAGTAGACGACCACGCTGAAAGGTCTGGAAGGTGTTTGAGGAACGCAACTGTGAAGTCCTTGTCAAGGCCGTAGCCAGACGCAAAGTTCAATCCCAATCAGTTTTGATCAAAGTTTTGAGAGCGAGCCTGTCGAGCAATCGAGAAGACGAAGACTGCCTCCTGACTGCCTCTGCGACCTTCTTCTTCTGAGACTAGCTAAGACCCACAATACAAGGTCCCTGTAGTTCCGAGCATGAAACTCAGGGTGATATAATTGATTATGTATGTACTGTAGCATGAAAGGCAGCTCGAGAGACTTACTACAAAGGTTGATGCTGACGCGTCTGTCGGGTGGAGATCGCCGTCTGGAGACGAGCATGTCGTGAAGATGCATTTGGGCAGCGACTGCCAGCCTTGACTGGGCTGGACCGATGATTCAGAGACGGGATGATTCCACTGTGATTCTTGTTGACTAAGAGGGTTACTCGCCCGCTGCCCAGACATTTCGCCGGCGCTGAAGAGCGAGGAATGTGACCAGAATGTGACCCATCAACTCGCCGGGTGAAGAGGATCAATGGAGAGCAATCCCCATACGATAAGGTGCTGGGCTCGACAGACTGAGAGTACTTATTTCAACTTGTCGTGTCAAGGGCCGAGTGACCGAGGAACTTCTAGATTCAGCGTTCAGTCAGGTGTTATCATCATCCCTGTTCGCGGGTTCCTTTCTCACCATCTCCACTCGTGGCAAGCGGGCCCACTCACGACGCAGCGACCATCACCTCGACACCCTCTCATTCCCTGTGCATCCCGGGTCAGTGCTGCTGCTTTCTGCGTGCCGTTGCGCCACGCTCATCACCTGTGTCTCGCCCAGTTCCCACCTGCCAGCGACTTCCATCCCCGAAAAACGACTCACCAACACTCCTTAATGTATGCGACGTTTGAAATGCGCGCTGCGGATGCTCACGCTATTCCATATAGCTGCGACCGCCTCTCCGCGACCCCAGCACCGACTCCAGCACCTGCGAACATGCACACCAAGCACTCTTTACCGTACGTTGGCCAGGCTGATACCCATCCCCAGTTGCGCTGATCATGCCTGCAGGAAAATGCCATCCTTAGCGACTCTCCTTCGAACCATCCAGCGAAAACAGCGCCGGCGAAACGGCCTGTCTATCTCATCCGGCGCCTCCCCATCCCTCCCGCCAGAGTTGTGGATGCTTGTCATACGTTTCGCAACCCTCTCGCATCCCGATCCCCTCGACACCACGCATACAGTCTCCTTCCTCGACCCCCCACATTCCATGGAGCTGCGTCTCGCTGCCTACAACGCGAGCTTGCGCCAGAAGCGCGTCGTCTGCCTCGTCAGTCGCCAGTGGCACATCTGGGCACTCGAGTTCATGTACGAGTATGTCTGGGTCAGCCGCGCGGGGCATGCGGCCCTGCTCGCCGAGACGCTATCTTCTCGGCCGTACGGACAATGGCTCCGGCGCCTACACGTCGAGACCACCACGGCGCTCGACAAATGCAATCCCGCCCACTTGCGCACTATTCTCGATGCGGCGCCCTCACTGGCGATCTATAGTGATCACAGATCCATTCGTCTCACAGTATTCAGCGTGAATACCCCACTAGAAGCTAGCTGCACACCCGACGACCTCTTCCAATTCCTCCCCAATAACTTGCGGCGGTTATCGTGGACGTCATATGAGGCGTCCCCGTCACCGCCGATGCCGTTCTTTTCCGTTTTGGAAAATCTCATGTTCCTCGAACTAAATTTCCACTCGTCCTCGCACTCACGCTCATTTACCCCGCCAGCGATCGTAACACAACCCCTTCACCTCCCTCACCTCCAGACGCTCAAGACATCACTATGCTCCCACACATTCTCCCTCCTTGCCACATGGACTCTCCCTGCGCTCCGCAACCTCTCCCTCCTTTCTCCCGATTTCAGCTATTCGTCACCCGCGTTCACCGCCTTCTTCGAGGCACACGGAAAGAACATCGTGCAACTAGAGCTTGGTCATTCTTCATCCTCCATTCTCGAAGAACACTATCTTACACCTTCCGCCCCCAACGTCCGCCCCAATCTCGCCAAACTCCTACCCAACCTGTCCGAGTTTATTTGTTCTGCCAACGCGGAATGGAACTGGGAGTCTCCCGATTGGATCGCTCCCCACGTCCTTCTTCCGGAACACCCTACGCTCAAGCTCATCGGCATACGCGACATTGGCCGAGGTGACTTTGTGTTGCTGGAGCAAATGCACAGTTTGCTGCGGCGAGAAGCTTTCCCCAGCCTGCGATATGTGCGGGACATGGGGCGCGACCTCTACCGAGTCAGGCGAGAGAAGGAGACGGACACACATACCGTACACTTCTGGCACCGTGTGTCAGAGCTGTGTCGCGGACGCGGTGTATATCTCGAAGATTGGGAAGGCGTAAATGTGACCGCGAGTGATTGGCGAAGGTTGGGCTTCCCGGTTTGAGAGCAGTACGAGTACATTTCTCCTACTGCCTACCAACTTGGACTCCGGCTCAGGCACTCACTTGTGTTCGCGCTTTCCTTGCTTTCTTGTTTTCTTGTATCATTGACACATATACCATGCATATGCATATCGGAGCATCCCTACAATGTTACTATGACTTGTCGCGGTTTTTTCGGTTGCCTGCGTGTTCGGACTCATTAAGTTCATTGCAATTTTGGTGGCGTTGATCCCCGCATGATGTTGTTCCTCGCCAGCCAGCTTGGCATACGTCAAAGGTGCCTTGCGAGTGCCTCAGCACACGTCTTTCAGCAGGACCCTGACAATACACCCAAATGTCATTGCGATGTGCGGAAAATTTTGGCGATTTTGAGCTATATCTGAGGCCCAAATGCGGAAAAAAATGGGCAGTTTGGCCAAAATGTCAGAGTCAAATGTGCGGAAAAAATGGCACTTCTCAGCATGGTTTGAGGCAGGTGCGGAAAATTTTGGCAGTCTGGAGGCTCGCGGTCGCTCACTAAAGTTGCCGAGGAGCCGCTGGCCGGAAAAGGCCGAAATGTGGCGCATTTTCGGCGAAAAATTTCAATGTTTCTGCCCATGTGCGGAAATTTTGGAAATTTTTGGGGAGTCAGAGCCTCGGTGCGGAAAAATTTGACCAAAACCTGTGCGGAATAAAACCCGGTTTTCGGTCAAAAAACGGAAATGACATATAAGGTGGTTGTCAGGGGTCCTCTTTCAGCCAAGGCCATCACTTCCCTTGTTCTCAATTCAGTCATGGACTCACACCGTCGGTAAAAAGGCAAAAAAAAATTGTTCTGGCTGCCAGTTGCGTGAACATCTTCATAGATCGAATGATTCGAATTGTATGATTATACACCCGCCGCCATCTTCACCGTGGCAATGACCGCCTTACATTCAAACGCTTCATCCTGCGTGTTATGAACTATATCCTTCCCGAGGCGCTGCATGGTGTCAGTCAAGCCCTTTGCCTTGTGCTTATCAGAAGCAAAACTTACGACAATGTCACCATCCTTTACTTCAACGCTTCCTACTATCTTGCTATTGTTAACATACGTCCCATTGAATGAGTCCAGATCCTTGAGGTACACCTTCATCTTAACGTTGAGTGCTCAATGGGATGGTGTAAGATGATGATAATAACCAACCTTGTCTTCCTTGGAGAAGACCTCGGCGTGTAGGCGACTCAATACGCACGCATCCTTGCAACTGAAGAACCCGTTGTCAACGCTAGGTAGGATGCCATTGTGTTCTCGGCCGAGGACAGTCGGGGCTGACTCGTCAGCTATCCTGAAGGACTTGGTGGCGTGTGGCCCTGTTTCTACGGGAGTGAGCGTACAAAGCTTGTAGTCGCCGGCAACTTCGTCGAAAGTAAGGCGGACAACAACTGCTTGTCGGTTCTTCCTCGGCGACATGTTCTCTTGAACTATATCGATACCAAGACGCTGGTCATGAAAGTGTGAGTATCCAAGCACCAGAATACGGCGAGCATAGCGCTCTCACGATCGTATCGCCATTTTGCAGTGTGACTGGATCGGAGGTAACTTGCGTTTCGTTGACGAAGGTTCCATTGAACGACCCCAAATCTCGTATGCATACCTTCGTCAGTTGGAGCCGTCAACCCAGGTCTGATGAGGGGGTAATCGCAAGCACCTTCGCACCATCGCCCAAATAGATTGCAGCGTGTCTACGACTGAGTGTCACGGCAGTCGGGCAGGGAAAGACCCCATTATTCTGAGTGCAAAGCACGCCTTCATCCAACTGCTCTCGCCCAAGCAAAATAGACTTTGAATGCGCAGTCAGACGAAGATATTTAGGGGAGTAAGGGTCCACGGGAATGAGAGTAATCGTAGTCATGGCTTTTGAAGGCGGGAATCTGTGTAATCGTGGCAGCGGAACGATTGGTTATGCTGGAAGTCTGTGGTGGCAGGTCAGAAGTCCAGTATCAGCATCATTGAGACTCGGACAATGTTTCAATCATCCGGTATGTCCGTGGTGGGCAATGTGGCCATTGATGCACTCATCTATTAGAAAACCATCTGCCAAGGAATGGGAGCAAGAGGAGTGGGGCTTGATTATGCAAATGGTATGGGCAAGGGCATCACGTCAGAACAGGCACCTTGCAAAAATCAACGACCAGAGCATAAGATGAAAGCATCTTAGAGACGTACTACAATTAATCGACGTCGTCAACCACCCCAGACTTTTCGATGAGCACCGTCTTCCTAGGCCGTCCACTCGAAGATCCAAGACCTTCAATTTCTTTCACTAATTCCATCCCAGATATAACCGACCCGAAGACGACGTGTTTGCCATCAAGCTGAGTGCAACATAAGTAAGCCGGAAAAGAAGGAAGAGAACTGTGGGCAAGACGCGTACCCAAGGTGTTGCGACAGTTGTTATGAAGAATTGTGAGCCTATAGACGTGTTCAGACCAAGACAGAATGACGGAAACAAGGTGTATAACCGTTGGTGTTGCGACCCGCGTTGGCCATTGAGAGGAGACCTGGTCGGGTGTGCTTGTGCTTGAAGTTTTCGTCTATCAACGCGTTTGAGTTTTTCTTACTGGGTTCTGCCTGGTATAACAATTCACCTGCAAATTTCTCGCCATATATCGACTTGCCGCCCGTCCCATTGTGACGCGTGAAGTCCCCGCCTTGGAGCATGAACTATACATACACTAATATCAGCGACAACCATGAGCGACTGCGCACGTCTAGTACGCACGTTGGGAATGATCCTGTGAAATCCAGAGCCAGCGAACCCAAAGCCATTCTCTCCAGTCGCCAGTTCTCGGAAATTCCGAGCGGTCTTCGGGACGTCGTCGTCGTACAGCGCGAATACTAGTCGTCCGGCGGGTTGAGAGTCAATTGACACATCAAACTAGTGGGTCGGTGAGGCAGCTGTAGCGGTTCTCTTTTAAATTCACGCGTACAAAGACGTTTTTTGGGCGCGCAATTGAGGTTTTTGGGTCTGATGCTACCGCTGCCGCCGGAGCAGTTGACGAAGAGAACCACGACAGGCCAAAGGCAGCAGCACAAGTTCCGCCAGTCGCCGAGGCAGCGTATCGACGAAGGAGAGAGGATGCCATGACGAGAGATCGTGGGGGTTAGAGGTGACTTTAGAAAACGTGACCCTGGAATACTCTAGGGAATCACCGCTCGAATGCTTGAGACTCGCTTCCCACTCGGTAGAGAAGAAGGGGGCCATATATTCATTTCTGTATATATTACAACAGTCGTAATAACGAAGCAATCATCATTATCGACACAAGATCAAGCAGTCATTACAGTTCCAAGAAAGAGTTACATTCGTCAGAAGTCAGTCTCGCTCCCACAACCTCGGGACAGGGCCCGAAATGAAGTCGACCGAGACTTTCCAGTGTCCATTAGGGCGCGAGCTCAGTTCCATACCGAAGAAGCGTCGATGGCCACCCATCACATCCGACCTAAGGAAGGATGCTCCTTCGTCTGGTGTAGTCCTCAGCGTATCTCGGTAGCGCGACCTCATAGCAGCCTTCATATTATCTCGACTGCGAAGCGACGTACCGATCCATTCCAGTTCGGTCCTCGTCAATGGTTCGTGCAAGTACTCGAATACATGTTCCAGCATCTGTCCAACAGTGATGGCTTCATACGAAGTTAGGACGCACGGTCGGTGGGTGAACAGAAACCTCATAATTGGATGTTTAGAGGTGAAGTGAACAACTCGCGGCGTGTTGGGCATGAATGCATCTGCGTTCAAGTCGGGTTCATGAGTCCCAAACGGCGTAAGATCTTCTAACCACCGAGCAGTGTCTGAGGGACGGTGAACAATATCCCATTGCATCGAAGGAGTGGCACACCACCCATCGTTCGCGTCGGGGCGAGCATTGTAATGCTGGCTCAGATGGCGATGCAGTGCTTGTGGAATAGAACCAGCAGGTGGAACTGGTGCTGGGCTGCCAAACTCTGCGTCCCTCGGGATCACAGCGGGTGTGTTGTCAAAGAAAGGTGCCGGTCCGACAGGATATGTACCATGCTGGTCAGTGAAGAAATCTGGCGCGTTAGGATCGGGTACGTTCACACCGGGAATGACAGGCCTGATGTTGGAACTCGGGAAGAGGGGAGTATTTCGGAGACTCGGTGTGTGGTTCTGGAATGGGAAGGGAGACGGATTGGGGAACACAGGCGTCTGATGAGGGAAAACAGGTGCCGGGTTAGGAAAGGCAGGAGTGTTTGAGGGAAACACAGGCATGTTATTGTTCGCCATCGGCGTAAAGCCTGAGAGATTCGAGAAATCAGCCAACGGCGTGCAAGGCAAGGTAGACATGTTGTTGGCCGGTGCTGATTCCGGAGCAGCAAGAGGATCAGTCAAGGGTGTAACTCCAGGAATGAAAGGCTCGGGTTCATCGGGGCTAGCGCCAAACGTAGGCAGAGAATATCCAGCAGGCGGCGGTGAATCGCGTACTTGCGTTCGATGATGCCTAGTGGCAGGACGATGACGCCTACTGTAACGTCGCACCCTCTCTCGCTCCTGGGTGGCAGTTTCATATCCGGAGTCAGAGGCGGAGGTCGAGCTAGAGGTATCGCTGGCAATCCTAGGTGGGGCAGTACTCGCGCTGCTCACAGAACTCGATCTAGAGGGGATATCTATCTCGCGGGGTCCTCCTGTGCTACCTCTAGACCAATGAGAGGAGGAGGAGGAGGAAGAGGAGGAAGCACTGTGGCGGGACCCATGTCCAGATCGCTGCGCCGTGGACTCTGGAATGACTGGTGACCTCGTAGCACTCCCGCCTGCGAGCGAGTGGCGATGACGCGATGCAGTTTCACGAGCTGAAACATGACCACCACCTCCTTGGACATGCGGGTCGAAAGCACCCTGGCTGGTAGACTGCCTGGAGCCAGGTGGTGCCGGCGTCGACTCTCGTACTGTCCCAACGGACCGTTGAGAAGTCATTGACCCGCGACGACTAGGTGGGTGAGATCTGGATGCCTGAGCACCAGCAACATTGACAACAGACCCAGTCGCGGATCCCGCTGATCCTGAATGTGCTGATTTAGGTGGACTAGCATTGTGTACGGCATGACGAGATGATGAGGGCGCATTCAGTGCATGAGGGACCGTGACATTGGAGACTATGGGTGATCCTTTGATGGTGTTAGCCTGAGAAGGATCCTCGATTCCATTGCGAACTGGTCCATGTACACTGGGTGCTCGTGAATGACTATGAGTCGACCTAGTTGGCAAACTTGCTCGTGCGCGATCGGGACTTGGTGGCGAAACGATACTGCCATCACGACTATGTTTCAGAGTGTGAGAGCGGGCAGACGAAGGAGCAGGTTGTTTGAATGAGCCTGTTCAAGTTGTTTCTATCAGCCACGTGTATTCGTGCTGAATACAGCTTATTCCGTACCTGGCATTACTGGCTCTGGTGAACTGACTGGGCTAGGATGTATAGTAGAGGTCCTGGAGGAAGTCTAGCACTCGAAGTCAGACTTCGAATGTCTCCAATGAATGATGATAGGTTTCAAGTACAACATACCGAAGAAATCACGCTGGCACTTCCAGACACGGATGGCGGCGATGACCGCGAGGAATAGTAGAGTGTTGATTGACCCGACGTCGATGACGAAGCGTACGAGCTTGAAGTAGATGCGGGGGAGGTGATGGGAGACAGCGGCTCATCTTTGCGGCGCCGCGACGTTGCAGACATCGATGATGTAGAATAGTGGCGAAAGCTAGTATGCGTATTAAAAGGACTGTGGCAGGATCAGCATTGATTGGTGACATGTCAGTGAGAACAATAACCTTCTTGTTCCATTCAAGATTTGCCGTTGCTACAAGGGCAATGGGTAGCAACGAGAACAACAAGTCTGCTGTCACTGTTATTATGTGTGGCTGATGTGAAAGAGCCATAAGAGGACCCACTACCGAATCCTCTAGAACATCGAGAAGACTGCCACGAGTCCGCGGATGCCGGCTAGCACTGCCTAGTGTATCCTCTCGAGGTTCTCGAGGACGGCGAGCTCAAAATTGGCTCAGGCAATGGTGGAAAGTGAAGAAGGGTGAACCAAACGCGCAATCGGAGGTGTCCGTATATGGTAATTCAAGTGACTGTATGCAATGCCTAATGCCATACTGTACCAATGAACAGAGCGGAATAACGCCTAGTACGCGTGTAAGAGTAATCTTGGAGTAAGTAGAGGGGTCTACCGTATTACGTCGTTGGAATATATACATAAGCATAAGTCTGTCTAGGCGGCCACCGCTCCGATCTTCTTTCCTTTCACGTTTATTCTCTCAATCTGTTTGGCACATGTGAGTAAGCAGGACTGCGGTTAGCGAAATGTAACACACGAATAGCGAAACGATCACGGCCATTCCAGCAAACGCGATCGGAGGAATGAATGTCGTCCTAAGTGCCTTTGCATATGCCTCTAAAACGCCGGCCAATTCAGCGGCTGGTATCACCTCCCGAAGATGTGTTGCGCCAGCTGATGAGACGAGTGCAGGTGACATGCCCGGTGCATACTTGTGAACGTTTGTCACTAGCTTGTTCGAGAAAATGTTCTGTGCAATGGAAATAGCAAGAGCTCCACCAAGCGAGTTGAAAAACATGATGACAGCAGCTGGAGATCTGATCAACTCAAAGAAAGGAGACTGAGGAATTGAGGTCGTACTTCCAATGGGCGTATCAGCCTGGTTCAAGGCGACCTGTACTGCCAAGAAGGGAATTTGAACGCTAGCGCCTCCACCCAGGCCGGCAATGATCTGATACCCGAGCCACTTGGCCGTCCCCGAGTCAACGTCGAGTGTGGAAATCATAGCGCATCCTACAGTGAAGACTACTGACCCGATCCAGAGGAATGGCGCATAGGATCCGGTCACTGTTATTGCTCCTCCAACGATGATAGACGAGATGGTGATCGAAACCAAGTAGGGGATGGTGCGAATACCAGAACCAACGGCGGAAGTACCCTTGATAGCCTGGAAGTAGAACGGAAGATAGTAGACGGCACTAGTGCATATACCGGTTAGTACTGGAGTCCGGAGAGACGAGCACGTAAATGGCACTCACACATACATCGCCATGCTGTAAAGCGCCGTATATAGGGCACCCACCCACACGGTCCTTTGCTTGAGAATAGAAGGGGGGATTGTCGCCAGAGGTCCCCGTTTGAACTGGATCACAATGAAAATGATGATGATTAGACCGAACCCAATGAACAGGCCATAGATCTTGGACGAGTTCCATGCGAAGGTCGTGCCTCCCCATTGAAGAGCCAGGAGAAGACATGTGATACCGCTGATGAGAAAGATGGCACCAAACACGTCGATTTGAGCCAACTTCTCCCTTCGGGTGAGATTCGAAGCTTTGCGGTGCGGGGATTTGAAGAAGAAGAACACAGACGCGAATGCGACACCGCCGAAGGGAAGATTTATCCAGAAACACCTGACACAATGAGTACATATGGGCTACAGGAATGACACGGACATACCAACGCCAGGTGAGATCATCCGTGAACGCGCCGCCAAGGAGCGGTCCGACGACAGAAGCTATACCAAACATACTTGACAAAGCAGCTATGTAGATCGCTCGTTTCTCAATGGGTACTGAGTAGCCTATGATGTTCATGCCCCCGCTTCGATTATTTGGGTATTCAGTCACCTCAGCCTGAATGGCAATAGGGCTGACCTGAATATAGCACTTGCACCGGCTATTTGGACAAAATCAGCATGGATACGACAGATAGCAGCAATCGTATCCTCCTCTCAAGAGGGTGTGAGAAGACGGAGGACGACGTACCCCCAGCAATGGCACGACCGACAATGAGCATAGGCGAGTTTCGCGCAGATGCACAGATGATGGAGCCTATCTCGAAGATGACCAATGCAGCCAAGTACGTGTATTTCATGTCAAAGTTGGCGTAAATCTTTCCGAAGGACGGTTGTAGGGATGTCATGGTGAGAAGGTAGGACGATCCATACCAACCCACGTCGTCCAGGGAGTCAAACACGGTAGTGATAGTGGGTATAGCAGTAGCTGAAAGACTCGGCGAGGTGAGACTTGGGATGGACACAGCATGGAGCTCACCGATGATAGTATTGTCTAAGGCGACCTGAAAGGTCGTGTTAGCACGCCAAATCAGCAACACTCGAGAAGGTGAACACACCACAAAGGTTGCTAGGGCAAGACCCAATGTAATCAGCGCCAGTTTTCCCGTCGAAGGATACTCGATCTCTTCATCGACAGACTCTGAGTGTTGTTCCTTGTCCTCGTGCTTCTCGTCGGACACCCTGGGGGATTGTGTCTCCTCCATAGTGGCAGTGGGAGACGGGACGTTCTTGTGTGTGGACATGAGCGGGGGTATCCAAGACTGAAAGACAGACCGGCTCGGTGCTTTAAGTACACGTCTCGGCAGATCCGACAGTGACTTCAGTATACTTGCCATCATGCATGTGTCCACGCGATCAGCATGTCCGGGTGGTACGTTTGCTGTGGCCTAGTGTTCCTGTGTATTTTTCGGCCCACAGACTGCCCGCTACATTCTCAGTGAAGCAACGAATCGAGAAAAGCAGTCTGTTCTGTGAAATGCTGAGTTTGAGTCTGAGGAAGGATACAGAGAAGACACGGGGCGTGCGAGCATCATACGGAGGGGAGTAATCCCCGCATTTGGCAACGAGCAATCCGCTCTTTGGGAGTGTTCCTAGAGGTTCTCACATGCCATGAGGACCATTCAAAACCTTGAGGCCTTCGACGCTTCGCTTAGCGAAGTCGTTTCGCAATGCGAGGGTCCATGATGTCGCGAGCACTCGACACAGTCTGCATGATCCAGACTCTTCCCTGATTTTTCGTTTCCTATTAAGTATCGTTGAAAAGACGAGAGTACTTCTCCGAGTAGCCCGGGCTACATGCCAGACTCATCTGGAATTAGTGGCTTTGACTCACGCAACCTATGTGACTGTCATCATATTCGACACGCCAAAACACGACAATAAATTTCTCCCCATAAAGGGCAGTTTTGGGCGTCGTGTCAACTTATTTGGGGTGAATAGAGATATTTGCGTGGTATGAACGACGCCACAGGTTACTGGATCGTGCTGGGAATGTGTGTTGAGATAGGCTCGGGGCGTCTGCATGCTGCTAACTTACGTAGAGTGAGTTGTGTCCAAGACAGTTCGAGCACGGGAAGCAGCAGCTTTGGTTGAACTCGCCATCCTACACTCCAGATGCTTGAGATTCATGATGAGTTGACAAGAATGAGAGGAACACTCACCACACGCACACAAAGACAATGGGCTTCAGCCTCTATCATCGAATGGTGAAGGCTTGTTGCCAGTCGAGCATCCGGGTCAAACCCATGTATTAGAAGGTCACAGATGTCTCGGTCAACGGAGTGATGGCTTCGCATTTTGACAAAACTGTCAGTGATTACCGACATGAAACCAGAGACAAGTTCCTGTGGAGCCATGTCAATACTATTAGCTATGAGAAATGACTGTATTTCCAAGTATGCAGCAAGTTGAGAAGGCTCACACCATTGTACAGCATCTCAAAATCAAGTTGGTGGAAGAAGAAGATGCAGGGGTACAACGCCGGGCAGTCCGTACAGTTCAAGGTGAATCATTCGACCTTGAACGAGTTATTTCAAGGCCAGTGTATTGACCTTGAACTGTACGGCCTGCCGGCGTTATCGAGTGGCCAAATTGCGTCCGCGGAAGTAGATCGGGCCCATCCTTCGGCATCGACGACGATCGCCCATGGCAGCGTCGAGAACGTAGCCAACAACGAGGAGAGCAATGAGTGTATGCAGCCAGGGTCGACTCGGGGCACGATGCCGACGGCTGCCGAGCGTCTTTTCGCCGCTATCTACCAGTGACCACGATGAGCGTAGTGTCACTGTCCGTCTTCTCATCAAGATCATCGACATTCCATGTTAGCAGCCGAGTCGCCCTTTTCATGGACAGCATCCTAGCGATAGGCACCGGTCTTTGTCTTCGATTCGTCGTGGATATCGTCAGCCACCACGACCTCAAACTTTCGGGCACCATTGTTGGCCTATGGGAGGGCATCGTCCTGCTGCATTTCCTCCAGAAATTTCCGTATTCGTTCGACCCGTATGTCGGCTACGGCGTCCGCCTTTTTGTCGACTTTTTGGTGACGGAGAGCGTGTCGCGGCTGGTGCTGGTGGTGATATGGACCGGGCTGGGGATGGTGCTGGCGGATGTGTCGCCGGGGTTGTGGAAGGAGACGGGCATGGATAGGAAATGGCACAACCTGCGGAGGGAGCTTTACCTGGTCTCCAAGTCCGTGCCGACCATACCGCCACTGTTCCCTAGACAGCGCACTGTCCGCTTCTCCCCATCCCGCACGGCGTCGGTCGTCTCCTCCGCGGAGCGCTCGCAGGCCGAGTCCCGTACGCCCACCGAGGTGTCAGTGTCGACCTCGCCTCCACGGCGTGCTCGTGCTGTGCCGCAGACGCCGCGCGCTCCACGTCGGGCAGTACCCGGCTTCTTCCCGAGCACCACCTCCGAGACTGAGACAGACCGCCACTCGGCTGTCATACGGCCTCTGGGCTTTTCCGACACCGACAGCGTCATCACAGCCACCACTACGAACGTCGGGACAGCTTCGGGATTCACGCGCCATGACATCTTCACCCCAGCTCCCGTTCCTGTCCCAGTTCCAGTTCCAGTCCCAGTGTCGACTCGCCAACTGGAAGACGACATTGACGACGACAACTACTCTTCAGATGCTTCCTCGACTACGACGGAAGTCGTGGATCCTTCGACGATGGACCTGCCCGAGATCATTGTTCCAGAGGATCCTGCCACTCCCAGAGCAGACACCGTTGAGATTCTTCCAGAGCCAGAGCCAGAGCCGGAAGTGGAGGACAATGAGCCCATGCCTCCGCCTGCAGAGATTCCGGACATGGCTGATGCAGACTGGGAGACTGTCGACAAAGACGATGCCATTCCTGAACAAGTCGCTCCTCCGCCACCGCCTCCCAAGGACGAGGGACCACTGGTATTCTCACCTGTCCCAGTACCTCATGCCTCTCTATTCCCTGTCGACAGGACAGCTCTCCGACGACCGTACGGCGTCGCAACCCCCGAGCCGAAACCCATTCCTCCGCCTGTAGTACAGCCTGGTAAGTCGTCTCATACCGACAAAGCCTTGCCTTTTAACGCTCTAATTACAGGACCGCCACCTGCTCCGATTATCACTGCCCAACGAGCTCCAGTGAAGCCGGCACTGAGAACCACGACTGGCTACACTCCTCCACCAAAACCCAAATCCGTGGTTTCTATGGCAGCGGCGCGCTTTCCGACACCAGAAGCTACGCCTTCAGAGGCAGGCGGACCTGCAGAATCGGTTGCTTCATTCGTTCAAGCTTCGCGCCAACCTCTTCCAGAGCCTACACCCTCAGAGGCCCCGACACGCTGGGGAGCTGAATCTACCATCTCGTACAGAAATGCTCCTACAGAGGTTCCAAGAGCTCCCGAATCGGTCCTTTCGTATAATGCCGCGGGCCATCCTTTGCCAGAGCCGACGCCATCTGAAGCACCCACTCGATGGGGGGCCGAGTCCACCATCTCGTACAGGAACAAGGCTCCTACAGAGGTTTCTCGAGCTCCCGAATCTGTCCTATCTTACAACGCAGCTGGTCATCCCTTGCCGGAACCGACACCATCAGAGGCGCCGACGCGATGGGGAGCCGAGTCCACCATTTCGTACAAGAACAAGGCTCCTACAGAGATTCCCCGAGCTCCTGAGTCAGTTCTTTCTACCAATGCCGCTGGTCATCCCTTGCCAGAGCCGACACCATCAGAGGCGCCGAGCCGGTGGGGAATCGGCTCCATTCTTTCTTACAGAAACAAGGCGCCTACAGAGGCTCCCCGAGCTCCTGAATCCGTCTTATCGAACAATGCGCGACGCCACCCTCTTCCAGAACCGACGCCGTCAGAAGCACCGTCAAGATGGGGAGCTGAGTCTACAATCTCCTACGACAAAGCTCCTACAGAGATACCCAGAGCCCCCGAATCTGTGTTTGGATCGAAGGCGCCCAGTTTCCCTGTACCACAACCCGCTCCATCAGAAGCACCAGAATCTGTTCTATCGTATGGCGCTGGTGCTGCACGTCACCGTCTACCAGACCCAACACCCTCTGAGGCGCCTTGGGGAGCTCAATCAACTGTTTCGTACAACGCAGCTGGACATCCGCTTCCAGAGCCAACACCATCCGAAGCGCCAACACGATGGGGTGGTTCAACACTCTCACGTAACCCTGCCCGTCACCCTCTTCCAGAGCCCACACCTTCAGAAGCTCCGACCAAGTGGGGAGTAGAATCCACAGCGCCCTTGAATGCTGCGCGTAGGCGCCTGCCTGCTTCCACACCATCGGAAGCACCGGAATCAGTGGCCTCCTTCGTCAAAGCGGCCCGCCATCCTCTTCCAGAGTCTACGCCATCTGAAGCAGCTCCCCGGGCGCCCGAATCAGTGTTCTCCACGGGTGCTGCTCGCCATCCTCTGCCCGAGCCCACACCTTCAGAAGCTCCATGGGGTGCGCAATCCGCGATATCGTACAACACCGCGGCGCGCCATCCTCTCCCCGATCCCACACCTTCCGAGGCACCAGGAGGACCTACCGAAAGACAGTCGACGGACACCGACGAGGCTCCGCCACCTCCGTATCCCGAACTGTCGTGGGACAGGCCGTCGTCACCCGTCCCGTCCGTCGACAGTGAACTGAGCATCAAGTCGGACAAGTCTCTCCTTCGCGATGCGCTCGCGCACCGGGAGAAGATGATCAAGTACGTTGACATGGAGTCGGACCTCATGAGGGATATCGGCGAGTTGAAGGAGGACGGCGCGGGAGGGGTGAAAGACAAGGGCCTGAAGACGAGCGAGCTTAAGGCAGTGCGGAGCAAGATGGAGAAGATGCAGGAGAGGGCGGCACAGAAGTTCTATAACGGTGAGACGGAATGCTTGTTTCCTCAAGAGTTCTGCTGATTATTCGCTCATTGTAGGACAACAGCCGAAGGGCTTGTCCAATGAGATAGATGTGCAAGGGCTTACTGCACCAAAAGCGCTGGATTTGGTGGAAGGACGGTTGGCGGCGCTCGTAGCTGCTGACCTGATAGACAAACCGGCGCTAGTCACGATCCCCAAGGGCACCAAAGGGAAACCTGTCAAGCAGAAACTGCTGAGTACTCTCAAAGAGTATGTGCCCTTCTTATTAACCATTGGTCCGTTCGCTCATGTTTTCCCTTTCTCAGGCATGGCTTCCTTGTCAATGACGACCCGAATAATGGTCGCATCATGAGAATAACGCTGCCCAAGAACTGATTTACGACGTGTATCACTTTCTCATATATATTCACGACCCCCTTAACCTATTTTTCACGATTCTTCTCTTATTCTCTTATCTTCTAACTGTTTTTCTTTCAACGTGACAGAATGGCTATATTCCACAGACTAGCGCGTATTGATGTTGTAACACGGATACTATTCCAGGAATTAGATATGATCATACATTTATAGTCCTGCAAAGAGAAAGAAGGGGATGAAGTGGACGATGAGAGCGAATCATCATTATCTGAGTGTGTCGAAGCCTCCTGTAGAAAGGCTCGCAGGTAAGGGGCCCGCACAATCATTCGCACTGTCCTTGTCCGCGGTGAGGGTGATCACAACCTCTGCGCCAACCTTGAATACGTCATAGAAGTCAAAGTGGCAGCGGGACTCCGTGGGTACACCGTTGACGGTGACGTTCGCCACATACGCCGGGGTCCCAGCTGGAATGACTTCTTGGATGGAGTCCTTAGAGTAATTGACGACGGTCACGGTTGTGCTGACGTTCAGGAAGGAGTTGTGGATGGTGTATTTGGGTACGAAGGGAGAGAGGATGAGGAACTCGGTCGTTGAGGGGACTGGATACAATCCAAGCAGGTGGAAGGAGAGAAGCGAGGCCATGGCTGCTTGGTCGTCATTTCCTGGGAGACCGGCGGCGGCTGTCGGTCGACGCAGTGAGTTTTTGAGCAGACAGTTGGCAGGGGACAAGCTTACATATTCCGAAATTCTGGAAGACAACCTTTCTGACTTGGTCAACGGAGAGCGCGGGTTGATTCGCGTAGTGGTATCCGATGGGCGTTTGGAAAGAAGGTTCGTTACCAGCGAGGTAGTACCCGGCCTATACAGCAACGGTCAGTTGAGCAACAACATATAAGACAGGAAAATTGAACAAACATCGAAGAAGTGGTGAAGACGATCGACGAAAGTGGACTAAGGGGAATCAGTCATTTGTTGCATAGTTTGCGGAAAACGGAAGATACGTTTCCACCCATAAGCTCTACGAGATGCGCGGTATCGTGAGGAGCAAACCAGCTGTATTCCCATGAAGACGACTCATAAAAACCGTTGACATTGTCGTCCTGCAGAGAACAGTCCCGGGAACTTTGATCGTTGGGAGAGCAATCGATTGGGTCAGTGAAGGCGAAACTCCCGTTCATGAACCTTTTCTGCATGAAGCCTTGGAACCCATCGCTGACAACTGTTGCATCCCAGACGTTTCGATACCACTGTCGAGGGCTCAGGCTCAGATGGACTGAATGATGACATCGAGAAACAAACCAGAGACCGATTATAATAGCGTATTTCGTCGTCTGTCTTGTTCAACAGCTTCGCAACTTGACGAATGCCGAAATCCTCGAAAGAGTACTTCGTCGCGATGAGTAATGCACCAGCTCAGTAAGTTACGCAGATCAATCATACCTCGAGAGTTCGGCTGGCTTCCCTCGTCTGACGACCAGTACTGGATACGTCAAGCACGGCGAAGGGGACATAACCATATTCCCTACACAGGCATCAACATCGTCGTCTCAACTGTGGGACTCTAAACACATACTTGTAAACGTTCACTTGTCTGCCTCGAGTGTTCCACTCCGGTGGGTTGAGATCGCCGTCTGCCAGTAGCGCTGAATACAGCTCTTCGAGATCGATGCCTAGGCTCTTTGCCTCGTTGTGATAGTTGAGAGCAAAGTGTGAGACGATGCTATCTCCGCTGGAACCTGAGGATCCTTAGGAAGGTGGGAATTGTACGAACACCTTTGTACACACCTCCTTGTGTATACCCAGGTACGTTGTTAGTGCGACACTCAGGCATCCAACCTAGCTTACGCCAGCCATCAATGTAACTGTCAACAATTTGGGCGAATTCGACCGGAGAATGGATGCTCATGAGTGGGAAGTATGTCCTAAACTGCAAAAAGTCAGCTTCGATTAGCGACCTTGAAAAATAAGCGCACTGTGTCCCAACTGAAATTGTGGTCAGTCATGCGTATGGTCAGAGACGCTGGACAGGCTCACCTGCAATACAATGAATCGAAATAGTATGCCTTGGTATCTGTGAATGGACCCTGAGTTTCTCCGGTGGCATTGTTCTGTGTCAGTTGCAGGTTGGTCAGGCACACCGGAAGCCATCGCGAAAGACGTACGGGAGTGAGAGATGTGCGGTATAGAGACGTATAGAGCATTTCTGTAATGTTGGGTGGAGTGTTTGGAATATCGATTTCCACCTTCTTCAGCCTTTCATTCCAGAGACCAACAGCAGTCGCATGTATCTCCTCAAAAGTGGAAGAACCGACTTCAGCTTCCGCATTGGCACAGGCCTGGTCAGCCGACACGAAGGACACGCCCACTCGAAAAGTAATGGTCTCCGGGTTATCTGCAAACGAGAACAGAGCCCCAGACTGATAGATTGGGCCACCAATCAAATTGTAAGACAGGTTCAGATGCGTCTGTCCTAGTCCCTTAGCGTCGAGACCGAAACTGGAAAACGCAGCATAAGCGCATGTTCGTTGTATAAACGATAAGAACACACTCGTCAGCGGTCCAGATGCCATACTCGTCGAGCTTCTGCTTTCCTCCGTCGAGAACGTCATAACAAGCGAAGACCTGATAGTGAAAAACAGAAGGACCAAAGCTAATTCTCAGCATAAGTGACCGTGCCAAGTAAGCAGCAATGTATATCACCTAGGGCCGAAATGGCCACCAATCTTTATACGACCCCGCTCGGGTTCGATGTCCATGAAGCCACCGGCAAAAGTACCAGCATTGTCCCCTGCGCTATCGATGACAAAATAAGGCTTAGATCCCGCGGGAAATGTGAAGCGCTCTATGCCAGCTCTTCGGGTTGCAGTGGCTTCCATCCTCAGATCATTGTCCAAAGTTAAAGAGAAGTATCCAGGGGAAGCGACTGGATAATGGAGTCAATGTCGATCGCAGCGACAGACATTGGGAAGTGATACATACGGTCTGTGTTGTTCTTCCTGTAGCGAAGTCTCTTGTCAAAGTGAGTGATACATGTGTCGAATCCGTCGGGACAAAGTGACGGCATGACCTCGAAGTTACCGTACGATCCTGGAGCATGTTCGTCAGTGTTCGGTCACCGGCGGCATCGAGAGGTTCGGCAATAGAAGAGTTGGGTGGAAAATATGACTACCCACCAGAGGCACCAGTGCCGCTATCATGAAGTGGACTGAATCCTTTGATCTGTGCAGTTGGGTCGGTAATGTAACCTGTTGAAAGTCTTGAGCTTCGAGTCAAAGGGCAGACCAAAGGATTTATACCGGCAGGCGCATATCCGGTCATGTCAGTGGAGAACTTGGCCTGCAGATGAAGCAATCAGGAGCTGGAGTGCATTCGACATGTTAGCAACAAACCATGCCGAATGGGATCGACGCGCCGGGGCTGGCGAGAGAGGTCAAAAGAATGGTCAAGGAAGTCATCTGTCAAGGACCTTACCAGACATCGCCCTCGTTGTCTAGATGACTGCATGAGCCACTGGAGCTCGATGAGAGAGTAGTGCGCGCACCTGTGCCAATGAAGGGATTGACGAAGGATGCGTAGTCCGGATTGCTTGTGGGCGAGTCAATGGCATCCTGAATGGCTTGAGATATCTTGGCTTGGACATCAGGAGACGGCTGCGCCGCAACGAAGTTAGAAGTCAAAATGGAGACAGCAGCGACTAGCGTAAGTATCATGGTGCTTGGGCAGGAATGCACTCAACCTCCCAGTCTTTAAGGTCGGAGAAAAATCAAGCATCCCCACAAGTGGCCGTCTCGTAGTGCTGCTCCGCCTCCATTCCACGGTAGGATGGGCCAAGTGGCATTCCAGAAAGCAGAACAACAGGGCTTCTGGGACATTCTACGCATGCAAAAGTGCACGAAAGAACGACCCGTGCGGTCGAATTATAGGTCGATGGATATTTTTGCCATCATCGATGGCTTGGAAGCCTTCGAGAACCATATTCGGACGTCTGTGCCAAATCCTGGACGAGTACCGAAGCCCATCTCGCTAAAGGACTGCCACACTAGGCGTCGTAGCGCGTGTTCTCGATACGCCTTGTGATCACTCCCCGTTGCGCGAACGCGAGCGACGCTCTGGTCCCGAGGCGTGGCATCTCGGGTGGAAAATTTTCGAAGTCGGCGGGGTTCTGCCCTCGAGAGGAGACACCTTCATACGGGGCCATAAGAAGGCCAAGAATGCAAGAACAACGAAGTAGGATGGTAACCTCCGCGGTCGAGCAGCTACATTCTACTGCTTCGTCCTGATTCAATCACTGAATGATGCGAGAGCCCATATGCTAGGCTCAACGCAGCAACGCGACGTAAAAGCAAAAGAGGAAGGCTTGGTGCCGTAGCCGTCGCTCGGTACCCAGAACAAGACCCTGGAAGTGCTTGGTGAAGGCGCTCATTCAAAGCCTGTCAAAGCCCAAAAAGTCACTTTGTTCGGGGAGTTCCGTGCAGCCGTTGTTCCGGCTCTTCTTGAGCAGAGAGGACTCAGGAACGCAGGAGCATGATGATGGATCTGTCCTGACTTTGAATGCCAGGGCGGACATACTGCGTGAAAGACTGAAAGTGCCGGCAGTGTAAGTAGTAATACTCACGACCCCCGCGCGCTAACAGACAGCACCCCGAGTCCCCGATGATGCGTAACGCGTTTGCAACAAGCAATTAAGCCCCATGGCACCACGAAGATCTTGTGATTTCACCGTACCTGCCCCATCTGAGGCCTGGGATCCGCTTGTCTGTCAAGGAGTGTGTGACACAGTGAGCGATCACGGATTGACAGATGCAAGACATGAAGCTTTGAAATTTTGCCTTCATGATGAGTTGAGATTGCCGAATTTGTGTTAGTTGTCCCGAGTAAGGTGAGTAAGTACTACTTAATCTCCAGTCCAAATCATCAAGTGATTAAGTATACGATATAGTATAGAGAGATTCAGATATAGTAGAGAGGAGAGCAAGAGAGATCAAGTATATCGGGAGTCAGCGTCATTGGGCAGAAACAGAGACCTGGCACCAGTTAAGTAGGAGTCTCCGTGAAAATGTCAAGACGCGGCACAAACAGAGTACTAAGCGTACGAGTGTACGAGATGAAACTGGACGGAGACAGATGTCAGTCAATGTCGCGGATCAGTGACCCGTGGCGAACCTTCAACAAGGTTGAGCACCGAGAACCGGCTATCTTCGTAAAGCGCACGGATGCCAAAAGTTCGGGTTGTTGGGCTGAGAATTACATAGTCAGTTGCAAAATTACAGCAAACTGCAAAAAAATGCGAACCCCGTTCGTACGGTCACTGTAATCTGGAGACTGTCAGACAAGTAAGTCTTAGGCCATCGTTGAGAGCGCCTTACGGTCCAGTAGACAAACATATGTCGTGGCCCGTTGCTGGCGTGCTCGGTCGACATAATAGACAAGACAGATATCACCAGCTCTCCACGCGGTATTGGCTTCCCATTGTCTGGTGAAAGATGGAAGCGAGAAGGCGCTGGGCATATCGTCAAACGTACTGTAGATGGAGATCTTTCGGCATCGAGAAAGCCTTTTATACTTGTTTCGAGAAACGGGATCGAGTCAGTTACAAGTACAGCACCTATCCTCGGATTCCTGACTGTTCTGTCCAAGTGGGCTGTTGACCTGAGTCGAGGAGATGAGTTGGTATTCATCGCTGGAGTGTCTGCGCGGGAGATGCTCGGAATCATCGAGCGTGTTCCTGATCAGCATTGCCACACCGCGCGAGAGAGGCGACAGATTCGTTCCAGAACTTCAGCGACAGTTGCCGGTCAACGAAATGGATCAGTACGAGCAAGAGAGATCAGGGATCAGGACGTTCCAAGTGGAGAGGCCATGGCAATAAAGAGGGCGCATCAGTTGTTAGCCATGTGCCCCAACTGGTGGCCGTGTTGGTCCACAGATGTACAGGACACGCTGGGAGGCCGCGGATAATCAGGATACGTACATGGCAATCAAAGGCACCTTCTCGCACATCTGATACCATATCTATCAGTTTTCGAAACACATGAACCTATCTTACACTATACTCACGACATCTACGACTGTCGTCGATGTGCGCCCAATCACGCCAGAGTTTAGGCCGAACATGGGAAGCCACGATTTGGTGACAGACAGATACGATATGCTGTGTAATATGGAGCATGACAAAGTGTGGCAACGCAAGCGCAGACATACCTGTCTCTGTAAAGAATCTCGCAAGTGTTCCGCTCGGTCCTTGAAGACTTCCTTACCTACCGGCTCTCGAGGATCAGCACAAATTCCTAAACAGACTGTAGCGAGTCACCAATTTGCAGTCAAAGACGATTGCTGAGCAGCGGGACCGACAGCCATTCCGTGCTTTGTCCTTTGGCGCTTACTTGAGTCGTCATCATGCAAGTCACCACCGGGAGAGTAACTATACCGATTGCCGAGCGTATATTGCTAGAAAAAATAGCTGTGGAGAATGCTAAAATTGCTCAGCCCTCCGAGTCTATGAGTCTTGTATCTGCCAGGCCTTCGGAATGGTTTCGATTTCAGATGCTTATCCATTTACATACGACGGATCGGACGGATTCACTGCGTGGAAATTTCGCACACGGCAATAAGCACTCTCCCTGCAAAGTGAAGCCCCAAGTCGAAGCCATGCTTACTACAGTCGGGCGGAACCAGAGCAATCACAGCGTCTTTCTTTACTGAATTCCGTGGTTCCGCTTCGGGCGGGTGGTTCAGAGAGCGGTCATAGCTCTTCGAGAGCCCTAAACAATAGCAGTGATACCCCGAGTGTATGGATACTCGAGTATCGTTTTCCAGAGAGGTGGCAAAGTTGTAGATCATGATGGTTTCCAGTTGGGATGAGATGACGGTCACGTTGATCGACTAGGAACGTCGATCACACGAGCATTGCTCCCGGACGGCGTCTATTTTGTCAATCTTCACTTACATCTCTGTCGCTCCCCACTTACCCTCTAGCTATAAATTTCTCTAGCAACAGTCACCTCTAGAAGCAAATACGACACATATTACATGATGCGGTAACATACAGCGTCTACAGTCAGGCTGCAAAGTCGCCGGCTTCGTGACTCACGCACATTCCCCGTCAAAGCGCTGCTCTGAACAAGAGCATCCCGGCTCGGCGTTGCCCATAGCTCTGCATAGCTGCTGTATAATCTAGTCGAGTCAGTAGGAGCGCCCACACTTAAATACCGAGGACATTTTATCGTCATAATCAGCTTCGTCCTACTATTCACCGTTCAATCTACTCTTCAGTAGCACAATCCTCTTATTCACGTCACGAAAACCATATCATAGCTATGCCTGGACACAACCCCAGAAACATGCCTCGACCCTGGGTCGCCGGCGCGTCGTGGACCCGAGGAGAGGTCTGTTCTATCGCCGGTGGGAGAGATGCATACGGGAGACAAATAGTCCACTACTTCGTTGCTTCCCGCGACCGTACGTGCATCTTTCTCTTGCGTGATATATGAGGTCTGAACACCATATCCTAGACGTCAGCGGCCTGCACAACGCGGTATGTATGGCAAATGATCCTCCATTTATCAAACTCAACTCGAATTCAGCCAACGGTGCCAAACGATTGCTGGCAGGCATATGTTTTCACGCGATGACCTGCTCATCAGTCGCGCCTGATGAATTCGAATGTATGATTGCAATTCTCGATCAAGTGGCACATCCAACTGATCAACTTTGAAAACCAGTTCATACAATGATCATCTCATCGCATCCCGGCTGCCATGTGTATCAATAGTTTTACATTATAGCGTTAATATTCCCAGTACTATACATCATCTGAACCAATTACACGGCTCCAACAGTTACCATCAGAGCCCCAACTAGCTTTCTCAGATGCAACGTTAGGAAGGTATTCGATGATCTCAGAAGATGATGCCCAGCCACACCTCACAGTCCTTTGACGCTGGTGAGCCAACTCAGACCCGCCATCAACGCCTACCCACCATCATGTCGTAGTGATTCTCCAAGTTGATCTCGGTGATATGCTCACAACGAATATCAGGACGTCTCGGATGACCAGCACACAGCCGCGTCGTCTAGAAAATGACCAACGGCGAAGTAAGGGACAAGACATCGCTTTCATAGGACAGGAAGAACCTGGGAGGACATGAGATCGTGATAAAAAAATAACACAATGGACGGCGGAAAGGTCATCGAAGAATCTCAAAGCACAGCGCTAATGCCGTATCACCACAAAGACGATCGGCCAATTGACGCTCTCATCAGTGCAAAAACATGATCGTTCTGGCCGTAAACATAACGTCGCAAAGCAAATTTGCTAACTACACGTCAAAGCATGATCCCTCATCACTTTAATTGCCGACTTGTGTTGGCTGACGGCCAAGACGATGAAACAGTGCCAAATCGAGTGAGAACCTACCAAGGATGTTCAGCGACAAAGCGGAGCAGCCTGAAGTATCTACATACCTCCTCCGATAACATCCAACCGCTTGCACCACTTATCCGACAGAAATCGTTCGGGAACATGCGATGCGTAAAAGACGAGGCCCGCGATATATGATACCAGCGACGGGAATACCGGAGCTGCACGAAATGAGCGATGAACCGGAGATAAGGAGAGACTAGACCAACAGATAAATTGCAGCGCCTGCATGCTACTGTGGAGATAGGCAAGGGTCGCGAGTGGCGCAATCGACGAGAAGGCCAAGGTCAGGAAGAAGACGATACGCCATCCCTAGACTCTTATGAGACTATAGTAACAAGGCAGCGAGAATGACGCTGTACGTACTCTGTTCTCGTACGTGTTGAACCAATCCATGAAAGGGAAGATGTTTCCCGCAAGACCTGTCAGGAAGCACAATGACAGGAAGGCGTACCCCAGGTTGGGTTGGCACTGGAACCCGTAGTACACAACAGTTCCGACGCTGGCACTGATCAGCCTGGTGGAGCTTGTGAGTTCAAGACTCATTGCGCCATCAACGTGCGTACCATCCTATGCCAACGTAGTCTACACGTGCGCAAAACTCCATGCTACCATGATGAGCGCATCCAGCCATAGTGTGGTAGACAGCGCTGCAGCCGAGGCACAACAACGCGAAAGCCATGAAGAGGCGTTCGGGCGTGTCAATATAACCGGACGGATTAGAGTTGAAGAAGGGTATTGAATGTATGCCCCATAGAAGGAAGGGTATTAAGTGCGTATGAATATTCACTATGAGATATTTGAGCCCACTGATTTGCTTCGTCAATGGAGAAGGACGTACAAGTTTCATTATGGAGAGCAAACAACGAAAGGATGATGAGGGGCCATCTCTCTAGGGGTATAAATCTATGACATATGAGCTCAATGTGAGGGGAGCCAGAGCACACGTCTCACCTATAGCCTTGAGTGACAAAAGGATTGTTGCGCCACTTCTCGGGGAGGTCTGCATACTGGATCAGGCGGCAGCCGTCAAACGAGTGCTGGATGGCTCTCGCAACCTCCACTGCAGTTCTCTCTATAATCTGCTCTCCCTCTTTGATATCAGGCGCGGAATGAATCATGTCCGAGATCAATTCGGAGGAAAGGATGGAATGCAAGAACTCCCCCAATCTGGAGCTTAAGACAGCAGAAGCGATGTCGAATCCAGAAGGCGTATCGGTCGAGGTCAAATGGGAGTGCAGGCGATGCAAATGGTCTAGGAGTGTGGGCACATAGTCGATGGGTCTGTCGAAGTCTAAATCGTGAAACCGGATCCTGGCGTCCTCCAGTTTGGCGCGCATCTCTGCAAAGTTGAAGTCGGGCAGATGCATGTCCGGGATATCCGGAAGGTGCGAGCGCATGTCAGGGAGGTGCGAACGCATGTCTTGGATGGAGGGGACATCTGGAAGTTCTGGGAGATGCGCCTTGAAACTCTCAACCGAGATATCGGGAAGATGAAAGGACACGTCGTTACGGATGGACTCCAGAAGCTCCAGCGTATCCGATACCCAGCGGTTGGCATCCTCCATCGCAACCTCGCCTTTGACCATCCAAGCCTCGAAATCGGGGGACTCAAGCTGCGCAATTTTGTGCTCTATCTCCGAGAGATACGATAGCACAAGAAAGCGCAAGGATGCCAGCGCCTGCGTGGGGGAAGTCGGCGACAAATCCAGGGCCTCCAGAGAGTATGGGAGGGGTCGGCATCCATGGCCAGTTACACGGACACCATTGGCCGCTTGTGGCGCAGACGGCGAGCGCGGTCGTCGCTGCCGGATCACTGGCGGCGACGAGGCCATGAGATAGATGGCGGTAGGATGTAAGAGTGGGGCAGCGTTATGAGCAGGTTGGGGCAGCAGCGCCAAACTAATTTTGGAGTCGGACCGAATACTGCCGATGGCTATTTCCGGCACAGCCACAATCGTCTTTCCGACCGAACTGCAAAATGTCAGCACTTTTCATGAGTCAACTGTGTTCTCATCTTTACTCAGACTGTCACAGCTTAACAATGACTCTTTCAGCGCGCTATAAAAGCTAGCAGTACAACCGTCGAGGGAGGCCGACTACGAACAAAGAGCATATTTGATGTCTTTTGGGACCCCTCGCTTGTTCATTGCAGGATTGGGCAACCTGCCGTACCCTTCTACCCGTCACAGGTGCGTCCGTCTCATCCCGACACGATCCGCTCACTAAGTCTGCTCTTCAGCGTTGGCCACCTCATCATTGATGCCCTCGCGTCGCGCTTGGGCATCCAACTCAGTCGAAATCGTCGAGGCATATCAGGTGAAGGATATGTCACCGTCGGCAAAACGCCCGTCTCCATCATCCTCTTCAAATCCCGTCAGTATCATACTCTCCAAAGCCTCGACCTTACTAATTGCCGCACAGAACAGCTGATGAACATCTCTGGACGGTCCGTGGTAGACGCCTGCCGCCAAGCAGGAATGCAGCCCGCTGCTATGCTCGTCATTGCGGATTCACTCTCCCACAAGCCGATGAAACTATCTGTTCGTCTTGGTGGTTCCGCCAATGGCCACAATGGGATCAAAAGTATCATCACAGCTCTAGGTAACAACCTCGAGTTTTGGCGGTTCAGAGCAGGAATTGGGCGGGAAGGAACTGGAGATCCTTCAGACTATGTACTCGACCATCTCTCTCCGCAGGAGATTGCTTTCTGGAAGCAAGATGGACTAGACCAAGTGATCAAGGAAATAGAGAAAATCGCCAAGCAGCAGCAGCAATTGTGATGGAATTGCGGTATACCCAGATGTATCATATTCACGACTAATTTGTATCTGAACAGTATCTGTTTTACAGGAGAGTACGATGGAAATTCAGGGTCCAGCTCAAAGCTTCTATCGGCAACTGGCTATGTCTGGATAACACATAATACAGTATGGCATACCCGATTCCCGGAAACTCCAGGCATACGTTAAGATAATTGCGAAAGTAGCAGTACAGCGCGCGCCATTGGGCCTCTCTCCAACTACCATGGATCTATGGGGCCAAAAGGTAGAAGGATATAGAAAGAAGGTCCTCGGCTCCGGCGAGACAGTGTCTATTCTGGTCAGTTTGAACATGAAGCACGTTCGAAGTCAAGCCATCTGTCCATGTCAGTTTGCTTGATCACGGACTCTTGGTTAGAGTTCTTCTCATAGAAGATTGGGCACTGTTTCGACTTCTTGAATCTTGCGCACATTCTCCTCCTGGATTGGAAACGCTCTCGCACCAAGCAGGCAACAAGTGCTCAGCATATCTGCCAATATGAGCGGGCGCGCTGTACTAATTATAGACGCGCCGACAGCGACCGTCACGCTATTATTACCCCAATTCAGTGCGCAGTATTAGGTTGCGTTTTCTTCACACACCACGACCATGTACATTCCTATCCTTCCTGCGCGGAAACGAGCTGGGTTCGCCGCCGCCGCCGTTGTGAGTGCTCTTTGCTATTCTGCTACGACTCTCATGGATCTATCAGACTATCACTCTCTACGTGACCTACACACTCTCATCTCGCTTCTACCAAGCTACCCCGAGCAGCACTGAGTCTGTCTCTGTGCTCGTCGAAACGATAGATCTAGATTCCCATCATGTCGAGGAGGCCGTGGCAGATGTCGTGCCCGACTTTCCTCTAGTAGTCGAAACTCCTCCTCCAAGTCACATACCGAGCCAAATCAATCGTCCTGTTGGTGAGGGGAAGGCAAACGCCACCATGGTCATGCTATGTCGTAACGATGAAATTGAGAACGTTCTCTCAAGCATGGCCTCAGTGGAAACGCGATTCAACAAACGCTTCGGATATCCATGGGTTTTCTTGAACGAGGTCGAGTTCACAGATGAATTCAAAAGGTGGATCTCACGATTCACGCTCAGTCCCTGTTCAAACTTGACGAAACGGCTCTAGTCGTGTCTCAGAGGCAACATCTGCGCCTGTCTCATTCGGTCTTGTCCCGGCTGAACACTGGTTCCAACCGCACTGGATCGACGAAGATATGGCTACCAAGGGACGCCAGAAGATGGAGGCAGCCAGGATTATATACGCAGGGAGCGTCCCATACCGCAATATGTGTCGATTCAACTCCGGCGTACGTCGTTACCGATCGCGCAGTCACGGTCGCGCCCTGTGTTGACGCGCCGCCAGTTCTTCTTCAGACACCCGCTCTTGCAACCATATCGCTACTATTGGAGGGTCGAGTGCGTACTCATGTTCCTGCGCTTCCTCGCGGTTCTGATCCCAATTCCACTCCAGACCGCACGTCAAGATACTCTGCGACGTCATATTCGATCCGTTCGACTATCTGCGCGACAATAATAAGATCTACGGTATGGATCTGAATACATTGCTTGCTAGAGTCCTCAAATCCTCCGTTAGGTTTCACGATCTCCTTCACGGAGTGGGAAAAAACAATTCCTACCTTATGGTCTACCGTGAAAGGTGAGATTGCGACCGCTATGTGTCAGACCGACATGCCAGCTGACTCCTCCGTAGAATTCATGAAACGGTATCCGCAGCACATTCATTCGAGCAACGCAATGGACTTTCTGAGCGACAACGGCGGAACCACTTACAACCTATGTCACTGTAGGACCTCTCAAATCTCTGAACGTCGCTGGCGCTGACCTTCTGTAGTCTGGAGTAACTTTGAGATTGCAGACATGGAGTTTTGGCGAGGGGAGGCATATACTGCGTTCTTCGACTATTTGGAGAGCAAGGGCGGATTTTACTACGAGGTAAGATACATCTCGTCGCGACGAATGCTCGTTCTGACTCATTGGGCTACTTCCAGCGATGGGGAGATGCCCCTGTTCACTCTATAGCTGCTGCTTTGTTCGCTCGCAAGGATCAACTCCATTGGTTCCGTGACATCGGTTATCGACATGATCCCTTCGAGCACTGCCCCAACAAAGACGACGGGGCTGGATTGAGCTGCGAGTGTAATCCAGGAGATAGCATCGGTAAGCACCTCATTTTGCTCCGCTGTTCTGCGCCGGCTGACGCGTCCGCAGATTACCGGCCACAATCGTGTATCAAGAAGTTTGAGAAGCTTTTCCAGTGAGCTCTTGGGTTCAGGATCGCGGACATTGTACGACTTGGTGTGAACCATCATTGTAATTATAGTAGCATACATCACATGGACCGCTGCCTAGGTATCTAGCACTACTAGTGGTAACTTATTTCACACTGTGCGTATTTGCTATCACCACGTACATATCAGGATCGCAGAGAGCATGACAGTCCAGGCGCTTCGTTACTACCTTACCTTACCTTGGCGTGTACTACCACAAATCATCATCCGTCCAAGTTCCTCTCATCACTTCCAATCATGCTCGTAGACGATCTATCTCTAGAGAATTGCGGCGCAGCCGTGGCGGAACACCCATCAGTTCAGGCCGTTCTGAACGAACAATATTCGACGTGGCTATTACTGCGTCTCCGCGTCGGTTACTATGTAAGTACATCTTCCCAAGAAGACAACTAATGGGCTCGCTAAGAAACATCGGCCTGGAATGTCATGTGTGGTTTCGATGCTACAGTAGTACAACATACAGTATACAGTCTTTGATAGAATAAGTAATCACAATGACGGCAATAAATCTGGAATAGCGTATCATGACAGTCCATCATCCTCGTCGTCCTCTACAATAGTCTCTTCGGGCTCGGCTCGACGCTTGTTTCGGGTGATCCTTGTTGTTGGGGCTGAACCAGAGGAGGCTACAATATGAGCGCGCGGTGATCAGTATGCCTGCCTTGGGAAGTACTGGACCAACTCACTGCGCTTACTGGCGCGCTTCTTTGCCGCAGCCTTCTTGCCCTGAACACGCTGTTCAAGAGCATGGTCCTCTTCCCCTTGTTCTTTGTTCTGCTCCAAGATAGCAGCGAACTCGTTCAGCTCGTTGTCCGGCTTCCCAGCGCTCTTGTTCTGACGTGCCTAGCGGAAAGGTGTGATCAACAACTGCAACATTCGGGCGCCATCGAACTCACCTTCGTTAAGATTTGATTGAACTTATCGTAAACGTCCGGCTCGTGAAGCTTGTCACGGTAGTGCGGAAGACCTTCGATCAGCTTCTTCATTGAACGCTCCGACTTGTAAGGCAACAGTGAGAGACAGAAGGCGATGTCGCGCCATTGCCGCGGTTCCTGGGTGAGGCGGAATCGCTGGCAAAGCTTATCGACAATGCTCTCCGTTTGCTTGTCCTACAAATCGCAGTCAGATCTCGCTCAGCACTTCCATAACCGAGTAGATACCTTTTCGATATACCGGAAAATATGTGACATGATATTATGGAAGTGCTCCTCTTCCACTGCATGATCGCCAGTTGAAAGGTGGCTAATGACTAACTGGAGGTCAGAAAGTGTGTTGAAGGTGACGGGGAAACACTTACCATCAGGCAAGTTATTGTAGATGGCATTCTCTTTCGTCGAAAGCTCTTTGAAGAACAGCTCCGCCAAACCCTTGATTCGCTCATTCTCGTCGACCAAACATTTCGCCATCTCTCCCAGCTGCCCTTTGACTTTGATCATCCCGTTGAGGATCAGGTGCGTGAGCACCATCAGCGTGTTCTTCTTGACAACCAAATCCGGATCCGACAGGCCTCGATACAACTCATGGCTGCTCTCGTCGATGATGGTGCTGAATGAGACTGCGACATCTCCCAGAGCGATGGCGATGTTGCTGCGAATACTTGCACTGTTCGATCTCTCGAGCAGATGAAAGAGCATGCGGTGGTTCTCGTCGCAGAACTGGGAGCTAACACAGAGGAATTTACTCAACGACAGTGTAGCGACAGCCTTCAAGGTAGGGTTCTAAGTTGTGTCAGTCCTTGTGTCTGACAACAAGACCACCCACACATACCTTGTATTTCCTAGACCCGCAAACCTTGACGAGCATAGGGCCGAAAATCTTGAGGAGAGACCTCTCTCCATACAGTAGGCTATGCTCGCGAATGTGCACCATCTGGTCTCCAACTTCGTCTTCAGCATTACCAACGACCTGGTCAAGTTCTTCAACCTCTTTCGAAGCTGGACCGCCTTGGCCTATGGTTCATACATAAGAACACTGAGACGTATACGATGCGAGTAATCATACCTGCTGCCTCCAGATCGCGTTGGCGCTTTAGTTCCCTTTCAGCCAGCTCCAAAAAGGCAATCTGCTTGATGGCGACGTGTCCGACGACGAAGAGAAGTCGCGCCAAAAGGAACGCATCGCCCATGTCCTTCCCTTGCTCTTGAGTATCGGTCTCTGACGTCCTCGAGCTGTCACCCGGAGTATCCTCGTCCATGGCGTCCGGATCCTTCTCATTGTCTTCGTCCGCTTCCGCACTGTCCTCCTTATCCTCACCCTCTCCTGCCTTCCCACCCGCGTCGGTCATCTGTGTGTCCTCGTCTTGCGCGGCCTCCGCTGGTGCACGACGAGCGAACGCTTCAGTGGTAAGATCCTTGATGACAAGATTACAGAACAAATCCGGATGCTCTCCAAGCGCATACACCGTGTTGAGAGTCTGTTCCGCCACTCCGAACCATTCCTTCGACCGTGATGGGAGAAGAATGAACGTGCGCAGTTTCTTGAAGACGTGGTGGTTCATGTCAAAGCGCAGGGTTTTGTCCTCCAACGAGCCTTCAGTCGAGGTCAAGATAGGTATCAACATTATATACGGATCCTCACCTTTGACCTTCTTCGCGCTTCCGTTCAAACGCTGTAGGGCAACAGCTGTATAGCGCGCTAGTGTCAGATCCATCTATTGTTGCCAAAGCATGAGCACGACTAGAGCTTGTAGCAATGTAACAAGCAGACCTTGCCCAGCTTCCCGAATCCGACCTTGAGTAGATCTTCCACATGATCGTGTAAGATTGTATGGTCAGCCAAAGCCAACATGCTGATGACTACTATAGCTCCTCGGCGTTGAACTTTGGGTATGAGCTGGTTCGTGGCTGCAGCGGCGTCTCGTGAGCACAATCTCTGACAAGAAGAGCAAGTACGTGCCATAAATTTTCCACAACGTCTCGATTACCCTGTCAGAGACCTTTCCTTCGGCCATCATGATACGAAGCATCTCCTCCAGACTGGTCAAATGGGCAAGGTCCGCGTCGAACGTCAACCTTCAAGAAAGTGTCAAGCCCATCGTGAGTATCTGTACGACGGGAACACACTCAATCAAATTCTTGGCGATCAACTTGGGCGGCGCCTCATTCTCACTGTCCTCGAAGTACAACCAATGGTAACACTCCAAGAGCTTCGAGCGAATGCCTTTGACCTCTTGCCCATCTTCAGATGTAAGCGTACCACTGTCTTTTTGCCAGATGAGATGTATCATCTGCTTGATACCGACCTGTTCATGGGCGGAGGTGAGTACAACCATGGACGCTCTGCATAGTTCGTAAGAACATACGTTGGCCAATTGGAGCTTGTAGTTCCACGCAACGTAGAAGAACTCAATCGCCTCCAACACTTCCGTCTTGTTGACGGACGCAAGCAGCTTCACCATAGTATCGGCGGAACCTTCTATAGCGTGTATGAAAAGCAAACCCTCGCGTGTATAAGCTTTCTCCCGGAGTCGCATCTCGACCTCCTTCTTGTCCAGCTGTGCGACTGCAACCTGTGGATTTATCTTGGCAATGTCCTCCAAAGTGAAGATGCCAGACGGCCTGGGACCCAATTTCGGTTTCTTGCTAGGTTTTGTCTTCTTGGAACGCTTTTCGGGCTTGGGCGACGCATCTTCGTCCACGTCCATGGAGTCCTCGTCCTCGTCGTCTTCATCCTCGTCTGCAGGATTGTCATCCTTCTCTCCAGATTTATCTTCCTCCTCGGGCTCCGTAATGTCACCGTCGACTTCCATATCCTCGTCGCGACTATGACATTATGTGAGAGCAAGAAACGCAGATGAAGTGGAGGACCGACGCCTTTTTGTAAGCTTCATCAACGACTTCCCTACTCTGAACCGTCAGCCCGAATGCTGCCAACTCGGCGATGACAGTCTCGCGGCGCTTCTCCCACACCTCTAGATCCAACGATCCCTCGTATTTCATATATTGGTTCGTCTTCAACAACTTGATCAGCAGCGAGATGGAATTCTTGCGGACACCGGCGGCTTTGTCTTCTAGAGAAGCCACAGCCATCGTAGTGATGTCCAATATCTTCTTATAGTACTGAGTGCTGCGAAGATCACAAAGACGGGAGAGTGCGTTCAGCACTTTGGTGCGAACGTATGTAGACGCGTCCAAGCAGCGCTCAAGAAGCAAGTCGTAGCACTCGTTGATCGCTTTGGCCGCGACGGAGTCGTTCACTTGTTGTTTGATCTTTTGCTCATTGACGTAGACAACGATGTTGTGCACGATCTCGACGACGGCGATTCGAATAGGATAGGCCTGCGAGAAGATATTGATTATCAGTGGACATAACAATGAATCGAATTATACCTCCGAGTCTCTCTGTTCGTTAATGAGTGCAATCTTCTTCCAAGCGTGGGCCGGGCATCGTTCTGAGAACCTGATGAGGAAGCGGGAGAATATGCGAGGACCTTTGGTCTCTTTCTCGGAGAAGCTATGCTTCGAAAGGTCGAGGAGAATGTTGTCAGCCAGGTGTGGATGATCGAATTCGTTCTCGAGAATGCCCAGGCAGTCGGCCATGGGGTCTGCAAGATGCTCGTGGAATTGAAGTACTGTGAAGATTTTGGTCTGGGCGACGGCGCTGTGGTCCTGGAACTTGACAGCAAGACAGATCACCTTCTGAACATTCTGACGAATGTCCGACTGCTTCATGTTGGTGTCCTTCTGCGCAATATCGTAAACGGGGTTGGTGATGCAGCTACATGTAGTTAGTAGTGGTTGCGCTCATAGCAAGAGATGCACACACGTCAAGAAAGCTTCTCGCTCGCTGGTCACAGACCAGACGCGGTCCATTTTCAACTGGCGCAGAATACGACAGATGAGCATCAATGTAGACGGGATGTGCTCGGCCCACGACCACTTCTCGCCGTCCTTTTTGGTTGCCGTGCGCGACGATGTCTTTGCAGCCTTTCCGCCTCGACCTCTCCGCCCCCTCTTAACTGGCGTAGCAGGAGTCGCCACCTCCTCTGCCTTTACTTTCTCCGCCGCAAGCACGAACCAGTAGAAGAGAAAGCCGTACATCTCCAGCGCCTCCTTATGCCGACCCCCGCCGTGCTGCTCGTCAGCCTCGATATCTTTGACTGCGTTCTCAAATTCGGTTTGGAATCCTGAGACGAGAGAGTCAAGGAGCTTGGTGATCGTCGTAGGGTGTACCTCGTCTGCGTGCTTGAGAGCGCTGGCGAACACGTCGAAATTCTTCATGTCGGCGATAGCGTCACTCGACTCGGCAATGGCCTCGATGGCGTCTGCGAAGATCCTTAGATTGGTGCCATTTGAAGGAGCGCAGAGACGCACCTTCCAGCAGATCCCCGACGTCGGCGGCATCGTGCTCATTGTCGATCTGATATTCTGTGACGTCTTGCTGCAGTTCCTCCGCGAGGTTGAGACCCATCCCTGTGGTCTGCGGGAGCAATCGCTGTCGACAACGTCGTGGTTGAGGTTCAAAGAACGCGTCAATCACGTGTGTCATGCTTGCCGAGAGGGCCAAGAGGGAGCTGCCGAGAGCGCGTTGTCACGGCCGTCACAGCGGTCTTTACCCCGTCGAATACGCTATCTTACGCGGGAGATGCGCTTCCCTCTGCTACGTCGGCTTTCTCTTCTAATCCACAGACGGGCGAGATCCGAAGACTTTACTGGTTTCTCGCCTGTTGCGCCTCTGGATGCCCTCACTCGCTCGTACTCTCTCAGCAACCTCGGCGAGCAGGCTCGCACTGCTTCTACTTGGGATACAGTCGTCCCTCAGATCACTATTCCCCCGCCACATGCCCTACACACCCCGTCAGGATCACCCGTCATTGCCTCTCCACCAGTCGACTCCGAAATGCGTCCCCACAAACTTGCAGCCGTCAGCCAGCGCATCCTGGAACTAGAACACGAACTCGGCCAAGTCAAGACAGACAACGCCCTTCTGAGGGATGCCAACAGCGCCCTCAAATTTGATCTAGAGCTTCTACAGGAACAGCTTGGCTTTCTCGAGAACGCTGAGCGACCTCTGTCCTCTGACGTGCGACTCATTACTAAGGAAGCACTGGATATCCTCAAAACACAGGCTAGGCGGTGCTTGGAGATGGACAGATTCGTGCGGACAATCATCGACCTGGGTCTCAAGACAGAAAAGCCCATTTTTCCTCGTGTCCACAAGGCGATCATGGCTGGAGAAACGCATGACGAGGCTGTCGTGGAGGCAATTCGCGAAGCCGCGTCAAAGCCTGGCAGTCCTTGGGCGACCATCATTCCTGCCGTCATCGGTCCACGGACAAACGAACAGTACCTATCCGCTCTCAACATGACCATTCAATGTCGCCGCGAGAACAAGGACTTGCAACTCGTCAAGAAATTCTGGAAGAATGTTGCCAAGGAAGATCCCGCCAACGGAAACGTTGTCACTCCGTCATCCTCGAACCTCTCGTCTATACAAGTCATTCTACCAGAGAAGCGCCTACGGGCGGTCGACGACCTTCTCGCCAAGCTACGAAATGGTACTATTCCCATGCGCAGTCAGGTCATTACCCAGTCATCTGTGGTCGCTCCTTCCATCTCTACATCAAACAAGACCATCGAACCCTCAAACGCTCATAACGACATTTCAGCCTCATCTGGACCTGAACTTGACACAAGGCCGACCATATCTCCTTCTGAAGTAGGCATCACAATCAAAGCAGTTGCATCCGATATCTCTGCGACTCTGGCTTATCTTCGCGACTCCTCTGTGCCGTCTTTACCTCCCTTAGCCAGTCAACGATTTAAGGAAGAGCTTATGGCCAGTCACTCGAGCGAACGATTTTCTATCTCTACCACGTACAAGCACGTCCTTGGTAGTCGGGATGTGAATGTGGCGCCATCGAGTTCACACGCCGACCACCAGCCTGTACGTCTGTCCTATGAATTCAGTGTCTCAGCCTCACGTTCGTGTCCAGACTGAACCCGTCTACACACTACCAGACTTCCCACACGACTTTTCCGGCTCTTCTGATCTGAATTTCTTCGGCCCGTCAACTTCGTCTGCTGCTTCATCGTCGGACAACTCTTCGCGTCACGTCGAGCGAGGATCCTTGACTGCAGCTTCATCGTCGAATGCTTCTTCACGTCACGTCGAGCGAGGATTTTTGACGGCTCTTGACGAGGAGGAAGAAGAAGAAGTTCACGATAGCAGCATTGATTCAGGGAATACGGACCTTCCAGATATCACACTCGTTAACGACAGCGCAGACGAGGCCCCGAAGTCGCGGATTTCCCCCAAGAAGTCGCTTCTCCCTATTATGAAGAAACAGAGGCGATTCTCTCTGCTGCCATCTACCCCGACAAAGCCTTCCCCCGCCAAAACCCTCCTCAATTCGCCTGCTCGACCTTCTTCGCCATCCCCTTCTCCGCGGTCCGTACCGGTCTCGAAATGCGATACTCCGTCAAGGAAGCGTGTCCAGCCTCCACCGTCGCCGTCGTCCTTACGGAAGCCGACTATTTCCTCCATGCACAAGACATTACCGGTTCCTACGAGAAGCATTATGCCTCCCTTGAAGCAGACGTCGCCCTTGAGGATCAAGAAGAAGGGAAACGACAAGGAGGTGACAGCAAAAAGGCGTATGTCGCCTATGAAGAGGTTGAGTAGGCTGGTTATGGGATCATAGTTATTGGGTATTCTACATACTACTCAACACACTCATTGGACCTTCTTTTATCAATTGGTGTCTGGTTTACTCAAATTGTCTGGACTTGTGACGGTCTCTAGAACTCACAAAACGAGAAGGCAAGAAGGAGCAAGAAGGTTAGCACAATCAAAGGGCGTAATCAGTGACATCACAGTGCACAGAGCAGTTTCAGATTCTGGACATGCACAATGCATTCTACAACATAGACTACAAAAATCTGAGATCTCGAATCTCGATTGACCCTTCTCCGAGCCCTGAGACTCGAGTACCACTTGCCATTACTTGTCACTGATACCTAGACTGTGGGGATTGGCTAGTGGCCAGTGCTCAGTGCCCAGTGCACCCGGCACGTGTGCACTGTGCCAGTGTGTGGCGCACTGTGCGCGTGCAAAAACAATGCCCCCTGCAAGGCTCGAACTTGCGACCTCCAGATTACCCAAGGATCCTTGGTCATATTGTTGTATGAGACTGGCGCTCTAGCCAACTGAGCCAAGGAGGCGACATTGTGACAGCAATTAACGCCACTAGGTTCTCAGACATGATTTATGTCCGCTCAATTTCTATGTCCTTGAACTCGCACCTATCTAATGTACATTGGAGTGTCGCCAGATGCAGTTGCAAATGAGCACAAGATTATACCAAAAGAAAACAGTACGATTAGGCTTATATATCACTGATACTTGTCATCATATTTGCGTTTGTGCTCCTTCTCTTTCTGTCCAGGATTGTCGGTGTCGAATACACAATTTGTAGACTTTCCCTTCATTCCGTTGCAACCTAGACAAGCATTGGGCGGCATTGCCTGAACCCCCTTTGGAAGAACTTCTGGTCTGCCCTGACACTGGACTTTGCGATGCCTGCATGTTGCACATGCATGAGGCACATGCAGCCTGCCCGGGCCTCTAACTTTCATCTTCTTCCTCACAGGCTTGAACTGCTCTGGAGGGTCTACCCCAATCTGTGGTTCTATGAACTCCACATCCGGAGGACAAACTTGGGAAGCACTTTGTGTTTGTTGCCGATGGTTACCCCGACGCGACCCACCAGACGCTGTCATGGCAACTCTGGCCGTCTTGAAAGGACGCACGGGAACTTGGAGCGAGGATGGACCAGCGAGGGGTAATGATGGACTCCGACGTCTCGTTCTTTTCCTGGGGCGATTCTCTTCCTGTGTAGGAGATTCGGAACTCGAAGGAGGCTGAGTTACGGATGGTAGTCTTTGTGAGGCATGGTCTGTGCTCGGAGGAGCATTATACGTTGATGTGCCATATCCCGGAGAAGGAGGAACAACAGGGAAGCTGTGACCTCCACTAGGTCCGAAATCGTCAACGGTATACCTCCCAGCTGCCGGATTCAACTCGTTCAGAGGTCCTTGTGATCTGATGTCGTTGGTAGGCAAGTGAGTTTTTGGTACGGGCGACCCAGTAGACCATGCAGCAAGCGAGTTGTGTGTACTTTCTGAGGCAGCACGCTCAAAAAGGCCTTCGTAGTTCGAGGCTGGCACTGCCAGCGATCCAGAGTCAGGAAGTCTGTGTTGTAGGTTCCATGGGAGCAGACCATGACGATAGTCCCCCTCAAAGTTTTGATAGGGAGAACGATTCCAGGATGACGGCCCAGGTAGACCAAGAGAGCCGTATTGTCCACCACGACGGTCGGGGCTCATAAATGAGGTTTGGTGAGAATCGAAGATGTCAGGTGTGGCGCCACTGAGGTGTTCCATGCCGTCGTAGGTGTTATATCGAGCACTGCCAGTGTCAGCCGCTATACGATGCATGTGCTGATGCCCGTACATCAAATCAAGATCCGGGAGCGGCAGTCCGTACAGCGAGGAAAAAGCGGGCGACGATGAAGCCTCAGGCTGGCTCGACCTTCTGAATTCCAAAGCGTTGTGTACACTTCCAAGGGTACTGTCATTGCCCGGCAGCAGACCAGACATGCCAAGCGGCTGCTGTTCGCACCACGAGTCTGGTGTATAGAATGCAGCACTTGGATGCAGTGTCGATGAGGAATTTGTATCGTGACCAGAAATCGGAGTGATATATGCATTTTCAGAGCCGCCGTGGCCAGGATCGGATTGGGACATGGGTGTCAAAGGGAAATCCGGAGGATTCGACGAACTCGAAGGCGGAGGGGGAGGATTCACGCTTGAGTAGCTGTTGAGCTTTGGAATAACAAGGGTCAGTCGTAGAAGACCGTGACACGCAAAGAGTCACGTACCTCCTGCATGCCCCTCGTGTCGGACGTGTAGCAGTCGACGCCAGCACTGTATCGAGGAGTGTTCCCCAGGTCATAGCATAGCCGAGTGCTGATCAGCTCCGGCTGCAAAGCATGAGAGACATCGTTTTCGGGTCTGAAGTCTCGTCAGACAACGTTCTCGGTAATACGCTGGAACCTCGTACTGGTGATCGCACTCAATCTCGTCTACGCTTCTTGAAGGTGCCGTAGACAAACCCACCCGTGTCTGCTGCTCTTATTCAGTCGGGAGCCCAGAGTCACAACTTCTGAGACGCACCACTAGCAATTTGTCAAGCAAATGAGGTCCTGCCTCATTGCAAATGTCGTCCCGCTTGCCTGCGTCACTGTGATTCATGAATTAAAGCTCTTGGTGATGATTTAGAATAGAGGATATGAGAAGGGATGAAAACTGAAGAACAACATTGTTGCAAACGGACTGTAACTGATTTATAGGAACAGAAGACACCATGACTTGTCAGGTCGTACTTGGACCCACAGTGGCAACCTTATGCCACAGAAAGTTGACATAGCATCTGTTTCGGAGGCGACTGGGAATCAAACAAGGGCGTGTGCGCCGGTAGCAGTAGTGTCCCGTTCCGGCACAATGCGAAATATTGTTCTCCATCAGAGTCAGGGGAGAGGACTCACAAACCCGCGAGTAGATGGTAGGAAAAACAAGACACGTCCCTAGGTCGACAAGTGCGATGAACAGCGAGCCTGCTGACCTGAATGGATCAGCACAGAATTTGAAAAGTCAGAAGCGGTGCGCCAGCGCTGGACAAGATGAGTGTATCATACACTCCAGATCTAGATACAAGGTCAAGAAAAGAGATGCTCATGAAGCCCTGATATCACGAGCATGAAATGACAAGACGCCAACGCCCCAGAGTCAGGCCAGCCTTGACGCTACACAGTTTGACATAGCTTCCATTTGTGACAGTGATCGCAAAATCTGACCTTGATCGCACTATGATTGTGCACTCTCTGAAGCAAGATACAAAATGTTTGTGTTGTGGTATACCAGAGCGTTCTCGACCTCGTTAGTCATACTATACCTCGCTTGATCGAACTAGTACATGCTCTGTCGCAACGAATTGATAGCAAAAGTGATGTCGGATCGTGCAACCTCCCCAGCCTCATTTTAGAAGAGGAGGCATCCTCGGTTCAGAGTTGCTCGGTTGGTTGCCCAGTTTGATCATTCAGAAGAACCTTAGGAGACGTCAATCTCGTCGAACCTAACTGTGACGGTCTCAAAACAACATACAGTGCTGAACAACAACGACCTTTCCCTTGAATCGCCGTCAAATTGTAGCTTTCTGTGCATCATGATTGACCAGAATCTTTGGGCGATTTTCTAGAGTAGGACTGTCGTCTGCTAGCACAGCGTCCGGAATCGTGGAGGAAATATGCGCGTAGTCGGAATGGCTAGAAGCATGACAGAAGGTTGATGCCAACCCGCGCGAACCCCTGCGCATGTTGCCCAACTGTAGAAGCCACTGCGTCTGTGTAGTAGATCGCGGTCAGGTCAAGAGCTCGAATACGTATTTGTAGGCGGTCCATGACCCTTGACGTGGAGGCTGAAGGAATCCTCTATGATAGAAGGAGATACGACTTGATAGGGAATATGGCGCTGTGGTACTGCCGTGCATAGCGGAACTCGAGCGAGGTGACGGTGATCTAGTCCTTGTGACATCTATGCAAGAGACTTCAGCCAGTCAAGGTCAGAAGCTACAGAGAAGACAGCGTACCATCTGTATCGACCTGGAAGTGCACGCTATCGTATCCCGGCAGTGTACGGTGACTCAGGCCTGCGTGGCAGATCGACGACCAAACTATTACTTTGGGAAGTACTTGGAAGCCCATTCGGGTAGTCAAGATAGACGCGAGTAAGATGTTCATTGGTGCCAGCCTCGTGAATAGGGTTTCATTCCGCAGCAAAAGTCCAGAAGCTCGCGCGTTGGAGAGTTATATGTTCGAACGTCGATTCCAAGTCTAACGACGGATGAACGGCACATACGACTCGTATCTGTTCGTATCCTGAGCTGTACCAATCTCAGTAGCTTGTATTATGCCCGCCCCGGTCAGCCTGCCGTTCGCTGCATGATTGTGTCGGCCTGAGCGGTGATTGATGCAGATGGTGGAAAAGGCGGAAATTGGCGGAAAGGCGAGACAAACTCGGCGTCACAACTCACAATGTCACATATACAACTTGGTCATTGACGACAATCATCACTTACATGTCTTCACACCTTACCTTCGCTGTCTAGGATACCTTCAATGCTGTGCTGACCACTCGTTTTAATTCGGATCAACAAGGACTCGGACTGACTTCCCTCTGATCTGGTCGTGCTCTAAACTTCAGAGGGTACTACCATACCATCCCGCCGCCGCCGCCGCAATCTGGTCATCTCTTTCAACCACATAAAAGGGCATCAATTCGGTCTGGGTGATGGAGCTGCATTACTTGATTTTTGCGCTGGCGCAGCCACCTTCATGCTACTCCACATTCATCGGTCGACGGCGTGGCTCTTCTTTACTACCCTTACCCTCGTCGTCAGAGTTCAAGCCCAGTGAGCTTAGCACTGATGAAGGGAAGCCTACTGACTCAACTAGAGCTTTGGTGGCTGTATCTATCCACGGAACGAATTACCGAGTGAAGCGTTTGGCTGAAACCGAACAAGGCATCTCTGACAATGCTTATCGCGTGGTCGACGGTTACGAAGGAAAGGCCGCTATCCTCAAGATAATACATGCTCGAAGCAAGATCGAGAACGAGCGTGTGGACCGAGAAATCGACTATCTTGGAAGGGTATTTCATACAGGACAATTCCGTGCTCGTCGTGTCCTGATATATATACAGAAGAATGTACAACAAATATTGACGCACAATAAGGAACCTACGGACTCAGGGGACGTTGAAACTTGGAAGCTCGTCCTGAGGGATATCCACCAGAACTATCCAAATCGAAACTCCCCGAGTCTCGCACCATTATACGAGATCATCACTGAGAACCCGCAACTGAAGTTCGACCTCAAGAAATCTGCGGACACCGTCAGGACTTTGGCGATTGCAAAGGCGATTGTTTTCGCGGAGAAGCCTGACGAGCTCGTGTATGTTTGATTTCTTGTTTGCCGACACTTGTTCTGATTATTTCTTTTCTAAAAGGTATCGCGATATGGGTTTTGGTCACGTCTGGACCGACGAAACGTTATCAGTGGTCGAGTTCATCGATTGGGACTCCCTTGGTGTCATCGATGTCAGCGAGAAGGCGCTAGCGATTGTCAAGGCGTACAAAGTGAAGCAACAACCAATCAACGATGACACCGAAGACCAAGACGACGTCGACGAAGCAATCATGATTGATAAGGCAGAGGCGAGTCGAGATATGAAAAGAAATGCGAACGAATATCTGACAGAAGAATCTCTTCGCCATGATATAGAGGCTATGAGAGGTCATTCGCAAGAATCCAGCTCGGGCCCTTGACGAGGTCCCTGACTCGCTGAACGAAACTTCTATTTGCCAGGTGCATTCTCGAAGCAGAGGTCAAGTATTGTACGTCAACGGCTGAATGCAACTATTGCTTATACAAGTGGTACATCTGAACGGAATTAATGTTTCTCTGAAGGATTTCAAACTTTACATTTAACTGTCGTATGGCGGTAAACCCCATTCTTCAGGCACAAACTCTTCTATAGACTTAATGATCTTGTCTGCAACCTCCTCTCCATCGTAAGGAACGTTCAAGAGGTTGCTGTCTGGGACCCAAATTACTATTTAATTACAACATCAGAATAGCCTTAAAGATCTTGTCCTGAACGCGTACCATGCATCCCAGCTCGTTTCCCTGCTTGCATGCCCGGAAGACCATCTTCGAAAACAAGACCCGCAGCACGTTCGGAGACCTGATGAGGAGAAAGGTCCCCCGTTGGCTGGAGAGGACCAACATCTCGTCCGAGGACACCGGCCGCCGTCAAGAAGATATCCGGGTATGGCTTGCCGCGCACTTTCGCTAGGTCATCATCGCCACAGACAACGCGCCTTTCGAAGAGATCAAAGACGTGGCCAAGGTGCCCAGTCTTGAGTTGGTACTTGCTCCGCCGCGATCCGGTGGCGACTGCGATGGGGATGTCGTGTTTCTTGAGATGGGTCACGAGCTTCTCGACACCGGGGAGGAGAGGTACGGTTGGCCATGCTGCGTCCTGCATGGCGTTGCGCTCTAGAAGGTACTGTTCGAGGGTAAGCGAAATGTCGGGGAAGAACCCAAGGAGATGTAATGCAGCATCACGTTCGGCTAACATCGATACGCTGGTCAGAGATGCCAGTGGCAAAGCGATTGAGGGGAAGCCTACGTTTGCCCATACAGCCAGCCTTCATGTCCCAGGTCATCTCCTTCCCGAATCTGCTCAGGATGGAATCTATTGCTGATTCACGATGTACGATTTGATAGAAGGTCAACACGCACTGGTGACATCCGTGTAGACTTTCTCAGTGTCTATCATAAGCCCTGGGAGATTGTACTGTCAATCCCGCGCTGGTTGGTTGATCCGATGAGAGCACGGACCGTCCATGTCGAAGAGGACATATTCTATCTTTGCCATGATTTTCTATGATGAGCGTTCAAGGTGAAGACACTAACGGTAATCGGCCCGGCCTTTGTGTCTGCCCAAATGCTTGTACCCTCGGTAACCCTGTTTAATTATCGAAGGGCGGGTTTGCTTAGAGCGCGGTGAAAGTTTGGATCGCTATGCTAACAAATGCGATGACACATAGCCCAGATAAATTCAACCCAAACCCCAGACTAGTACAAAAACGGTGGGAAACAAGCATATCATTGCACCAGAACCTGCCTCGCCCATCGATTCACAAGCAGCCTCGCAACGTCCCTACCAGTCCACTGTGAGCCCTGGCTGTCCTTGTTATACATCCCCTGCTTCTCCGAGTTGTCTCTTCCTATCGAAGGGAGTCCATTCCAAATGGCGCGCTTGATAGAATGGGCGATCGAGCGCCGCGTCGACTCTGGCTCGATGGTAACATACTCGGGGGTGCCTGCAAATCCGCGGGCCTTATTGTCCCCTTTCTTCGGTTCCGTGCCCTTCTCTTCGGACTCGGTTTCTTGCTCCTTTGGCGCTGCTTTGGACTCGTCAGACTGGGTGTCGGCCTTTTCTGCTGGACCGTCCGTAGAATTTTGGGGACCTGCAGAGTTATAGTCGGGTGCGGTGAGACGTTTGGAAGGCAAAAGCATAGTGGAAGGTTGAGTCGAAGAGACTGTCTCGATGGCACGTGGGACCGGCACTTTCGCTGGAAGAGCAGGAGCAGATGGGAGGTTAGGCGGACTGGGTGCCTGCCTCGGAGTGTGCAATGGCATCGACCCAGGTGTATGTTGCTTGGGTTTGAGCTCTGCGGAGAAGAAACGCGGACTAGGAGCGGGAGCGCGAGGTGATGTATTCGAGATAGCACGTCTGATGTCTTGGATCTGGCGCTGGGAGAGAGTAGGCGGTGCGGAGGCTTGCATAGGAAGAGGAACAGAGGCCCGAGCTTGCTTGGCAGTGATTGGGTTCTGCGATTCCGCCGATGTCGTTGCTGTAGAAGTTGTGGATTGGGACGACAGGGCAGCAGGCGACGAAGGCGCGAGCATGGCGATGGAAATAGCAGGTAGCTGGCGGGGAGCGGCGTTTGAGGCAGTCCCACTGATGAAGAGCGATGGCGTAGGCGGGGACGGGTCGGCGTTGGTCGACTGCTTCAAAGGCACAGCGTGCACAAGAGCTACGAGAAGTAGAGGGATCCAACACGGAGGCTGCATGGCGACGCGATAGATTGTATATAGGCGATTGTGTGTGCCTCGAGGATGAGAGGACTGGGCGGGATTGTGGGGGAAGGAAAGCAAGATGGGAGTCCTGACGCTTCATCCGCGACAGCGCTATTTAAACTGCCGACGCCGTGCCTGACTTGCACACGTGACCGTTTGCCTGAGCCCGCTGCGCCGTGCGCCACACTTCCTGACATGAAGACATATTTTCCTAACAGGTTACCGCCTTCAAAAAATTTAAATTTTCTATACAGGGGTTTTTGAAACTGTTCGGCAGTGGATTTCACTTCAATAAGCAACTGTATCTGAACACTGGACCTGACCGGCAATAACCGACAGGCTCTTTTTTTTTTTTTTTTTTTGATTCCATTAGAGTCTATTCTGCCTCGGCATATGTAAGACTATCTACCCGTGTGTATGGTATATACTGTGCAATGCTACCTATCGTGACTATTAGTCTGTTCTACACTACGCATTGAGCGTGACGCTCTGGCTTTCCTTATAGGACGCCTCCCCCGATGCTCGAAAGTATGTAAGGTAGGGTGGAAAGGGTGGGAAGGTTGGGTCTCGGCACGCGGTCTTGGAGGGTTTACATGGTTATGAGTCGGCCATTGGCAGTGTATCGCGCGTTGGCATCTTCCACCAGGCCGCGCTCCTGCGCAATATCAACATGGTCTCTGCCCTGTCGACGACGGAAGAGTGTTCTTTTGGCGCGAGGTATCGGTAGGTCAGGCATGTCACCCCAATAGGTTGCGAATCGACGTGTGGCCCCGATGTAGCGAACAAAGTGGGGCAGGCGAGTGGGGTCTGTGAGAAGGGATGCGAGCGTGGTATTGCCGCTGCGTGTGCGCGTGGCTGGCATCATCGCATTTCGCGCCTCTGTGTACGCCGGGCAGTGGAAGATGAAGTGGTGAATGGTCTCGGCAGGATGGTCGCATTGTTCGCAAGCGGGTGAGTCGACAACGTTGATCGTGTGGAGGTGTTTGTTTAACGGCGCATGTCCAGTTCGAAACTGGGTGACGATGGATGCAGCTTTGCGGGGGATCGCATCGATGAGCTTGGCGTATCGAGAGGATATCTCTTTGGGTGTGCCCTTGTCAATGTCCCGAAATTTAGCACGACGCCGGGACTTTCGCCAGGCAGCATTGTGATGACCGTGAATGGCAGCAAGATACACCCTTTTGGCCGCTGTGGACGAGATGGGTAGAGGCTGGCGTAGGATGTCTGGTAGGTGCTGCAAGGGTGATGACGATGATGGATCCTCCGCTGCCCGCTTTGCCTCTTCGTCCGCCGCTTCGTTCCCGGGTACTCTTATGTGCGCTGGTATCCATCGTATGCGGATTCTGGCTCTCTTGTGTTTGCGGAGTACTTTGGCCAGCTCCTTGTGGACTTCGTCGAGAAGGTAGTGTGACGGGGCCGTGCACCTGAGTTGTGTCGCGTCTATCGCTGGCTGGCTGTCGGCTGCGAATGTGGCCGTGGTTACCCGTGGCGCATCCTGGAGCCATTTGAGTCCTAGTAGGAGCCCTGTGCATTCGCCTTCGTAGACCTCGTGTTCGTCCTCACTTCCCAAATGGTACCGCCTCTCTGTCACTCGCTCTCCGTCTCTGTATATGACCGCCGATGCCCCCACTCCTCCTTCGTAGCCAGACCCATCTGTGTAAATCACCAATCCGTCGTCCTCTTCGTCCATCTCTAACGCCTCGACTGGGTTCCCTGTTCCTATCTTTTCGATCTTGCTCTTCCAGTTTGCCGGGTATCGTACTGATTTCAGTGTTTCTAGTTTTTCGGGGCGTATGCGGTACTTGTGCATCAGCCAGTGTAGGGGCGCGCGGTGCTTTCGAATGAGTATAGGTCGAGCCGCTCGCCGCACATACGGGTGTAGGGGGTGGGTCTTGGGCAAGCATGCATATCGGATGGCTGCTCGCTGTAGGTGTTTGTCGACTATGTCTCCCATTCGCATGACGCCAGCGTGTAGGTTCAATATGTCGCCAGCCGTGGTCTTCATGGCGCCGCTGATGATGATGGCTGCTTTCCGGTGTGTCGATTCGAGTTGGTATATGATGGGGTGGGAGTGCCGCCCGTCCTTTCTGAGCTTCGACTGGGCCCTCTTGGGGGTCAGAAAGACGTCTGCCGCGTATAGGATGCGGGGTATGGCTATCGCCATGTATGCCTGTCGTAAGTACCTCCGTGCAATGCCCTTGGTCACTTGCGCTACTCTCTTCATCTTGATGACCCAATCCTCCGCCTTCTTCACTACTACTGCGCCCTGCTCCTTCCATTGTAGTCCCGAGTCAATGACGAGTCCTAGAAATTTCGCTGATGTTTTGACTGGGATGATTCGTCCGCCTATCTCGATGCTGTTGCCTACGTCTGGTACTCGTATCTGTTTGCTGGCGTCGTGAGGATGTTTTGGGTGCGGTGCGGACTTCATCCTTTGCGTGCAGTCGAGTAATTGCCACTTCGGAAGGCCAAAAGTGCAGTTGTGCGTTCTGGCCCATTCTAGGACGCCATCGCTACCCTCTACCACCTCCTTCAGTCTTTGGTGAGTCTCCTCAAACGTCGCAGCCCTCGCCGCCATCGCTACATCGTCAACGAAACCATTGGCTGGGACCTTCCTCTTTGCCAGCATCCGAAAGAGCGCCGCATTGTACAGGATGTAGAGAAGTTGCGACAAAGGGTCGCCTTGGTCGAGCCCGTTGGTCACAGCAAAAACCTCTGAAACAAAGTCGTCAAAAAGCAGGGTGGTCTTGCGCTGGCTGAAGCGGCGCTTTAGCCACCCTGTGATTTCTCGTGGTATTCTTTGCATCCGCATGTTGTGCAGGAGCATGGGAATGTCAACGCTCGGGAACGCGCCCTTGACGTCGAGAAGTAGGAATGAGACTACATCACCGTTGCGCCACGCATCCTTGATGATGGATACGACTGTTTGAAGAGAGTCAGCGGTGGAGCGGCCTGGTCGTCCGCCGTAATGGTTGGTAGGTAGGATTTTGTGTAGCTCGCAGCGTGCCATTAAATCAGCGTTGACGGTTGCATTGAGTCCTCGCCCCCAGCCGTCCGATAGAACAATGGGGCGCCATGCGTTTGGGTCGCCGTAGTCGTCCTTACCAGGCTTCCTGAATACAATCGTGTTAGTAGTTGAGAAACACGCTGGGTATTCCTTCATCGTGAAGGTGGCGCGGTAGATAGGTCCGATGTAAGGCGCAAGCAAGTCCGCGCAGACGTTCAGGACGTCATTTGGGACTGAGCCCTGCATGGTGGCCTTGCCGCGCTTCATGCCCTTGAATGCCTGTAAAACTTGTTCATTAGTCGGTGGTGTAAACTTCCAGGCTGGGCGTGGATAGTCAGTCTGGGCTGGTACCGCCGAGACGGCTGGCTTGGGTGGAAAAAATTGGGCTCGCAGGACTTCCGCTTTGTCGGCGTTGGTCTCAGCTGTGCGAGCGTGACCTTGCTCCCTGATCACGAGATTTGGGATTCTGGTGCGGGCTCCATCGGTTGGCGGCTGCGATATAAAACTGCATTTTGCCCAGATGTCATCGCCTGTAGTGGTTGCCAGCCACTCGCTCCAGTGCTCGGTCTTTGCCTTCTGAATCTCCTTGGCATAGAGATCCCGGGTTTGCTTTAGTTCGTCATGGACAGGATGGTCAACCGTGTCTCGGAACTGGTATGCTCGCCGGTTGAGTCGACGGGTCTTGGAACGCAGCTGTCCTAACGTGGCATTGTACCAACGTTTGGAGTGCGGGCACGGCTTGGACATCGGGACATGTTCCTCGATAGTCTCCTGGACACATTTGTCCAGGCGCTGCAAAGCGGCGTGTAATCCGCCTCTGGACTGTATCTCCGCAGGTTCCAAGATTCCCTCTAGCCGAGTAGAGAGCGACTTGCGGAAAGCGTCCCAGTCAGTAGCTCGAAAGTTACGTCGCGGTTGCTCCTGCGCTAGGTCTACTCGGACGTCGATGACCCCCAGAATTGGGAAGTGGTCCGTTCTCGGTGGTCGCTTTTCGGGTACTGTGCGGCACTGCATGAAGGACGTGAGTATGTGTTCAGAACAAAAGACATTATCGGTTCGTGTATAGTTACCCGTCGCCATAGCTCGAAGCGTGGGCGTGGACGCAGGGAGTGCCATCTTGAGGTGGCGCTTGGCTAGTAGATCGAGTAGGCCCTGCGCAAGGTCGAGGTTGTGCTGTGTGAAGAGATGTGAGTTTTGTGGAGCATCCCAGAGTGGGTGGTGACGGTTGAAGTCTCCAGCCCACACAAAGTGGTATGGTCTATCGGAGTCGGGTCTGACAGAGTCACAGAAAGTGTCGGCGAGTTGAATCGCCTGGTTGTTACCGCAGTCGTTATAGATGTTGATGACATATAGGTCAAAGGCTTGCAGGCGAAGCAGTACCCCCGTGACGTCTGGATGTGGTATAGTCAATGCTTGCCAGGAGTCCGTCGATATCCGCTTGTTGACCATGATTAGTGAGCGTGTCGTTTGATCGTTGTTGGGGTCGCTGTGCGTAGGTGGTTGTATGACGTGCCAAGATCCAAGGGCGGAGGTCTTGCCAAAAAAGTTGAAATGTGGTTCTTGTAGCAATAGTAAGTCGTCCTCCGCTATGCCATCGTGCAGGAAAGCGAGTTGTGCGTCTCGAGATTTGTTGAGGTTAGCTGACCAAAATCGTAGTGTAGTGCCGTCTCTCATCGTTCTGGGTTGTGTCGTCATGATCAGCAGACATATGGGGTGGAGCGTCCGCTGCTAGGATATGAGTAGGAGTCAAAGTTGAGCTGTGTCTGAGTCTGAGTCTGCTTGGGAGCAGGCGGGTACTTTGACGGGCCCATCGGTACAAGGTTGGTATGAGTGAGCGTTGGTCCGTTTGAGTTGTGGTGTGATCGATGGTGGCGATTCGGGTTTTGGCGGCGTTGTGGCTGTATGAAGTCCCGCATGAAGTGTTGAGTCTGGTAAGTAGGAGGTAGACTTGGGTGAGGGACGGTATAGGGATCATCGCCGTCTCGAATCCATGTTGACGGATCTCGAGTGGGGAAGTAGATGTATCTGGCGTCGGGGTTACGGTCGTATAACGCATCATTGGCCTTGTTGAATGCTGGGCAAGAGCGTTCGGCTGCGCCATGTCCGTCTTTCTTGCAGTTAGCACATCGGAAGAGTTTGCGCTCGGTGTTTGATATGGGGCATTCGTTTGTGGGGTGCTCCTCGGCGCATCGTCCGCAAGCAGTCTTCTCGGTACAGGTTTTTGCGTCGTGGGTGCGAGGGATCTGTTGGCAGTTCATGCAACGGGTGACTTCGAAACGGTCGCGTCGAACGGTGCATACTCGTCCCTCAATCATAAGGCTGTTACGAATGGCTCGGTTGGCGTCCTCTCGGGTCGCAAAGCCTATGAGAAGGTTAGCAACGGTCTGATTTTCGTGGCGTCTGGCGACGGCCTTGACGAAGCGCATGGTGACAATGGCACCCTTGTCCATGTTGTTCCGCTCGAGTATTTCATCGAGGGCGTCAGTACTCTGAGTGTTCAGCGAGATGGGTACAAATTGTGTGATCACAGCAAAGTGCTGCTGGTGCACGTCGTGATTTGGTCCGAACGAGCTACAGAGGTGCGATAGAACCGAGGTCTTCCGCATAGTCTCCATCGTCTCCACTGTGTCTACCGTAAGAGAAACTCCGCCCGCCTTCAGCTTCTTGGCACCGACGATTTTCATCGGTCGGATACCCTCATGGTCATCATCGTTGGGGTTCATCGCTTCTCGTATACTGTGTAGGTGGGTGTTCGCGTCATCGACGATCTGCTTCTCCGTCTTGTTTGCCATTGCTTCATTCTCCGTAGAGTCAGCGGCGCACTTGACAATGATGCGTCTCTCTGCGAGGTCGCCTCGTGCAACAGCGTCAGCGTGGGCAGCGGGTAGGTGAGGTGCACTGGGTGTTGAGAAAGACTGAGACTGAGGCTGAGGCTGAGTTGCAGCGGCCGCGGCGACAGAGGCAAAGGAGGAAGTGGTGGTGGCGACGTCCTGGGATGCGGTCTTCATGGCCTGCGACGTCTCCTTTAGGGTGTCCAGTTGTGTGTCGAATAGGGAGTTGGTGTCTCTTTGCTGCTGTAGTATGGTCTGGAGGTCGGTAATGGTCGTCTGGAGGGCTCGGTATTGGTCCTCGGCGAGTTTCATCGTGGCATTGAGTCGCAACGCATCCGCTTTGTGGTAGATGGCTTGCTCTAATTCCAAGAGGTCAATAATGGCGGAGAAAGCAGGGCCGCACTTTTCGATGGTCGCGTTGGCGCTCAAGAGCGTCTTGTTGGCGCGTAGCGCCTTTAGTGCCGCAATTGCGTCCTCCCTGACGGTGTTACTCTTGGTCGTCGCCGTCGTTTTTGGTAGTAACGCCATGGCTCGTAGCGTGTTTCGGGGCATTTCTGCTCGGACGGTGATCTGCGCTTTTTCCCGTTCGTCGGGGTCTGCGGACGTTTCGCCAGCGTCAGGCCTGGTAGGCGACGACATGACGCCGTTCGGTATGTATTTTCGGGTGTGTGAGATACGAGACAAGTATATACGCTCTCTTGAACACGGTGCAGACGCCTTCCCGTCGATTCGGTCTATGTAGACCGTGGGAAAATAGGTGCTGGTGGTGGTACCGGATCAAGAAGCGTCCTTTTCCGACAGGCTCTTGACTCCAGACGATCACCTGCTTTACTGAACTACATGGCCTCCTCTCCAGCAAAGAAGCGCGGCTCTGACTCTGCCTCTTCACCCTCCAAACGTGTCAAGCAGGCGGATGTCGGAGAGGGTAGTCCCTCCAAACGAGGAAGGAAGACTGAGGAGGAGAAGGAGAAGGAGAAGGAGGAGAAGAAGGCCAGACGCCTAAAGAGGGAGAGAGACGAAGCGTTCAAGAAATCTCTTGTAGCGTGGACTGTGGATCCCCACTACCAGTTTCCTGCGAAAATGCCCGTAAGTTTTGTCTATCCAACTTCTTCGCGCGCGAAGTCACCGAACTCATATTGCTCACAGAGAATCAACAAGACCGAGGGTAATCCTCGAGCTTATTTCTTCTGGGTTGCTTACCCTGACCTTCTTCCAAGCTAAGAGACAGTACAAACTCAACGACCAAGCAATGGCATCCCTTCCGCACGAAACAACGATATCGAAGGATGGGTATTCCATGTATCTATACGCTCTTCCACAAGTGCAAGAGCTGTCTGAGAAAAAACATGGCGTTATCCCAGATACGGCGCATGGTACTCACTAGTGAGTTACAAGGTGCATGGCCGCTTCGAAGAGCCCTCTCATCATGGAACAGTGCACCCAACTACAGCGGAGAGGATGTGGCAATAGTCAGATATCTTCCAGGAACGCGTAACCTCATGCAGCAGGCAGAGGCCCGCATAGTCCAGGAGAAGGTAGCAAAATATCAGAAAGAACTACAGGCTTGTTTGCTCTATCACTTCCGGGACTACAACACGACCGCCGGGACGGAATACTCCCCGCCGGAGCTGGGAAGCACTGCAGGCACCTTACCGCCAAATTACTCTCCTCGCCCTGGTAGACGCGTTACAGAACTGGAAGCAATGAATCTTTTCCTAGTGCGTCCTTTTCTCGTCAATTGGAGTCGAGAATTGCGTATGATCCTTCTTAGCTTCACAGGTACGAGCTAGCAGGTCTCAGCAGGGAGACGAATGAGAATCCGTCCGTTGAGAATATGCATGTCGGCCAGACCTTGGACTACGCGCAAGTCCAACAACGCGCCATGGATGTTCATGGCGGCTTCGATGCACATAATCAGATGTCTGTTGTTGACTTGCAGTCTGAGACCGTCTGTCCTGATAATCGAACATCTAGGATTCTCTCAAAGTCTCAGGGCCTTGCCGACTCGCACATGTGGATATGGCCTGAACTCCCGCCGTATCTCAACCATGAACTTGCCGTGGATCCAAAGGTGGTCAAAAAGAGATATCCAGAGCTGGCTGACAAAGCCTTGGTTGAGGTTTGGTGGCCTCCGCTGGACTTCAACCCCGACGAATTTGGGTCTCCAGACGTTTGTGCACCGGGATACTGTGACGGACGTTGTGTTTGCTCTTATGATCCGTACCCAGAGCGTCGAGATATTCCGATGTTTGGCTGATTGTGCGACTTGTCATTCGTCATTTCTTCTTGACCTGTTCTTGTAGTCGTTCAATGAGCATATTCTCAACTGCATGTCTGAAGCCTAGTATACTGTATAGTCATTCGAACTCATTTTCGCTACACAAGTGTATAGATCTCGGTCATCGTCCTGTTGTAATGTGAGTGCTTCTCGGGCGAACGCCGCTCTTTTCTCACTTGCGCCCCCCCCCCCCCCCCCCTTCCCCAAGTGGCGCATATATCCTCGAAATCCCTGGCCAGAAGACTCTGCAAGGAGGCAAAATCCCGAGACTCTAGAGGTCTTGTCGACCTGGTCTGAGAAAGCTGAGTGATTTTCAGTCTGAATAGTGATACAATCTAGTCTCTAGGATACCGATACACAGATGATTGAGCGTTGATCGCCGATAGTTTTATGGAAGGGAAATTAACGCCCAGGATAGGCATATGTATGAATCAAACGACCGTCTCATCCTTCTGGTCTTTCTCCGAAGAGCTTCGCTGTCCATCTTGAGTGGTCGCAGTTCGTTCTGAATCCGTATCTCCGTTATGCCCAATGATACCCACTTTCTGGAACGCCACAAAACTCAAAGCTGCGGCAAAGGCACCGAATGCAAAATTTGTCCACTCGGCGGCGTGATAGCTGTCGAGCTGGGAAGCCTTCGGCGCTCCTTCGCCAGTTGGGTCCACGATTACGCCTAACGATGCCGACCGTGCTTTCAACACCCGGTTGTACACGATAGTAGTTATCGTTAGACCAAACGTCGTTCCAAGCTGTGTTTCTCATCAGAATATAACAAACGAATGGCGAGAACTACTTGCTTGTGTCATAGTCTGGAAGAGAGCACCAGCGAGACTCTGTTCGTGGGGAAGGGCGACCTTGGCACAAAACAGACTGCCAGCGGCAAACACGAAGTCCGCACCCACTACCGAAAGAATGGAGGCTGGGAATCCAAGTGCCCAGTATATGACGGAAGTATCATTGTTAGCAATCAGGATTGATGCAACACTCGTTAACAAGGTTCCGGTTACTGTAAGACATGAATGACTTATAGAGAATGAGGGGGAAGAAAGAAGAATCTGACCCATGAACCACACGAAGGATACACGCCCAATGACCTTGGCGACAATAATATTACAGATTATGCCGGAAACGTTCATGGGTAGCATACGGACAACAGTCAAGATCGGCGTGCGACCCTCGTAGTTCTGATAGTACAGCTGGAAGACGTTTGTAAGGTGCTTGATTGGACAAATGCGACATACCTGAGTCCAGAACGCCCAAGATAGGAAGCTACACCAGTTGAGGAATGTCACAGCGAATACCGCCGCAATACGACCATGAGCTCGTCCCCAAAGTGTAATTCGCATGAGAGGAGGAGGGTTCCACTTCGAGCGCGCCCTCTTGGAATCATCATAGGCTTTTTCTAGATAGTTCTGCCAAATGAGAAACGCGATTATGAGAAGGACGCCAACAACGAGAAGTGCTATGATATCTAAAATCTGGTCATGAGTCGATGCACGACAGTTCTGCGATATTCACGTACAAGGCGTCTTCCATTGTTGCGGCGCTATTTCTCCTTGTGTTAAGACGAATACGATCAGTACGAGACCGCATGTGACGAGCGCTGCACCAATCCAGTCGACTCGTTGATCCATTTCAGTAGATGGAAGGTCGGGATCAATGGCAAAGAAACCGAGAACCGCGCATACAGTACCCAAAGCCTAACGTAGCACGTCAGTTCGAATGATACATCAATGATACAACGTCGATACATACAGTAAGAAGATAGAAGGTTGAACGCCACGTCTTCCTGGAATATCATCAGATATATCGCTGGGAGAAGAACGAATACTAACGCAGTCAGCTGAGTGAGAATACCGCTGATAACAAGACCCATTGCCCCACCAAGCGGCGCGCCTGCTGCGAAAGTGGCGTAGGCGTATGACCTGGCTCTTGATGGGGGGAAAGCATGGGCGAGAATACCCAACTGTCGGGATACGTTCAGATTTGTTGACAGAATTGTGGCGGCACGTACCGCTGCTGGTACTTGGGCTGCGGCCCCGACTCCTTGAAGACCACGAAGTATATCAAGAGTGAGGTTGTCTGATGAAAGTCATAAGCGGGTGAGACGCAATCAGAGAATAGCGACTCACCGTTGGCTAACGACACGCCGAGGGAAAATACCGTGAGCCAAACTACTCCAGCCAAGAACATCTTTTTACGCCCGTACAGGTCGGCGAGCCGTCCGAAGACGAGAAGCAAGCATCCCTGAAGGATACACGGTCACCAAACACTGTCAATCCCCCAGTGAGATGATCACGCACGGAGCTCAGTGGGTAGGCGGAGACAATCCATGTCAATTCAGAATCGGGAACGTCGAACTCCTTCGCGATCGTTGGCAGTGGTATGGAAGCTGCTGTTGTGAGAGCCATCTACATCGTTGATGGGTATGAAAGAACCAGGCATCCTATAGGCACGTACATTCACCATCATGCCCAAGGTGACTACAGCAACGAGGACGATGGATTTGATTGTACTCCTGGGTTTGATTTGGGAGAGATCCAGCCTGTCATCATGGACCTGGACCTGCGCCCTCGGAGAGCTAGGGCGCGTGTTCGGCATCCTGGGCCAGGAGGAATGCTTCGGTGAGTTCACGGAAGGACATGAGTAGGAAATTTATATCATGGCAAATCCAGATTCCAGGGCCAACGCATCAAAATTATACCCATGCGTACATGCGACGCGCCGGCTTCCAAGTTGACCAAGACGGCAAACATTCCGGTACTTCGTCTTGTAGTATTCCCCTTTGATTGGAATGAGCATTCATCAGCGAGTGCAAAGCCAGATAAAACTTCGAAGTATGAAGACAGAAACTGAGAAAGACCTTTGCAGTGTCTCGTGGCTGACATGTGCCTGGGAATTGTCAACGCACGAGGCTCGACCCACTCAACTCCGAGCCGCTTCATCATTACCAGTGCAATCTGCTCGATTGATTGACTCTCTCTTCGTTCTCCTACAAGACTATGTGGGTTTGATTATGACTGTGTATAAACTCGCGCTACACTCGTCAAAACTTGATCAGGTGTACACCCCCCGGACCTGCACAGTATCTCTTATTTCATGACTTCAGAGTCGTGCCTCGGCCCCCAACCAACCCAAGTCAATGCTCAATGATACCACCGACGTCTCGGTCTTCGACAATCTCGTATCACATTATCCTCTCTAGTCGACGTCATGCTGCTCAGAAGTGCTCTCTCAGTGTTTTGGACGTCGAAAGAACGACATTTTGTATCACTTGGAGCCTGGGAGGCGACTGAGGCAGATATTCTTTCGCAGAATCTTCCATCGCAACGTTCACGAGTATCTGCGGCTAGTTTGCTGTTACTCCTCAGCGGATTAAAACTCGATCTCTAGTGGAAGCTTGGAGGTTCGCTTCTTCTCGCTCTTCCCATCTAGCCTGCTACCTCTAGTGTTCACAAAGATCAGTACGTGACTCGGGCACCTAACACCTGCCCAACACTCACGAAAAAGGCCACTCAAAGTTCTGCACGACACTCATAAACCGACAATGAAAGCATCAATACAGTTGTTCTCAGGCGGGCAAATATACCCGAACGCATGAAACTGATATATAGGTTTCTGTTGCACACTCTTCAAGTTACCCCGTCATATACTTTGCCCACTCTTTGCAAGGCGGAAAGGTATGTGACGTCCAGCATATAGGTTTCTATGCCAGTGGTCCTGAGTATATTCAGACCCATCTGCGATGGCCACCTCCTCCTTCACGACCACTAGCAGCCTTTCGACCTCGCGCGTCCCCACCTCTACGACGTCGAACACAAGCCCAGGCATCACCTCCTCCGATTCGTTCACGATAAGCTCCCCTACCGAGGCGGCATCGACGAACTCTTTCCCAACCTCATACTCGCTATCGGGCACGCAGACCGTGCTAGAAACAATTTCGCCGAGCGGTACATGTAACGGCGCGACAGCAACTGTTACCGTTCACGTCAAGTCCACCAACTCCGATGCAGCGGCGGTCGCGGGTGCATTCGTCGGCGGGACTATCACTGGGGCCGTGTTCATAGCCGTGCTAATCTGGTTCCTCTTGCACCGAAACGCGCGGGAAACAGCCGCTCGACGACAGCAGATATTAGGTCGGTGCTGCCAAGCTATCACAGCTCTATCGTAAGATTAACTGCTCGCAGAGGCTCAACGGAATAGAGAGCCCGTGCCCAATTACCCACCAGCGACGAGTAGGGTCCTCCGTTGGCTTAACGAGAGCCAAAGTCAAACGACCATGGCGCCGCCGCCAAGCCACCCAGAATACACGCAGAGGTCCGATGGTAGCTCGGCGTCCATTCGGCACACATCGCATCTGTCGCACTCAGGGGAACATGGCACTAGTGGCGCACAGATGCAGCAGTTTAGGCTTGATGATGATCCCACTCCAGCTGCGCACCTTCAGTCAGCTCGTCGGTCTGACGTATGAGACTTCCTAGAGCTATCTACGCCTCCTTATGCTCGCTGACACGGACAGCTTCAGTATACCTTACACGGACACATGAACTCACGATACATGCAATGACTGGTTTTGAGTCACCTCTGCTGTCCCGACGTCGAGACTCATACATACAGCAAGAACAATACACGAGTTGTAAATCATAGGGTAAATCCACCGCTGTTCCGGCGAGGCCGAGCACTGTGCCAGACAGGATCTTTACCATCTTATCTCGTCGCCACAACCATTGTATTGTATGCTGGATCTGATCTCGGATCTGAGTAAGACTGAAGTATGGCCGCCCTACATATCCAATGAAATTGACTAAACTGACTATAAGCGATAGTATTAAATTGTATTGTAATGTTGTTAGATTATAGCGAGGAGGGTACCGACCACGGGGAAGGAGCGGCAGGCAGCGGTCTCGATACCGGGGTACTAGGTGGTGGTGCATCCTCGGGAACCGCAAAATTGATACTATTGTATGCTGGCGGTGGCATATCCATGACTGTGAGACGAGAGCCAGAGGAATTTGAATGAGGTGATCCCAGAAGCCACCCCGAAACATCATCATGCGACTGTTTCCGGCGAGCCGTCGATAGTGCTAGTGGTGTTTGTGGGAGCGTGCGCAGGCGAGTGGGCGGCGCCGGTAGTCGACGAATCGAACCACCGTCTGATCCCGGCGACCTGGGCGTGGAGATCACAGAAGAAGAAGAAAGAGACGTCGAGCGCGATCTACGCAGCTCGCTGGGAGGTGTGGATTGTGGGCGGCGTGAAGGTGGAAGTGAAGAGCTTGCATGAGTGGGGGTGGGGGGAGGCCTGGGTAGCTTTCGTAAGCTACCAAAGGATGAGACGCGTGGGATCGAGCGCTCATGTTGAGAAGACGAGGAAGAGAACCCGCCCGGAAGACGTGGTACAGATGGAGCATGAGGGTCAACATAGTACGAAGGATCAATGTAAGTGTGGGAGGGCGCTGATGCGTTACGTAGAGGGTAGCATATCGATTCGTGCGATGGGCTGGGTGGCCGTGACGAGGGGAGCAAACGCATGGTGCTGTCAGTGCCTTCAAGAGGACCATCAGTCATCGCGTCTCCGTTGTCTGTCTCGTTATCACATTCCGAGTCCGAGTCCGCCGAGGACGATGTAGGCGTCACAGGGCTAAGCGTGGGGTAGATAGGGTCGCCATAGATGATTTTCGCAATCTGGCCCACCGAGGAGGTAGATGACGAGGGCAAGTTGTCGGCCGACGCACGCGCTGATGCACGTCTCTTGAAGAGCGTGTCGCGAGACACAAGCCTCCAAGGAAGAGTCGACGTAGATATCGAGAGGAAGGAAGGACCGGTGATGGTGTGTAGTCCGTCATGTTCGTATCGGTATAACTCCTTCATCTCCGTGACGAGAAGAAGGGCTGTGATGACCAGGTAGTCCAGGAGGAGAAGAGAGACTCCTTGGTGAACAAGCATGGGACGGGAATCGTATTTATCATGGAGGCTTTCGTAAATCTTCATGCGTGGTGGCAATGAGCCAACAGCAGGATCCAAGGTCGCGATTGGGCCCTGCACTGACGGGGAAACACACTGCAGCGGCATTTCGTGAGCGTTAAACCAAATTACACCTGTGTGGGCATACCCAGAATTGTCCGCCGACAGCTTTCCATTTGAGCGTTTTCGAGTAGCCGGGTATGTTGAATTTACGCGGGGACGAGCTGTGGTACTGTAAATCGTGGGTTTTTGGACGGCGCCAATGATACACACCCTAAGAGGGATGACTGCTTCAGCACATTCTCGCCAGCCTCCCAATCACCATTCCTTATTTGTATGAGCAGACCATCCCAATTCTTGCTTCGTGTTTTCTGGTTCGATGGCGGCCACTTGATCGTAGTAATATCAACGGAGCCCTCCCAAGGATCGGAGCGCGTTATTCGGGTCGTCGCACCGGTCGTCCTGATAGCGTAGAGTGCAGGACTGTCACGATCGTCGCTGACCACCGACTCCAAGAACGAAGGGGAGGAAAGCTTGAGGGTCAGAAGACACTGCTTCTGGCAGGCAAGCATTGGAGCGCAGGAAACGGTGTGGGCGCTGGGATATTATAGACCGCCGGAGAAGCCGTGCACCACGGACGAAGGTCAGGACCAAGTCCGGATATCAAATGAGGGCGAGATCGTGGAACAGCAGCGTCGCGCCCAGCTCAGTGGCTGCAAGGAAGGAAGGCGGCGGGGGACTGTCGTGGACTGAATGAGAGGAGAAAATGGACCATGGTGCCTTCTGATAGTACCAGTATTGTCAACTGGCGCTGAGGTAAGGCCATCAGCATGCCGTGATGCCAATTGAGATACCTTCCGGGGAAGACGCACATTCCCGGCCTAAGTTATTTGGAGATTCGCAGGAGATCCATCAGATTCGACAAAAGCATCTGCCGGGGGGTCTGCGCCGTGCGGGGCGACGCCCGTGCCGCGGATGCATTCCAAAGCTGGTAGAATACACGGAACTGCCCGCAACTGTTCTCGACTGGCTGGCAGCGAGGATCCTGAGCCGAAGTTGACTCGCGCCGTTCACACTGACGTGGCCACCTGGCTGCCTGATGGCCCAAACCAGCCTCGAGGTCGGTCGAATTAGAGAGGCGGCCCCATCGTGGGAAAAGACCCCGGTCAGCAGCGCAGAGCTCCTTGCCAAACAGCGACAACAAACCTTTTTCGCTTTTACCACCACCACAGCGAGCTCGCCATGTCTACCAGCGCCACTGATCCCAGCAAAGACGCGTATGTCTTCCTCTAACCGGCTGTCTGCAAGCCTGTGTTCTCTATTGCAGCTAAATGACGCGTCTTCCCAGCGCCAAGGGCTCTACCGCCGCAGTCACCGACTCGCCCAAAGACAAGGGCAAGGGCAAAGCCCCAGCCAAAGAAAACGCGATGGACGAAGACGAAGACTCCTCTGATGACGAGGACGAAGACGAGGACGAAGACGAAGACAGCGATGAAGATGTACGTACGCGTCGCGTCGCGTTGGTCGCACATCTGACGCGTCCCTTGCACAGGAGGAGGATGATATGGAAGAAATCGACCCATCCGCCATTGTTGGGCGTCGCACTCGCGGCGTTAAGGTTGACTATACCTCTGCCGAAGCCCTTTCGAAGGCTGGTCTCAAGAAGGACGAAGTGGATGAGGACGACGAGGACGCCAAAATGAAGGATTAAAGGGTGTTATGTTGCTTGATTGCTCAAACTGTTGTTGTGTTATCTGGTGTTGTGTTCTCAATGCTCTGGAAATTGTTGATGTGTAGTTCGCTGAATCCGCCCGTTCGAGTCACCAATTAGATGTTGCATGGTCGTACGTTCTCCTCTTTGGGATTGTGGGATTCACACACTTGATGGTTGCCATCATCATGAGGACAAAAAATCGGTGGGAATGCTCAGGGAGCGAGTCAAGTCCGTGCCCGCTGATGGAAGGAGTTACCCCAATTCGTCCTGATCCCGCTCTGCACCGACACATCTGATATGTTGTTTTCGTCTGATGCGCACGATAGGACCACGACCGATGGAGTCGAGGTCTGCGGCGGTCTACACCTATCGGTCCGTGCTACGTATCATTTTTTCGCTGCCATCGCTTGCCCAGGATACATAGTAACATACGCAGGTCTCTCTTCGATACCGTGGTCTCAATACTCCTCAATCACTACTGCCTAGCTTCTCAAGATCATGATCTCAGCGACTTTGTCCAGGCACCGAGAGTGCAGTGGAGCAGGTGGTGCCTCTTGGGTACCTGGACCGCCAGTTCGGTGTAGTGAGTTGGCAGCTCGATCCGCTGGCTGGCCATCATGCTTATCTAGTATATAATGAATTCCTGTCAGATGCCTTGGGCTAGCTGATCATTCCATCCTCGCGGGTCTATTTCAAATCCAAGGGCGCTCTACACAGATATCCTGGTACGCGGCATCACGCCAGGTCGGTTGTCCAACCGCGCGCTGATTTACTCTATCCGATTTACTCGCTCGTGCTTCTCAGTTTCATCCAGCTCACTGAATCTGTCAAAGTTTCCTTCAGCAGATCCATCCTCCTCGACTGTCCCTGGCTCGAAATCAATCAATCGCGGCTGAAGAGTTACGGTTCTGATAGATTGAAGACTTGCGTGTGAGCAGAACTTCGAGCTTCTTGGTATCCACTCGAAACTCATCCCACAGTCAGTCACCAGCAGCTGTCCCGGTGACGTCATGACAAGAATCTCAAGGAGCCGAACGAGAAGCACCACGCCACACTGCCTCTTTCCACGTCTGAACGAAACAGCAGCTCAAACACGTTACTCCGCGAGTTATGGGCTGCGCTCCGATTTTTGGACTGCGCAACGCCGTGGACTCTATCATTGACAGTCTCGCAGTCGTTGACTATGATCTTGAAGTGCTTGGCCTGTGGTCGGGCCAAGGCCGTTAGCGACAGAACCGGCTATGCGTCTCGTTCTTTTGTCCATTACCATCGGATGAAGAAACTATAAGAGGGCTTGAGAACCAGAAGTCTTCATATCACTCACACAAGATGTTCTTCAAACCTTTCCTCTACTTCTTAGTTTCGGTTGTCGTCGTCCACGCTGCACCAGCTTCGGGGCCTTTCGAAAGGGCTGTCGACAAAATTCTCACAGCAGATGTCGACGCGTATATCGAGAATGTGTTGATGCAGTGGGGTTCTCCTGGCGGTGTCGGGGTTGCTGTAGTCGCATTGGACGGTAATGGAACATGGACTGTAGAGACCAAGGGATACGGCAACGCGACAGCAAGTGGCGTACCTGTTGACTCTGACACCATGTTCTGCATCGGATCCAATTCGAAGGTGCTATGATTCCTTCCGGATGAACCGTGCTTGTACTAAACTCGATTTGACAATCACAGCTCTTCAACGCGTTTGCGACTGGACTCCTGCTGAGTAACGAAACGCTGTCCCCGAGGTTGACCTTGAAGACCAAGATGGCGTCTATTTTACCCGAATGGGAGCTCATGGACGAGATTGCTACTTCTCAAAGTACGCTTATCGATTTGCTCAGTCACCGTACAGGACTCCCCCGACACGATCTAATGTACTTCAAAAACGACACGGTTCCTGACATTGTACGCTGTCCTGTTTATCAGCTGTGACCTGCAGTGCTAAAGTCTATCTGGCATACTGTAGATGTCAAGGACTAAATTTTTGTCACCGTCGCTCGAGTACCGCGATGCATGGCAATACAACAACATCATGTACTTGATCACGTCGTATCTCCCTACAGTCATCCTCCCATCCAAGATTCCCTTTGCTCTCTATGTCAAAGAGAATATCTTTGAACCCCTCGGCCTGAAGGCGACCTACTCAGATGCAGTAGCATCGACGGTTGGGCAATTGGCACAGGGATTCTCGCGGATGGGCGTGAATGTGACGGAAGATCCGTTCACCACCGGCACGCCGATGGCGTTGGAATACTGGTCTTCGGCCGGGGAAGAGGGTAACGGTATGTCGCCGACAGCGCTCATTGTCTTCACGTTGCTAAGCCGCATACAGCCTTGTCCGGGGCAGGTGGAGTCATCATGAACGCGCGTGATGCGGCTGTATGGCTACAGATGCTACTGCTCAGCGGTACCAGTCCAACCACCGGCGAACAAATAATACCGAGCGACATTGTACAGCTAGCTGCCACCGGCGTCACGATTGTCAGCGGAACTGAGTAGGTTCATTCTCTAAGTCTCCAAGGGTTTACTATAATCTCCACCATTAGCGCGCCCACTGTATACGGTGCTGGACAGACCATCGGAACATGGACTAACGGGCAACGTGCGTATGCTTTCGCTTTTCCAGCCCAAAAATACGCTCTAAGCCCGCACCTTCACAGCTGTTGTTGAACATGACGGTTCTGTACCTGGCTTCAATTCCATCATAGCACGCTTTCCGTCTGCGAATTTTGGAATCGCGGTATTCAGCAATGACGATACATTCGGGGACCCAATTATGCGCATCATCGAATCCCACATTATTGATCTCGTTTTCAACAATGGCTCGGAGCCCACGGATTGGAATGCCGAGTACGTGGTGTCCAGTCGTTCGCCGACAGCTACGTTACTTACCCAATTGCAGATGGAAATCGGCGGTTGTAGCGGCTCTCGACACGGCAGTCGCGTCCATCACTCCTCCGCCATCCGATCCAGCCATTCCCAGTTTAGGTTACGCCGCTTACGCGGGTACTTACTCGAACGGCGGGTATGGCGAAATCAACTTCTGCTTCCTTTCCAATCATTCTAATGACTGCGCGGATATTCTTGCCACCATACCGGGTGCTGTAGGCGATACGCCCACCTTGGTGGCAGAATGGGATAAACTCTGGTCATCGCACATAGAGTTGGAGCACTTTGGCGGCGACTTGTGGAATATCTCCTTATTAGTTGGCACTGTATGTCGTTTTGACCCTCGTCTCATTTCCGAACGCTCAAATTGACGTCCATGCAGGCTGTTCTGGATGATCATACTGGGCAACCGACTGGGCAATATTGGACCCGTAACGTGGCACCTTATGATCAGCTGCTCGCTCAATTTGCCTACACCGAGGGCGGGGAGGTGGCTGGTTTTGGGATCACTGGCGGATTTTGGGGTGCGGTCAGTCCGACAGAGCCTGTTGGTGACACGGTCGAGACCTCGAGCGAGGTGTGGTTTGACAAATCAGTGTGATGGACGCCACATGTGAATAGTCATAACAAAGATTTTGAGAACAGTAGCATTGCACCAAATAATATAGTAAGGCCGGCTTAGGCCGCACCGCGCACGTCTTAAGCAATCGAATCTCGATACATCAGAGATAGGGTGGCGAAGTAAACCATAGGTATCAGTACCGGGCCGGTTTGTGACGGTATCTTACCGGTAACTTACCGGTAAGATACCTGGACGGTCGGGAGGTAGGTAACTTACCTCCACGTGACCGTTTCACGTGATGGGCGCGCAACCGCGGCGGGAGGAGGCGGTACAGCCTGGGGAGGTGTAGCGGGGCCTCAGGAATCTGAATAGGACAGTCTCTCAGGACATCATACAGCAGCAGCTACAGTGTACAATTTTCAGGCATTTTTTGTGTGGCGGAAGAGAAAATTTGGTGTTTTTGTGACCTTGGCGGAAAATGCGCCACGGTCATCACGTGAAAGGCTCACGTGGGTATTGGGCGGTAACTTACCGTATCGATACCTTGGGGGGCCGGAGGGGTCGGTAAAAAACCGGTATCATACCGAGGGGTAGGTATACTTCGCCACCCTAATCAGAGATATTCAGATTTCAGAAGTACCTACTACCGGCCGTGGCCAAAAAAGTCTATTGGAGTCACAACTGAGTCCGACCTGCCTGGCTCGAACAGGCGACATCAAGATGAGATAACCATTACAGTCTTGCGCTCTTCCAACTGAGCTAAGGTCGGCTATATGTGAGGACGCCTTTGCATTGTATATTGTTTAACACTCCTGGGCTCATTGCCACCACGTGCCACGTGCGGACAATCGATCCGTTGCAACTTGAGCAGCAACCACCACCATCATGCACGCGATACAGGTATTACGTCTCTCATCAGCCTCGAAATATCATCTCACTGCAATCCAGCAACAACTCTTTGCCGTCCGCGAATACCTCAGCCCAGTATGTGTGATAGTGGCGCCCTTCGATAATGGGTTACCAAACGATTGCAGGTCCTCAAGGAAAGCAAATTCAAGGAGCATGGACGTATAACTCCTGGTTTGATGCTCTTCTCCTATGAGGTTCTCCAGGCTGACCAGCCGTTGTATAGAGGAGTTTGTGGCGGCGGGTGATTTCCTGGCCTACAAGTTTCCCGTTTGGACTTGGTGAGTGGCTCAAAGGAGAGTCATTCTCTCATTCTGATCCTTTACAGGGAGAAGGGCGACGCATCCAAGACCCGTGATTATCTACCAGCGGACAAGCAGTATCTGGTCACTCGTGGAGTTCCCTGTCTTCGCCGCGCCACAGCTCTTGCCTATACCGACGCTGATGAGGATGCCGAACGATTACTCTCCTTTGGCGACTCCTTTGCGTCAGGCGACGAGAAGGACGAGTGGGTTGAGACGCATGCCGGCAGGAAAGCTACCAACACCGACAACGTTGCAAATGCTGGTGAAATCGATGACATTCCTGATTTGGATGCCGCCGATGCGACTACTGGAATGGCTGGCCTATCACTCGAGACAGCGGCAGATATTCCGGATATCGATGATATTCCTGATATGGAAGAAGAGGACTTGGAAGCAGGGGACGAGGCGACAGCATCTACTAAGCCTGCTGCGCCTGCCGTACTAGATGCAAGGTGCGCCGCCTGACACCGTCTCGTGCCCCATTCCCATGATTATACAGCCATGTCGAAGTCGCAAGAGGTAATCTGCTGCAAGTACGCACATACGATGTGATGATCACCTACGACAAATACTATCAGACTCCTCGAATTTGGCTGCTTGGATATGATGAGGTTTGTTCCACAACTTCCCCTACTGATGGTTCACTGAATGGGTACAGAACCGCACACCCCTTGTTCCCGCTCAAATATTCCAGGATGTCTCCGCCGACCATGCCCTAAAGACGGTGACCATCGAGGCCTTCCCCCACTCCACATCCCTCCAGGCCGCCTCCGTACATCCTTGCAAGCACGCAAGCGTCATGAAGAAGGTCATTGAGCGCATGAACAGCAGCGTCGTCGCCGAGCAGCTCGCACAACAGAAGGCGAACCCTAAAGACAAGAAGAAGTGGTTTAGCCGCAAGCAAAGCAGCAGCGGCAAGGAGGACAAGGCCGCTGCGGCCGCGGAGGAGGACGAAGTTGAGGGCATGCGCGTAGACTTCTACCTCGTCGTCTTCTTGAAGTTCATTGCTTCGATTGTGCCAACCATTGAAGTTGATTCGACGACGTCCTTCTGAGGGGAATACTATCGCCGGGATCGCGGGTCGTCATGCTGTGGATGATACATGTAGGGGCAGCTATACAAATCTGTACATTAGACATATATGTAGATACCCTTTCAACAACGAGGAACGGAATTTCTGTAACTTATGCAGGCTCGAAAGGTCCGCAGAGTCTTCCGTTATTTAGGGTTAGGGTTATAAAGTATGCTTCGACCATCATGTTCATGGTCACTTCGCTTGTCATTTCACGATGCCCGCCTTACAAGACGAAGTTATAATAGTGAGATTTTGCAAGGTACATCGCAGTAGACTGACCATCACAGATAGTAGCTCTCATCCGACCCTCATTGAATCGATATCCAGAGAGCCGGATGGCGAGGACAAGGGGCCTCTATTGCCAGAAAAAGAGGTGGTTCTCGAAGCTATGCTACATCTCGCAGGACGCGCAGCCCCCGTCCCTCTTCCTGCCAATCTTCCCGAAAGGCCACCGCCTATAGTGCATGCGCCTTGGCTGACTGAGGAGGAACTCAAGCACTACCTTCCCCCGCTCCTCGCTTCGAACTGGGGCCTATATTGGGTTCCGAACCTCTGCAGATTCCATCTCGCTGGAAACTTCCCCGCTAAATCGTATAGCAGAGCCATGCGATTGATCCGGGACATAGACGAGATAGCAAGTACAGAAAACGTACGTGGACGCGTCGAGGCTAAAGGAACGTCGCGCTGACCCCATATTAGCACCACCCAGAACGTCTCGGCTGGTCTATGGGCTCTGTACATGTCACCATCACCACACACCAAGCTGCGACACCGCCCTCTGTGGACATCACACCCATACATCCCGGTTTGACCGTCCGCGACGTGCGCTTTGCTACCCTCCTGTCCAAACACTTTCGTGAAGCATACAAGATAATTTCTCCGGGGAGACCGCACAAGCCTGAAGATCAGAGGAGACAGACAAAGCTCAGCGAGGCTGCTCGAGCTCTTGTGGACGGCGCAGGTCTGAAATATGCTGTAAAGCGTGTCGGCAGCCCTAAACTACAAAAAAAACCCTTTTACATGAAAAAATAGATCTTGGTAGGTTCTTTCTGCTGTGGCCCGTTCCGGCTGCTGATGCGCTTTTCCGTCAGGATGGAAAGGGACTCATAGCCTGACGGTCGTACTGCTGACGGACTGGTTACTTTTTGACGAGGACGTGGCTGGAGTGCATCGACAACTATTGATCAATGAGACTTCGGCCTGATATTGCGTTCATCTATTGACCATCTTGAGTCTATGTGCATGAGGACTGTCGACCTCTGATGAGGGACTATCCCAACCGAGAAAAATTTGGTTGCAATTGTAACGCGCGGAAGACAATCTCAGGAGTGTTTCCATGTTTCTCTGCATCCCAACTTTGTATGAAGAACCCGGTCCAGTGACTTGACGACAATTCAAGAACGGAAACGATGGAGCTGCAATTCCGTACAATAAGAAATTTCAGGCGAAGGAATATCACCCTCTATTGACGTCGATCAGTGACGAAGGAGGTCTAGGTACTGTGATATTGACGCTGTCTCCTTCAACACGGCCATTGCGTTATGCACATCCATCGATGCCCAGCGTCCCGCGGAGCGCTGCATTCCTCCCACTGTCGGATCTTGTGTCGACATGTATGCGTGAGTCCCAACCCGGCAAATCGCGACCGTTCTTTCGTCAGGCCATTCCCCAACTCGTCTCCATCATGATCTCGTCCTCCGATTCGTCTTCGTAGGTCAACGGCTCCTGTGCGCCGCTGTCTGTCTTCTCGTACTCGCGGACAATCATGCTGACGAGTAGCGCAAGACCCACCCATGCCTGGGCGGCCTCAGAGTGCCAATTTAAGTGAGGCATGAGGGATGTGGTCGGGTGGTAGTAGGTTATGTGGTATGTGGAGGCGAGAGTGATGTCAATGCGAAGACGAGACAAAGTTCTCGTCTTTGTTAGGCAGTAGTGGTGGTTGAGATGTTTAGCTTCACAGCTGATGTACGAGTGACTGGTGAGTGGTAGTGTCCCGCCCACGACAACATGGTCTCTTAAATATCACTCCTAGCTGGTGGAGGCGTTGACTAGCCTTGGCCCTGGACTTTGGCCCGAACACGGATCTGCAGGGATCATTCCGGACATGCGCGAAAGGCAGCGGTGAGGCCGAACTGTGTCTTTTTGTCTGTCCATACGGACAGTGATCAGAGCTCGTGTTGTTTGCTTTGATATCTCGGATTCACAATCACCAGTACTTGGAACCGCGGTCATATTCTGCCAGACGAGATGAGGGCATCCAAGTTTCATGTTCATCGTACACTTCAACAATCACGGGCTGACTCGGGACCGCCTGGAATAAAGGCCTGCCATTGATAAGGTTCTAGAGCAATCGTGGAGGTCCTTGTCTCGCAGGCCTACGACCAGCTACGCGCCACGACGCATGACTCAAGACTATACATTCAAAGACCGCGCCTCGAGCCCGAAGATCGGAGACTGTTTGGACTGCGTAAGATTGTTACTTCGTTGTATTTGTTTTACAACTGGGAGCATCATGATTCAAAAATGGCAGTTGGCCGACTGAGACGCAAACCCTGGAGATACTCACGGAAATTTGGGTAGCCAAGCAACCTTCACGCTATAGGCATCCATTTCGAAGACAGCAGCAGGAGTCTCAGAAGAAAGAAATTGAGCTGCATATGCCACCAGTGGCACCAAGTTCTAGACCTGACTGCCGTCTGGTATCATGGCAGTTGAATTCGCGGTCATGATTGAGAGACCGCAGGCCTGTTCTCTGGCTGATTCACTTGGAAGGATCACCTCCGCGCGGAGGGAAGACATAACAGTCGAACAGGAGCACAAGAATAGGCCGTGCGAGTGATGGAGACAGTCGCGTGTGACTCGCATGAGTACAATACAGGACGGCGACTCTATACACTGTCTTGCACCTAGAAACGTCCTGCTCGACATGCGTCACGCGTTGCTTGCCATACACTGGTGTGATTGGTGTTGACTTGATCCTCATTCGGAACGAAAAGCACATCCTACGAGGAATGAATGTCAATGAATCACGATCTTGATGATTGTGGTAGAAGCTGATGTGTACTTACTTGTCCGCCGGGGCTCCTCACGTTGAATAACATTGACGTTGGCTGATCGTCTGTCTGTCTTCACTGATCACTCCCACAATTCACAGGCAACGCATTTCTTCACTCAATCGCGACTTGACAGCCAAAAGTCGTCAATTCTTCTCACCGACTCGGCTGGAGGTCTTGTGAAAGCATGTATAATTGAGTCGTGATAAGTTACCTAGCGAGTCTTGCGCCTTGAACCAAATTACATCGACCAGGAATCGAATCCATCAACACCATCGCGCCACATTGCCATGGCCTGCAGGCTGTCCAATCTAGTGCCCGGGCTCCTCTCTTCGAGGATGACCAGCTGCGGCCCACCGTCCTCCTTTCTTCGACTGGACTCTGAGAAAAGGCGCATCATCTCCTCGTCTGCTCTTTTCCTGGACTGAATCTCGGGACCAAGCTGGACGATGATACGTCTCAGCGAACGAGGCATTTCTGCGTCCCCAATCGCTCCATCCTGCTCTTCCTCCTCCTTATCCACTCTCCTGTCTTGAGATCCACATCCCAGAGCATCAGATAGCTCTCTCGCGAACGTCTGGGCGCCAGATACGCCAGAAATACGCAACACCTTCAAGCCTTCCATGAGCCCACCGCCCAGAAGCCCGTACGGGTTCCTGTTTCCCGCCAAATGCAGTCGCGTCAGCTGTGGCATATCCACCTCCCCGGGGAACGGATAGAACCCGTTCATTGTCAGCTCTCTGAGCCTGGGAAATCGCACTCGATAGACGCATGACAGGAGATGAGTCGAGGCTAGGTCCACACATAGCGTCTCGAGCGTGCCTGCTACCTCCCTTAGGGTGTCAATCCACGTCGACGCGCTCTGTGGCGCATGGGATACATAGAGGTGGCGGACGCGATGGAATGCGGGAAGGTCCTTTGGAATGAGGATTGGTGAGGTTGTATTTTTGGTGAGGGCGATGGTGCGGTATCGGAGAGGTAGAGTGACGGCATGGAACTGTTTTGAGACGAGGGGTATGTGATGGGGACTGTCACTGTTCCAAGCGTATTCGCATATCAAGAAGAGAAGCTCAGGTGGACAGTATGCGAGAGACATGGTCGCTGTCGGTCTGCAGAGCGGATTTCGAGCATCTTCGCCGGGCCTGCGTTTCGATATTGCAGAGTCATGACGATGCGATATTGTGCGTGAATGGCGACATATTTACGATCACGTGGTCTGGGACGAAAGATAACAGATTTCTGGACCTCACTGCCGAAATTGCTTTAGCAGAAGTCGAGGTTCATGTCAGAGTCAGACTTATACTCCGGGGCGTAGAGTTAACACAGACTATCGATTCTGAGCTAGCTGTACCTATCAGACACTACAACTACAGAAAGATAAGCCAAGATACCCCAAGCGCTCACCGCCGTTCCGTTAGCAAACAAGCTTCGTCAACCCAAAGGGGAGAAGCCAGCCGCTGCAGGCCAACGGGAGACTGCATCGAAGTAAACAAGGGAACCAAAGAGTAGAAAGAAGGTTTAGTAGGACACAGAAAGCAAAGAAAAGAAGGAATGTGCAAAGAGTGATATGATATCCGAGAGACTGAGAGGAGAAAGAGACGAGTGTTAAATAGAGTAGACACCAGAGAAAATGAGATGAAAAAGATGACCAAAAAAGATATGCAGAGTCCCAATCCTCAATAAACACCGACGGCGGTGCTGTCCAACGAAAATTCCCAATTGTCAATCGGCGTCGAGTCGATTGGTAAAAGGTCGAGTAATCTCTGCACATCCAGTTCCTCATGAGGCCAGGCCAAATCCTCCGGTGGTCCGCTCAACAACAATGAACCCGGTGTCCCCTTCCCTGCTCCATCCTCGAATGACACGCTTACTTGCGCGGTTGCCACGGGCGCTTCCGACGATTCTGTTGGAAACAGAGTCGCTTCAGAGGAAGGGGCAGGCGAAGTAGCGAGGATCTCGCGGAAGAGCGTTTCCATTGTGGCGTCGTCAACAGGAGCGACGGTGGTCTCCTGGAGGTGACTTGGACTTTGCGGGAAAGATATTGGGGAGAAGAGGTCAAGTGAGTCAAGTCCACCCGCTGCAGGGACATTAACGGGGCAGGAGGAACTGCCACGCCGATGGTCGCCACCCGTGCTAGGTGGCGAGTGGGCTTGAGCTCAGGAGACGGAGAGGAGGAGTATTCGGTCGAGTTGGCCGAGAACATGGGGGAGTCCTCGTCGGCCGGGGGAGAGGGTGCAGGAGAGAGCGGGACAATTTGAGGGAGATCGTGGATCAGAGGTTTTGTTTCGGATGTTGATGGCGGCGGTGGAGGCGGTGTTGATGTGGTGGCGGATGATGGGGTTGTTTCGGGTGCAGCAAGTCCTGTCGGAGAAATGAGCATGTGCCAGCAATGATGACGCCGAAGAATTACCTGGAAGGCCTTGTGCTGCGAGGGCCTTGACGACGGCGTCCCAGCCCTTCTCGAGCGTCTTTATGCGCTCGCGGAGCTCTTCGTTCTCGCGGTCGCGGGCTTCCTGCTCAGCCGACTTTGGCGGTGGTGTCGCCGGCTGAGCGAGTCCGTATCCAGCGCGAAGCTGTCTGTTCTCCTCCTCGAGCTCCTGCACACGCCGCTCCAGCTGAGAAAATTGGGCTTTGCGGCGGTCGCGAGAGTTCTGGGCGGCAATACGGTTGCGGTGGGCACGGGCCTCCTTGCGCTCCTCAGAAGAGACGTCTGAGCGAGGGCGCTTCCTGGATGGGCCGGCCTCGGAGAGGGAAGAGGGATTGACAAAGGACGAAGACATTTCAGCAAATACAGAGACGTGGTCGGTACGTGGAAACGAAGGACGTGGGCGGCAGCCAAGGTATTTGAAGAAATTTACTGCAGGCGCAGGACGAGGTACGTGGCGGTCGTAAGGAAAGGGGGGAGACTGACGTGGCATCGAATGTAAGCCGCTTAGCCAAACATACAGCAATCAACTGACACAGCCCTTATCTCCATCTTATCGTTGTGCCTCGAGCATCGTCCGTAATCCTGGCAGGCGGAAAGTCGCCGGAAAGTACAGACATCTACAGTCTCAACAAAAAAGGACTGTCCTGCCACAAATGGGACCTCAAGCTAAGCAATAGTACACTCTACATACGTGTTCGACACGTCTTGACAATGATCGCCGCATTTCAAATTAATCAACGCTGCGCCACATTTATATGAGTCGCAGTATCGGCGAAATGTAAGCCAAAATGACTCGTATACACGCCGCTACCTCGTCTTCGGGACCCAGTCCATTGACAGCAGCAAAGGTCCGTGTCAGATAAAGGGACTGGACACGTCGTGCCCCACAGACATTCATATAATAGTCTACGTGTCAACCCGTCTCTTGTAAGCGGGGCACGCGCAGCTGTGCTGGAAATTGGGATGTGTCCTCGTATCTCTTAGCCTGACATCATCGGTAGAGCAAAGACTATCTCGGCACTGGCAGACACTGACAGGGCCCATACTTGCCATTCCGCGCTGTGTTGCATCGCGTCGTCTTACGGAGACCTCCTCATATCTTGCTCAATTGAACACTATGGTTGAGGATGTTCTCGACACGAGTCCAAGTCTCTGGGTCGTGCGTGCTCACTGCTAGATATCTGCTTGCTAGACTACATAATCGTTCCCCAAGGTTAACCGTTACCCAAACCGGACGGGCTCGCAGAGGTCGACTCTTGGGCATCCTGGACGGACTGTGGAAGGTCAGCTGCTATACAGCTTGAACATAGCGCAATGGCCGCTCGTAGTCGTTACATTGCAACTTGCAAGGTGTACATCACTGGCATATGGCCATGCGCCAAAGGATGCTATGGAACGCAACGCGACTTGCCAAATGTGCCCCGAATGGATATTGGAGGCAATTTCACCGGTAGACCAGCTAACTTCATGCTGTCACCCTCCACAAGATGCCGAGTACAGATGCAAGCAGAGCAACCAGTAAATATTTCCTCAGATTGAGTAGACGGACTACGTCGTCCACCAACCGCACGTAGTAAACTATGCCTGAAACTCCTCTTCAGCCAAATTCAGTACTGGTCATCAAATGTGACTATGCGAACTTACTTTTGAATCGCGTTGAGTCTCGCATCCAACGCCTTGTACACCCCAAACCTGAAATCCTCCTTTGGAATGAGAACAACCGGACCATCGCTGAGCAACAGCCACGCGCTCCCGTCCGTGGCAGGATTTGGATCCGTAGCAGAATAGAAGATCGCACCAGAGACGCGAGTTAGTGGTGTCAGGGGCAATCCTGCGAGGACGAGTTTGACTGCGACGGGGAGGATGTTCGTGTCAACGAAGAAGGGGTGCACGATAGATATGCGGATGCCCTGTGGTGCGAGCGTTGTGCGCAGAGACCGCATAAGACCAAGAACCGCGTGTTTGGATGCTGTGTACATTGGTGCCGATGGGATGCCCTTCCAGGAGGCTAGGTACATGTTAGCAGGCAGGAAAGCATTCAGATTGACGCGACTTACACATCGATCCAAGGAGAACGATTGACTTGATATCGCCCTCGGACTTGCCGATGGGAAGGTAATGTTGTGCCAGGTGTGTCACTGCATCGCAAGCTTCATTGATCTGTTTTGGGGGCGAATCATCACAATACTCACTGTATATCGACCCTATGAGATTAACATCTATTGTGGTTAAACTGGGTTTGAGAGGGCGCCCTTGTGAGTCAAGTCTGATCGTATTGAAAGAGCCCATTTCGGATACACCCGCATTCGACACCTGGGCGATGTGAGCACGTAAGTTGCAAAGCGTGGCCAACATACTCACGACAATGTCTACAGCGCCATACTCCTGGATAGTCAGCTCAAACAGGGCGACGAGGTCGTCCCAGACCGTGACGTCGCATCTGGTGCATATAGCTGACCTATAGTATTACACTTCAGAGGGGAACGATGAGAGGGAGACGAGGAGCATTCTGACCCGCCGGCCTTGACGATTTCCGCGACGCTTTCCTCGGCTCCGGGAACGTTCATATCACCAATAACAACTTTTGCACTAGAAGCAGTTCAGTGGTTACATCTTGCATTTAGCGACAACGCGCACCCATGTTCCGCAAACTTTTTGGCCGCCTCGCGTCCGATCCCGCCAGCCGCGCCCGTTATCAAGACCACCTTGCTCTTGACGCGACTACCATGCGAGAACAGCTCGACATCCTCAATGGGCCGAAAAGCAAAATCGTCCTGCTGCATCGTCCGTGAAGAATGGAAGAGAGTTGAGAACGTACATGGCAGGGCTATATACTACATAGGTGCGGCGTAAATTGCCTATCTGGGATATATGAGCGATCTTCGAGCGTCCGATCATCTTCTCCATTCGGATGATTGCCGACTCTTCAAATTGGGCGGCCTCAGGCTCAGCGCAAGTGGGAATGTGGCCTAGGAATGAAGGAAAAAGTGCATGATGGCGTGTATCACTTATTGCGCCTAAAAGCGTCTGGTTGAATCCTCCTATGTGTATCACTGAAACCAAGTTCGGAGCATCTTTCTCCACGGCGTTCACGCACAGTGCACCTTTCTCGCGTCAATGCTCTTCGTGGGACTTGGACAATGGAGATCACTGTAAAGATTGTCCCTTTCCTTTGTTCACATGTTTCCCGTCGGTCCCCGTGCATGCAAGCAGTGATACAGTGAAATATGCCTTCGGAAACGAACCAGCAGTCCTTCTGCGGCCGCCTCTCGGTTAGCAGTGTCGGTCTTTCTTTGCAGGTACAGAAAGCATGCTGTACATCAGCATAGCCATAGATCATGTACTTCTGTAAGGCTCCTTGGAATCATATCGCCCGACTAGCGCCCATTGCGCCCCTTGAACGAGATGGAGACCGGCCAGTGGTCGCACTTACCATATTTGGCCACAGCCTGATCGGGTAATCGACTAAGGACTTGAGTCTTTTCTACACTTTCAACCTTTCAAGTTTCCACCTCCACTCTAGTACTGGAACCGAACCCTGTGATGTGACAAGTTGACAAAATATGAACAGCATGTCTTCTTTCAATCGGTCGAGACCAGACTACCTCATCCTTCCCGGGCCTTGTCAGGCGAGGCAATAATTGAAAGCAGTTCAATACCTTTCAGACCTGTTTACGGATCGGAATAATAATGCGGTGAAAACTGATTGGCAACGCCTCATTTGACACAACAAGTACTGTAAGTATGGCATCATTATACGGGCCAGCACGGCGTCGCAATCCGTCAACTGAATGGCGTAAGGCAGACTGTATTAGCCTCGGGTAAGTGTTGACAGGAAGTCGTCATTTTCGAAGAGCTCTGATGAAGTCATGATAGCGCGCGTTTCCCGCTTTGTATGCTAATGATCACGGAGAGCTCAGACGTCTCTGACTCTAGATTATACTCGAGCTCACTCATAGACTTAGCGGCTGCATTGCACAGAACGAGCAAGCCATGGGTTGACCGGAAGGACAGATGATAATGCTTCCTGATCGTATTTCCGGACTGGAGATCTGAATCGCGTGCATTGTCATCCAGTGGGCCCCGCTGCTTTATAAGCCCCATTTCTGACGTGTCCTTGCTTTTTTCTTTACCACCACCATGTCCTTCAACAAGTACATCACCCTCAACAATGGCACCAAAATTGTAAGCTCTATCTGGTCGCTGCTTGTTCCCTTTCGACGCGTCGTTGATGCCGCTATCAGCCCCAAATCGGTCTCGGAACGTGGCAGTCGCAGCCTGGAGAGGTCGAGCGCGCTGTGGAGATCGCTTTGAAGGAGGGATACAGACACATCGATGCCGCCGTCATGTACGTTGAGATCGCGGCAATGCCCTTCACCTCAACTCACGAATATCTCTCAGCTACGGCAACCAGAACGAGGTGAGCTTTGCCATCTTTACCCGTTCAAGACACGACGATTTACGCGTTTGAAAAGGTTGCTCAGGGTATCAAGGAGTCAGGAGTTCCTAGGGAAGAAATATTTGTCACTTCCAAGCTCTGGTACGTTTACTGCGTTTTTGGGAAGCGCGTATATTCATGGTCATTGTCAGGAACAATTCCCACCGACCGGATCTTGTTGAAGCCGACCTCGACAACACGCTCAAGGAGCTCGGTCTCGATTACCTGGACCTGTACCTCATCCATTGGCCGGTGGCTTTCCAGCCTGGAAAAGCCCTTGCCCCTACTCAAGCTCGCAAAGATGACGCGAGCCAGAAGGAAGCAATTATCGACACCGACGCCCCCAGCATCACTGAGACCTGGAAGGCTATGGTCGCCCTGCAGAAAAGTGGCAAGGTCAAGGCCATCGGTGTCTCCAACTTCTCGGTCGATGTCCTCAAGCTTCTTGCCAAGAGCTCCGATGTCGTCCCGTGAGTGTTCAGTCTTTCATGGCACACATAGTACAAGCTTCATTGACCCATCCCGTTTTCTACAGCGCCGTCAACCAGATCGAAGCTCATCCTCTCTTGATCCAAGATGAACTCGATGCCTACTGCGCTGAGAAGAACATCCATGTAAGCAATAGTTTCCATTCTAGCTCCGCGTTTTGATTGAAGCACTGTTAGATCACTGCTTATAGTCCTTTGGGACAAAACGTCACCGGCCACCCTCCTGTCATTGCCAACGACCTGGTCATCGACGTCGCCAAGAAAGTCAACGCTACTCCCGCGCAAGTCCTTATTGCCTGGGGCGTCTCCCGAGGATACTCGGTGATCCCCAAGTCGGTCACTCCAGATCGCATCAAGGTGAGCTGATGTTCCCGTGCGCGCGCGCTCAAGTCCCCCGCTCACCCGTTCTCAGTCCAACTTCCAACAAGTCGAGCTTGACAAGGCGTCGATTGACACCATCAACGGCCTTGTGAAGACCACGGGACGTACCCGCTACAACATCCCACTCTTGTACACCCCTCGTTGGGATATCGACGTCTTCGGCGAGGATGTCGAGAAGGCCTGTAGCCGTAAGGTGTGGTGAACAAGTGTATAAGAAACACGCAGAAGTGTATCATTAGCAGATTTCCCTGTGTTCGTTACACAGAATCCAAGCGCATTGCAGATGCAAACCTTGGATCCACACAGTAAGTAGTGCCTGATCTGGGAAAAATTACATCCGAGATCGATCCACTCGAAAGTACGAGTACTCGCACAACACTATCGTTTGGGACCTACCACGCTTCTAGAAGGGTGCATGTGTGTACTGTGTAGTACAACTGCTTGGTGAAGTGTGACGCACAATGATGCACCAGCCTACAGAACTACTTGTCATCATATATACTGGCACCCTTTCCCCATCTCCCTCCACCTGCCCAATCCTCTCTCACACCCCAAACATGATTCTCGCTTAGCCTTGGGGAAAGATTTGCTACAGGAGGACAATCTTTGTCTGCATATGACCCAGGTACTATCGAGTCAACCCGAGGAGCGCCTTCCCACTTGCGGGCAGTCGCAGGAAGGGGTGCCCAGGCTGCGAGGTAGCCCGGACTGGTCATCTCGACAAGGCGTGAATAGGCCCTCTTGAACGCAAACTGTTCGTCCTTTCCTTTAGGTTTGACTCAGCAAAGGTGCAGAGTTACGTAGATGGTACAACACACCAGAGAAAATAGACATGGTCTCAAGGGGAACGATTCTCCGTCGTTGCTCTTCGTGTTCGTTGCTCTTCTTGTCACCCTCAGCATAGGAGAGTATATTCGGTCGATAACCTTCGCCTCCATCTGATACGCTGACGGACTCCTGGAATAGCGCGTCCGTCTCCTCCTGGGTCGTGACTTGGTCTTGAGTGAAAAGATCTTCCAGCGAGTTCTGCGCCAGACAAATAACGCGACATCGTGCTTCGTAAAGCGCGTCTACGAGACTGATAAACCGTCGAGCCTGGTTCTTACCGGATGGCAATCGTATAGCAGGGACATCGGATATGATGATAGTCTGAAATGTCGAAGCAATAGTCAAGTAGTCTGCAGGGCCAAGGGACTCTTCGCACAAATTGTCGAAACTGAAGGAACAGACTGCGGCGTCCGATGAGACTCTTGGAGCTAGAAGTGAACGTCCAAAGATGGAGAGTCTCATGGAAGACGGCGCTATTGTTTTCATCAGATTCAGAGCGCGCGTAAGCGAGAATAGACTTACAATCGCCTAATAGATCCTTTGCGAGGTCTCGAAAATTCGTAGACTCTCCAGGGAGAAACCAGGTTTTGCGTCCGGGGCTGATGCTCGCAGCGATTCGGTAGTCCTTCGCGTCATGCTTACCCAGTTCAACGACCGGACATCTGGCTCTCAACGCACTTCCAAAGGCACCCAACCTCTCTCTTTGGACGCCATTGACGTACAGATCCTCCGGCACACGATTGGAGGTCCCCACGACAACTCCGCCCATGCGCCAATACCATATCAATACATCAGACAGCAAGAGCGCACTCGACACGTCTTGAAGCTGCACTTCGTCGAGGAGCAAGACGTACGATGACCGGATGAGGCGAGACGCGAGAATGTAGGGGATGGGGACAATCACAGAGGAAGACGACAATGCCGGCGCAGATTGACGTATACGGTCCCATAGTGCATGGACGCCTTGCCCGTCAGGGCTCTTCAGCAACGTTCGAACCTGCTCACGAATGTTCTTCGTCCATCCCAGAGTTGGTCCTGATTCTGGCGGTGTCGACTCGTTTAAGCCGGAACGCATACGAGCAGCTGTGATATCCCACACGCCGCGATACAGGTCCAGAACAAATTCGTTGTAGTGTTTCCGGCTCTTGTATGGAGTGGGAAGACTGGCGAACCAAGTGTCCGCAACAAATGTCTTCCCAGAGCCAGGAGGGCCAGTCAATAGAAAGCCCTTGACTATCTTCAGGCGAGATACCCTCATAACTGTACAATCGACGAACCTTTGGCGATTTGAGGTCAAGCATCTCATTAGAAATGTCCTTCGCCTTGATCAGCGACTTCAACGTCGGGTCCGATAGCGAGACAGAATTATCATCGGTTACGGGTTTTATGAATGAGATCTGCGTGGGTTCGTAATCTTGTAGCTGCTTGCTGAGCTGTCTGAGCTACTGAGTATGGCGGTAAGGTGGATTGATGAAGAAAATACCGCTTCCTCACCTGCATGATGACTCGAACTTGTCCATCATCCCATTCCGCCTTTCCTAGCTGGCATAATGCCTTGTAGCGGTCAAGGAGATCAATGAGCACTGGAGCTGAGGACGTCTGGGACAAGGCCGGTACTCCTCGAACAGAAGTGTGCCAGAGTCGACGAGATATGAAGAAGCTACGGTGGCGCATTATCCGAGTCCATGCGTAAGATAATGAATGGAAGAGAACGCTGGCTGATGTGTTCGCAACAGGTTCACGGGGGAACAGCGGGGGAAGGGAGGGAAGCAGCACGATCAACTTGATCGGAATTCCTCAGCCCTACTAAGCCAGCTTGACCCCGTCCGACTCCTTCGCGCGCACTGAATACATTCTACGTCAAGTCAGAGATGGAAAAGGTCAAAACATTGAAGGACTTTTTGCGCGCTGAAGAGATGCGCACACATGGCGCAAAGTAGGGGGCTTTGTTTCAATTTTCTTGTCATAGCCGCCTACTAACCTTCATTGTTCTGTTTCTCTAGTCCACTCGAGGAAATCATGGTTTCTCTCAAAAGTCATTTTCCTCCTCTGCGGGACGACCGACTCCCGACAAGCTCGTCCGCAGATATCGACTGTGTCATCAGTGATCTGCATCGTCTCATAACTGCTATGAAGATCCACCGAAATAACCTTGCCTTCGTCCACCAACTTCCTGACGATGTCCTTTCTCTCATTCTCAGGCATTACTGTTTTGGGAATCACGAACGGGAAATCTACCAAGTCCACCGGTGGGCCAAGATCATGTTCGTTTGTCGCAGATGGCACAATGTGATGATGGACGATGCTTTCCTCTGGAGCTTCATCGCGACGGATGCACAAAGATGTATCAACACCATACCAGCTCAAATACAGCGCTCCCGTCGTTGTTCCCTGTCCATCCGTCACCTATACTCCGATGATATTTTTCCATATCAAGTCTTCCTGCAAAAAGAGTCTTCACGCGTTTCCGCTCTCTCCATGTTTCACACCGAGGCGCCGACGATTTCCCAAGTCTTGAATGTATTTTCGGGGGAGAATCTGCCCCCGCTACACACACTGATGTTGGAATCTCTGGATCAAGTTGTTCTACCAGATGCGTATCTCCAACTTCCAAGCTTACGTCGCCTTAGCCTGGAGAATGTGCAATTCTCCGTTGGTCTTCTCCCGCATCAACTCGTTGAGCTAAGCCTTGGTGGACGCTTGAACGAGGGAAGTTTGCCAAGCGTAGACATGTGTCTTTTGCTGGATATGATAAATCGCATGTCCAACCTCGTGGTTCTCAAGGTTTTCAGATATGTCATTGTTCACGACGCTTCTGGGCGTCCACTCCCATTCGCCTCTCTTCCGTGTCTGCGGTTGTTCTCCATCAATCATGCTCTCGACATCATCTCCATCTTCTTTGCTCAACTTGTGGTACCGCCAGATTGTCGCCTCGTCTTGGAGAACTGGACTAGGTTTGACAACGCTGCGGTCCTCGCTCACCTGTTGTTTCTACCCATTCGCAAATTGCGGAGGCAATCAGGGGCCAGCATGATCCGTACCCTGAAACTGGAAAGCATGCATCCGCGACGGCTTACCGTGCACGGGTTAGATCACACAGAGCGCAATCGGTTGGCATCCATGACACACTTCCACGACAATCCGAGCATTGTATCGTTTGGCTACTTCTATTCCCGCGGCAAGAATCGCAACAGGATATGCAAGCGCTTGTTTCGCGCAATCGGCACAGACGTTCTTGTTATTCATGCACAAGATGTCAACGAGAGAAGCGCTCAGCTTACGGAGGGATGGTGGAAAGTTGCTCTCTTGTCTCTTCCCTCACTGGCCGAAGTACACGTCACAGCAGACCACCTCACCATGGTGCACTTCTGCAACGCGTTATACCGCTTGCTGGAGACTCATCCCAAGAGCTTCCCCAGGCTACAGGCAGTACGCGTTCGCAAACAGGACCCGCAGAACCGGGAAGCTTTGGGAGTTGCATTGAGCGAAGAGGAGAAGATCATACCCTTGCTTAGCTTCCAGAGTTTGCTCCGATTGGCAAAACAGTTAAACGCAGCTGGCTGTCCTCTTTCCATCATCTCAGTGGACAAGACTTTCTACGTCTGGCCCGGTTTACAAGAAGCAAGACAGCTCGCTTCGCTCGTTGGTGCTTTGACGTATGGCGACAAGGCCGTGGCTTACGACTATGAAGCATTAAAGGCCCGATCCAGGGCGATGCGCTCAGAAAGGATGAGGTTGATACAGAAACACGGTCTTCATCGCACTCTGCCTCCGGATCCTTACAGTGACTAGTCTAGACGAGTTCACCACGATATCAAGAGGATTATTTCCAGAATTTAAACTGGTTCGAGTGCTATCTAGTGTGTGTGTACACAATGGAATGGCGTGGTCTTGCTCGTCCGTGACGTTGAGAGTGTTTTGATGGAGGCCTTCGTGCAGTGAACTCAAAGCCAAGCTTGGGCATACACCTTTGCCATCCTCTGAATGCCTAGTTCCATGTCCTCTTTCTAAAAAAGATGTCAGTGGTAAGATGTAGTGGAGAATTAAATGGACATACTGTTGTCATCGAATACGCCAATCGGAAGAAGATTTCTTGTGATTGTCCACCTGCAGCTGACGTCGAACTTCCATCCTTGCCTTGCCAAGGACTACAGGAACAACATCAGTCCCAACGATACGGTCGCGACGATGGGGGACGTACGTGTAGTAGGATCCGGGGGTCAATAGCACCCTCTCATCCGCCAGTTGCATCCAGAGCTGTTTTTCATAAACCGCTTCAGGATCATCGCACGAAGATCTGAGCGCCTGATACGCTTTGTTTTCTTCCAGATACAGCTTGCACCACATGAACATCCCAGCACGGGGCGGGAGGTAAGTGAATATCTTCGTCCGTGTGCCCTTGGAGTAGGCATGCATGCCCTCTCCCGATGTTCCCTCCTCCACGTCGAAAGCCTGTGCAATGGCATCGCACATCCACGTCCGACGGAGTTCGTACTGTGAGCGGAGGCGGGAAAGCCAAAGGAGGTACCCGCTGATACCTGGTCCCCATGATTTTAGCAGCGCTGTGAGGATCGCCTGACTGAATCCCGATGGCGTTTGAGTGGTCACCTCAGTCACCCGCAACAGTCGTTCGGCGAATATTGGATTGGTGGTGAACCATCCGAGGCGACACCCGGGCGCGATCGTCTTACTGAAGCTGTCAAAGCGAATGACACGGCCTTCGGTATCGAAGTGGAGGAAGGTCTTCTCGAGAGAGTCGAGGTATGCGGCCTCGTCATAAGGTTGATCATTGTGAGCTTGGCCGGGGGTATACTGATCGTATTGAAGGAAGTAATATGGGTCATCTTCGACGATGATCATATCTGTCCAAGGATCTCAGTTACCAGTGGAGAGTTGGTATGATGAGGAGAGGAACGAACCATATTTGGAGCAGATCGCATACAGTTCCTGCTTACGATAGGATGGTATCGTGCAGCCAGTCGGGTTCTGCCCAGTTGGGACGGTGCTGTGAAACATTGAGTTGGATACAATGCAATTAGTCAATCATACGAACTATAGGACGTGTGGTCGCTTGATTCCTGGATGCGTAGTGTCCCACTCGCTAAGAGTTTTTTCGAGGCAATCGGCGCGCATTCCATCGCCGTCTATTTCAACTGAAAATGACCTTTATAGGACGCGTCTTGCAGTGTGTATCTATGGACGTACTTGGAACACCCGTATATCCCATCGGCGTCCAGAGCGTTTGCGCGCTCGGGTAGGTGTGCTTTTCGACGATGATATATTCATTCGCTTCACTGATGGAAAGTCTCAGCTTTATAGAGGACCGTGGTGCGTGACCTGACTCACCAGATCAGTTGTACGGTTTTCGTCCACGCATCTGTATTCCCGGTGTGCAGTAACACCTCGAAATTTTTGTATCCAGGTCGGTAGACCCGTCCTGTGAAGTCATGTGCGTATTGAACTAGCCATTTGAGACCAGTCGCAGCCGCTGGACACAGAACGCATGAGGTGATTCAAGAGGTCGACGAGATTGGTCAACGCACAGTATTGCATACTGGACGCCAAATCTATAGGATCTTCTGGGGATGTCGCAAACTTGTCGATAGAGACGCGGGCCAGATCAGAGGAGAGGTCCTCTTCAACGCTTGCATCAGCGGTATATACATCCGCTTCGAGGCGCGCAAAGGGGAACAGGGAAGGATGAGGAAGGCCGCCCGAAAGGCTCACCATGCCCTCCAAGGACATGTACTTCAGGATGTCTACAGATTCAGACGTGTCGTGAATACATGGCCCGATGGACAGGGAACAATCAACCTACCCTTCAATGGACTGACATTCCTCAACCTCGAGACGGCATTCAGGTGATGGGAGAGATCTATGGCGTCCATGTTGAAGAGTGGGAAAGAGGGAAAGCCGAAAAAGAGCACGAATGGCCCAGTTATATAGGGAAATTGGTAGATTGTAAGCAGTGGAGGACATGATCATGACTCGCCCTCCTTATTTTACTCCTTTCGTCAACCTTTCGTAGATGAAAAACAAATTGCTGCGACAGAGACGGCCGCGGATCTATCCGATCTTGAGTCCGTTAGGCCGGCGGGAAAGATAAGAGGCGTGATCGAGTGCGACGCGTACGGCGTACGCATCAATTGCAAAGGCTTGTCTTGCAATGAATTGGCGAAAGTTGAGATGAGTGCCTCTCAAATCAAGGACTCCAGATTGTTGGATGAATACATATCGAGCACGTTTCCTCGTACTAAGTAGTAATACTTGTGTTGATCGCGGCGTCGCGGTAGTCACTGACAGTGACAGTGGAACGTGGAACAACATGTCAACGAGCAAGATCCGGCCGAATAAGAAAGGTCCGTGCTACTCCGTAGACGTTTATGATCAGACTCTATGGTACCGGTAGAACATTGCGAGGTAACATGGTGCGGTCGACCGCCTCATCATAACTGCGGAAGTCCTTGAAATTACTACCAGGGAGTTTTGGTTGGTACATCATCCAGGACTCGAAGGAACATGGGAGCAGGAGCCCGGCTGACATTCCGCGCGTCGTGTACATATTCCAGGCTTACAACTCTTCACGACTCTGACTGTCAAGTCCGACTAATTCGACGTCGAAAACCAATGCTGCGTTTGGGGGAATCACACCGCCAGCTCCGCGAGCACCTTTCAGTGAAAATGAATTAGACGCTGCCGGGTCAATTTGACGGAACTCACCATATGCCTTGTCAGACGGAATGGTCAGTGTTCGTTTCTCGTTGACACACATTCCTTGGAGACCTTCATCCCAGCCTTTGATGACTTGACCAACGCCAACTGAGAGATTGAACAGTCAGATCAACGTTCAAGGGGTCTTTCATTATAACTCACGTTTCATTGGGAGGGGTTGGTTGCGGTCAAAGCTGATAAAGTCGTCTGAGTGGGTTGGTATGTCGGTATGTATGCATGGATTTACCTTGAGTCAAATTTGTTTCCGTTGGAAAATAGTTTCCCCGTCTGGAGCAAAGGTGAAGATGCGGAAGACACGTCCTCATGGACCGTGAACATACATAGTGGACTCGAATAGCATCTCCAGTTTTGGCCTTGATCTTGCAGTCCTCAGGCAAGTATGTGGTCTCAATGACGAGTTCAGTCGGAGGCGCAGCCGCGAGTACTGCCGTGGCAAAGAACAGAGCGGAAACCCATCCAAGAAGCTGCATGATCGTGGTGAGAGTGCGAGCGTGGCACTGGCGACCGAACCAATTGCCACGTACCGCCGGACCGAGATGACCGACTACGACCCTGCCACGAGAGTTGTGAATATCGTCAAAATATCGTTGAGGCTCGGTTGAGGCTTCGCAAGGGCTGTCCTATCATAGTGAATCATCGTATGTTGAAAGGTTTGAGGATTCCGAGAGTACGCATGTTATGGTCCTTGACCTTATACAGTGGCAGTCACGGTACAAGTTTAAGAAAGCAAAGCGTTACATATCATAGAACAATACAAGAGTAGTTAAAGTATTGCTCTGGAGTCATCCAGTCAGCAGAGTATAAGCGTTGGTGATGCGAAACGACGACATTCAATAGCAGAGAGATGGACCTCGCGGACGATACCCAAAGATGATGCTCGAGGAAACCCGACTAATCCGCATCTTCCATCGAAAGCCATATCTGTTCGAGGACCCCTTCGACCATCTCCTTTTCGACTCGAGATAGATCCGTCTCAGCTTCGAGAAATTTGCAGAGTCGCTCTGCACCCATATGACCAACGTCGGACAGAGATACAACGGTCAAGAGATACCATCGGGAATCTTTCATCGCCAAGGGTTCCACTTTGGGGTCTGTCGAGAGAGATTCAATGGCCAGCATGCCGACCTCCTTACGCATGTCTCGACTGATGCTTTTGAGGCAGTGTTGTACGAGGCGAAGGAGGGATGGACGTGAATCGGGATTGCCGCCGCCCCTGCAGTGGAATGCCTCGCCGCTGAGTACCTGGAAAGATTGCACGGCAGGAACGAGAACGCTTTCAGAAAGGGCCCACGCCATCTCGGGAACGATACGAGTACGGAGCGTGTCTAGCTTGGACGGTGAATGAAGAGACATGGTGAGGGCTTGATGCAAGATGGATGATAGGTCAGAGGTGGTGGGTGGTAGCGGTAGCGGCGCAGGAGGGTTTGCCTGCTTTCCACGCTTGGCAGCTGGTTTTTCGCGATGCAGATCGTCGGCTCGAAGTTGCCGTAGCTGCGTTTCCAACGATATTGCCAGTGTGCGCCAGGCCTTTGCTTTTGCGTCTTCCTCCTCGCCGCGTGCCCATTCCTTCAAATCAAGGGCGTAGGCTATTGTCGTTTTCTGTAAGGGGAGGAAAAAAGAAGGGCACAGAGATAGTCACATTCGATGGCCTGGTCTTGTGGTTTGTTCTTCAGCGCACAGACAGCCTGTATAACTCAGAGGACGCGCCGGGCCAAGTAGTTGAAGAGCGCACGACTGCAACCCGCAAACAATCCGCCGCCGTCGGGCCACTTAGCAAAGGCGACGCCATGCAACTGAGAAAGTCAAGTTAAGTCATGGACAGGTAGAGCGGGAAAGCCAGGACCGAGCCACGTGGAGCAAAAGCCGCCTCTATTTCCGAAAATTGTGGCCGCTCTCTCGACCATTTCCTTCCTCATGGATTCCATCTCAATGTATCACGATTCACCTGGTATTGGACTGAGCCCAGGAGCGCGACTCCCATCCCATCGTGGTCCCACACGGGACTCTCAAACGCTCAGCTGATGGCTCCATAGTGATAGTCGTGGTGCTGACCGTCATTTGCATTGTCCACGACGTTATAGCGCACTTTGAAGCTCAGCCTCGACCTTCCAGAACCACATCGTCCACTCTTTCAATTCGTCTTCGGCTCCTTCCACACCTTTACTTTGCCTTGAACAACATGGTCCCAACTTGTTCATGGCCCTGGTTCTTCGTGGCAGCAGTTTTCTCCCCAGTCTGTGCCAGTCCTCGAATTGCTTCTGCGTGGTATGCTGGGTGGCATGCGGACGACTTTCCGCTTTCGAAAGTCAGTTGGTCGAAATACACTCACCTCACCTATGCTTTCGCGTACGAAATCTATCATCCGTTTCCATGGATTGACTCAACAAATGCTCACAGTACCCCGGCGTCAGACGGAACAATCACTTTGGCAGACTCAGACCAAGCGCTCTTGCCCAAACTTGTAGCTGAAGCTCACAAAAACGTAGGCCTTCTGGCTCTCTCCGAGCTCCAATGATATCTGAACCATATTGAGACTAGGGCGTCATTGCCAGTCTTTCTATTGGAGGATGGGCAGGCTCGATCTATTATTCGACCAGCCTTGGCTCTTCACAAAACCGCAGCGCCTTCGCGGACGCAGTTCTGGATCTAGTATCTAGATATTCACTTGATGGGGTCGACTTCGAGTAAGTTCGCGAATATGTGTTCTACCGAAGTATCTCACGTCGTTCAGCTGGGAGTTTCCAAACCATCAAGGCATCGGTTGTAACACTATCAACGCCAACGACAGCCTCAACTTCCTGGCACTCCTACAAGAACTTCGTAGCCGCCCTACCGGGAAAAACCTTACGTTGTCTGCGGCGACTTCGCTTAAGCCATTCAACGATTCTTCTAGCAATCCGATGACCAACGTGTCCGCATTCTCGGATGTCCTCGATTATATTGCCATCATGAATTACGATGTGCAATGGCAGTCCTCGCCGTTGCTCGGTGTGGGACCAAGTTCCCCGCTCAACGACACTTGTGCTCAGCCGGCGAACAGACACGGCTCCGCGGTGTCGGCAGTGGATGCATGGACCAGCGCAGGCATGCCACATAACCAGATCGTGTTGGGAGTCGCGTCGTACGGCCATTCCTACCACGTGAACCAGTCATCGGCGTTCCAGCCTGACACGCAGAGCTTGGTTGCCTATCCTGCGTATGACTCTTCTGTATACGTCAAAGGCGATAAATGGGACGGAGATGGAGGGCTCGACGCCTGTGGGGTCGAGCAGGGTCCGGGCGGCATCTTTTACTTCTGGGGCTTACAGGAAGAAGGATTCCTCAATTCGAACGGCTCTGCATCGCAGGGTATTGCCTACCGATATGACGCTTGCAGTCAAACGGTATGTCACTGTCTCTCTTATGTTAATGATTTGTATGTTTACGCACTCGTGCAGCCTTATGTGTACAATCCGCAAAGCGAGGTGATGGTGTCGTTTGATGATCCGGAGTCCTTTACAGCGAAGGTGCGTGTCGACCTGACCCCGACGCGTCAGCTAATGGCGTCGGTGCAGGGTAAATTTATCAGTGACAATGGGCTCGGAGGATTCGCAATGTGGGAGGCGGGCGGGGATAGCGATGACATGTTGTTGAACGCCATCTGTCAGTATCCACTCTGTGCAATGTTTAGTTTCCTCTCACCTTTTTGTCAGTGGCAGCTTCAACTGCGGAGAGTCCAGTGACTCCATCCAGTTCTGCTTCCAACTCGTCCACAACTTCGACAGAGACATCCCAGTCTTCTTCCAAAACGCATCACTCTTTCCGCCATGCCCTACCGGTGTTCGTGACGCTCCAAATACTTCTTTTTGCGCTACAATCGTGAGCCGTAACTCAATCGTACTTCGGGGAAATTGGCACGCATTGATATTGCTGCTTCACATTCAATGGCACGCTGTTTCCCATACAATTTCAACATGCTCCCAACGCGTGTCTCTACGCGTGGACATAAACCAGACATGGTTACAATCAGTAGTGTCATAGCTTGGGCTGTGCAGAACGACGGCATACGCCACTCGAAGCCAAAGTTCAATGAAGGGATAACAGGTTGACCCTCCACTATCGGATCAACAACCTCGAATAAACGGGACCGACATCGATCAAAGGCATTGTTCCCACTTCGGTACTTTTGCGAGGTGACGCTTGTGCTTCGGACAATGGAGGAGTCGCGCACTGACCCTGAATGCCCACGGCACGGAGTTGCATTCCGCCTCAAGGCAGATCAAAATTAAGATTGTTCAGATGTGCCTGGCATAAGACAACAGTGAGATGATGAAACGTCTTCCGATGACACTGGTCTTGACACGGTGCTCTAGGAAGAACAGCGCGTGTAAGTAGTCGCCGCAGTTTCAAGAGTGCGCTGTCAAGTGAGGCAGCCTCGTTGAGGATCGCGACCCAGCTGCCCGAAACCAATCTTCCATTCTTGGGTCCTGATTTCCCTCCATTCTCCGTTGTTACATGTCAAATTGCGCATTGACTCGAACAATCGTCCGCACTTACTGCACATTGCAGCCATCGTTCGAAGACGGCATGTTCCGAATACAGTCCCCATTGGACTTGCCTGTTTTAGGGCATCCTTTGTACTCCGGGGTGTGAACGGTGCTGGAATGCTGGTTTATCCATTGTTCGACCCCGGTATACACTGAGCCTCAGGCCACACCCCTAGGGAGATGCTGATATATAAGGACGGAGCGCTGGTGCATCCTCAATGCTTCATTCCTCCTCCAATCGTCGTACGCTCCATCCCTTGACCTCTGTTCTCTTGTCCACACCTCCGACAGATGAACAAAGATCCCGCCGACCCTTCCGGTCGAAAGCGCGACATCGCGCCACCAAGTCCCCCACCCAGTCCTAAATTGTCGCCCGCCCAAGCAATATCGGAGGCATGGAAGCGAGAGTCGGCGGAGAACAAAGAGCGGTGGAGGCAGTTGCAGGAGGAAACCAAACGGCAATACACGAACCCGCACAGAAGGAGCCGGAGACCAAAGCTATGACAGGGCGTCTGAGCTGTGCTGGGTACGTCTTCGAGAGCTTTTCCCGACCAGACGCGTCAATTCTTCCTCGCAGACCTTGATGACTTTCTTGTGCTGCTGAGAAACGGACATTGTTGTATTATCTATTCTTCGTTTATTCAGTAAAACAATTGCTTACCTGCCACGGTTATTTGGTTCCGGATCCTGTGACGCCTGGTATTGAAACGGATTCCATCTCTTCTCCGTCATCCTCGTCGTATTCGGCGTCTTCGAGGAACTCCTCCTGCTCTTCCCGTGCAGCTTCTGCCTCGGCAAGAACTTGAGCAGCCAGTGCTGCGCCGGCGATGGCTTGCTGTAAACGCTGGGCCTGTTCGGTAGATAAACCGACAATTGTTAACGACGTTGTCTGTGCTGGATCGAGTATTGATGTAGAAGCAGAGCCGTTTGTTGTTCCAAAAGTGCTGGTTTCTGTGGAGGGCTTGTCTGCGAAAGGCGTTTGTGCGGATGGCATCTCGTTCGAAGGTTTATCTGCAGACGTAGAAGACTTCTCCGCCGCGGTAACACCTGTGGATGTGTTTCCTGCCTCGTCTCTCTTCGAGGCTTCTGATGCGCCTGGAGCTGGCGCCGGTTGAGTGAGGATATGGGCGTTTGCAATGACGCTGGCTAACGTGGCTTGCGAGGTCAGCGCATCAGCCACCGGAGGAGAAGTAGTTCCTGTGCTCGTCGCGAGCGCATTGGACACTCGACTCTGCAATATAGGGTGGAGAGTCAAGACAGTAGTCTGCAGACCCGACAGCATAGACGGGCTGATTTCCCCTTCTTCGATGTCCGTGATGCCGCCAGAGGCCACACTGACCGCGATGCCGTTCCACATCTTCGCGCGCTTCTCCTCCCTTTCCTCAACCTCGTCATTGACAACCTCAATGACCTGCCCCGCCACGCATGCCTCGCCTCTTGGCCCATGATTTTTGCTGAGATTTTTGTGGCGCTTGATCGCGTCCCTCCTAGAAAACATCTTGTCGCACCCAGAGCACTTCCAGGCCTTCTTGTCATGAAGCTTTATATGTCGTTTGAGATCGTGATTCCGAACGAAGGAAGCCGGGCAATTCCTGCAGTGGTAGGGACGCTCGACAGCATGGGCGCGTTGGTGATTGCGTAGACTGTACAGACGAGAGAAGGTCTTTTGACAACCACCGATGAGGCATGGATACACGGCGGTCGCAATACCATTTGACTGAGGATTCGGTGGCGGTGGCTGGGACTGTCCGATGCTGATGCCAGTGAGCACACCGATAACCTGGATAAGACCTCCAATTTCTTGGAGAGCATTCATGCCAAGGCCGGCGCGAGGGGAGGAGGTTACGGCGAAGAGAAAGACTCGATGTAGCTGTATCTGTATGCTCTGAACGAGAGCGGGATCAAGGGGATGTCCGGACGATGAGGCCAGCGCGTGGCTGACAACGCCAACGGCTTCCATCAACTGAGAATTCAACTCGAAGTGCTGGGCGTATGTTCGTTTGTGCTGCTTGGACATGACGCCCTCGTGATCGCGTTTACGCTTTCCTTTATCGAGTTGGATGGATGATGCATTTGAGAGCCTCAGGTTACCAAAGAGACTGTCCGTCCGCGCGAGGGCGACCACCGACTGGTGTAACGGCATCGCGATTGCTTTAGGGACCCGGCCCGAAGAGACAGAGGAAGTGATGACATTGAAGACACTGGCGCCGCCCATGTCTGGAATGATAGAAGACTCGAGAGTCGAGCGAGCAAGAGTATCGCTTTCGAGGAACGTGAGTATATTCTTCATGGTAGCAATGATGTCCAGTTCCTGCTTTGAGCTTTCGGGAGCGGATTGGATTGGGGGAGGCGACGGCGGCAAGGGTAATGGAGATGGTGGCGCGGGCGGCAGAGCATTCAAAACGGGTACGGGAGCGGCTGGGGCGGGCGGAACAGCAGCAGCCTGGGCGGCGTTGACCCGACTGATGTCTGCAAGCAGTTCTGCACGCAGGCGCTGCGCCATGCGCTCAGCCTCGGCAGCAATGTCGTCGTCGTCGTCGTCATCCTCCTCATCCTCATCCCACTCCCCATCTTCCTCTTCGGGATACGCGACGCCGGCGGGGGCGCTTTCCGACATACGGTGGGTGGTCGTAGACTTATTTTACGAGACCAAATTCGGAAGTGTGATCGTTGAACGTGGTCTTCAATCTTATCAGGGTTGTTTGTCCTAGTGTATGCGCGATTTGCTTTTTTGATAAAGCAGCAAAATGAATTTGTCGCCCTCGACCGGTCCTGCTCAATCGCCCACGATACAATGTCGCTGAAGACAATCAAGGATTTGACAGCCGGAACAGCGGGAGGGGTCTGCCAGGTGTGTGTACTCTCGTGTTCAAGTAGCATTCGCTAATTATGACTAGGTTCTTGTTGGACAACCGTTTGACATTGTCAAAGTCGTGAGTAGACTTTTGCTTCGGCCTATATGAGACTGACGATTTGAATTGCATATTTCAGCGCATGCAAACGGCTCCCAAAGGCACATACAATGGCATGTTACATTGCGCAGGCGGGATACTGAAGAATGAGGGTCCTCTGGCATTCTACAAGGTGCGTCGTCACATTCGCTGTAGAAGTTAATTACTCAAATGTGTTCTAGGGTACCCTCACCCCTTTGCTGGGCATCGGTGTCTGCGTCTCCATCCAATTCGGAGTCATCGAATGGATGAAGAGGTTCTACGCGGAACAGAATCTGAGGAATGGCCTCGGCGGCCCATCAGGACTCAATCTATCCGGTTCGCAGCTCGTCGTAGCTGGTGTTGCGGCCGGACTGGCCAACGGCGTCGTCTCGGGGCCCGTAGAGCATATTCGTATACGTACGTCCGCGCATGCTCTTCGCATGCTTCTGAAATCTACAACGTCGCTACTTCATCAGGCCTACAAACCCAGTCAGCGAAGAACCCCGTATACGCTGGCCCTTACGACGCGATAAAGAAGATATTCTCCGCGCATGGCATTCAGGGAATCTACAAAGGGCAGGCGGTCACCCTCCTTCGCGAGGCAAGCGGCTACGGCGTTTACTTCCTGGCATACGAAAAGCTCGTGCAGCGCGAAATGGCTTTGAAGGGTATCAGACGAGACGAAATCAGCCCGACGAACGCTGTACTGTACGGCGCAGCCGCGGGATACGCGGTTCGTACTTTCCTCCGCTACCTACACCAACGCCGTCCTGACGCGTTATTAGCTCTGGGCCGTCATCTATCCCATCGATATGATCAAATCGCGCATGCAGACTGACGGCTTCTCGTCCTCCACTGGCCAAAAGTACTCATCGACGTGGAACTGTGTGAAGACAGTCTGGCGCACTGAGGGAATTAGAGCCTTCACCCGTGGTCTCGGCCCCACGCTTATCAGGTACTTATCATGCAGCGCATACCTCTCACATACGTCTAACCAGGCCGTTTAGGTCACCATTCGCCAACGGCGCCACCTTCCTTGGTTTCGAGATGGCCAACCGCATCCTCAACCCGTCCTCATAGAGAAGAGATTTTATACCTTATTTAATGTTGGGTACAGTCCACGGTCTGCTACTTACACAATTTGACTATGCTGTTCAAGACTGTAATATTATACAACAAACTCTAGAGACATAGATACACACAAAACATTGTCCTGTCAAGAAGACCCATAATAGATATAGTTTACGTTGTTGTTGCTGTCGAACCCGGCAGCGTCACTACGTAGCATGGAACGTTTAGAAATAGGACGACTTATGGATAAGGACTCACGGTGCTGGCTGCGTCGTTTCCCACATGTAGTCGGCGGGGGGTCCCATCGTGTACCCGTCGACGTGAGCCCCAGGCTGCGCTTCAGAGCCAGGAGGGTATTCTGGTATAGACGGCGGGTAGGTATAACCAGTGTATACATTGAGGTGGTCGGTTCCCTGCACCACCGTCTGGCTCTGATAATACATGCCGTACTGTGGATACACAGGAGTGGCGCCATAGCCTGTTTCCGGTTGCTGCAATGGTTCGCAGTGTTGCTCTTGTGGTTGTTGTTGTTGCTGTTGTGGATGCTGAAGAGGTGGTTGCTGCTGCTGTGGCGGCGGGGGAGGCGCTGGTGCTGGTGGTACATTGTACTGCGCGTATGATTGCACTGATTCGGTGGAATACCCTCGAGAGCGTTGAGGGCGTGGCTGTGGCGCAAATACCGGTGATACAGAGAACGACTTCTCAGATGTTGCTGTATGCTCCTGTTTCTGGTACTCAGGCGCAGCCTTACTTGGCGATGCTGCTCTCGGGGATGTGTCGTCGGTCATGAGGCCAGTAAGGATATCCCTGACGCAGATTGTGAGAATTGACCATCCAGACCACTCCGCATAACCTTACCAGAAGATGAAAGCGGGAGGCGCATTACTAATCGGCAGTCAGAAACAAGCATGGACCTCGTCGAGAAACCACATACGGTCGCTTTTGACATCGCTTGAACATGTCGAGGCAGACTTGGACGCCTTTCATTTCTTGGGTCGCGCTAGGAAGAGTTTCCCCGGGTGGTATGCTCCAAGCACGCAGCAGAAGTATCATAGCAGCCGGGTAGAGATATGACTACGAGCCTTTGATTAAGAACATATGGAAGAGCGAAAGGAGTACCCACAATAATATGCATGTGCTCTATATATCCTCTGTACTTTTGCGACTCCACTACCCGCATAGCCGACAGGGCAGCGTTCGAGCAGATTGCAAAGGATGGCAAAACGGTTTGCTTCTGGTCTGGGCCAGGAATGTACGGACGATGCACCTGTATCTGCACGTAATACATCGTGATGTGAAGGAAAGCAGCGTGTCGAAACTGTAGCTCGTCCCGGCGGCGAGGATCCCAGCGCACTAGTAAGGACTGAATGAACCAATGTCGGAGGGAAATTATCCGGGTTGACGTACGATGGTCTGGAAGAGCCGCCTGCCACTCATTGAGAGCGGAGTCGAATCCGGCTAGTATCTGTGGCTCAGGCAGACGGTGTCCGCTGAACACATGTAGTGGACGCCGCACTGCGTACTAAATACCTGTCAGCAGATACTTATCGAGGGAATGTGGACCCACTTACCAGTACGCGCAGTACGTACGATAAGACATTCATGAGTTTGATCAGCTGCACGAAAAAGGTAATTGAGGATGGTCGGCCGGCCGGCTGAGTAAAGTCCTGGTCCCAGTACTCATCATCGCACTCTATCGGATAGTCGATATCAAAGCTGGAATGCTTTGTCGGTGGTTTGTTGAGTGAGAAAGAGCGAGCCCGTACGTTTCATAATTCATTGTAGGCTGGTGGCCAAAGACTGAGGCGTAAGAGATATCCAGGAACATCAAAACCCTGTAAGAGCACGTCAAACTCAGTTGTGAGAACTACGCCACAGAAAAATTTACCAGACAACGCGCTTCCACATTTCGTCGTGCGAATTTGGTGGATTTGGACTGCGCATATGCATACCGGCGTCCTGGACCAGGCGGAATGCGGTACCCAAGTAGATCCACATGGTCCTGGCTGTCGGGATATGCTGATGGTAGATGATATACAACTTAGAGTCAATCAATCAACTGCTGCAGGACCACAAGGAGCGAGTACACTCACGCAATACATTTGCATTTCTGACAGGGATACCGGACCATCTGGCGGTGCAGGCAGAGATATCTGATCAAAGTAGGGCCAGCCGGCCATGTCAACGCCTTCAACAAAGACCCGAGGATCATCGACCCAGCGAGCTCCCAGTGCGCACACCATGAGAACAGTACCTGCGAACATCTCGTCGTGAAAGTGCGTGTGATCCGCAACTGCCCGTTCGAACGTTGGGCGATGCAGAAGCGGAAGGTAGATGTTTTCATGCTCAAAGTATGCTTCAATGAGAGCTTGGAGTAAATCCTCTTCGGGGAATTCGTATTCTTGAGGAGGGTATCGGGCTCTCGGGTTGTACCACGGCCGTGCGGCCCAGTGCTCACCCTGCTTCACGGCGAAGGAGGGATTCAAAGAAGGCCGCTTGCCGAGATAATGTGCTCTTTGTGCGGTCACAGCCTGGATCAAGAACAGAGCACTATGTAGGACAAATCAGAGGCAATGTCGGTAAGAATGTGGATCATTGCACAAACTTGGACTTGCCAAAGTAGCGTTGCCTTTGGGGAGCGAAGTTCAGTGTACGATTGACTGCTTGGCTGAGGAAAATAGAGGTCATGTCGTCCTCGGTTGGGTGTGAAGCTTCTTCAATGGCGAGGTCGTCGTCATCCAGTTCCTTGTCGATGTCGACATCCGGCAGTAGCTGGAGTGACACTGTCAGTGTCTTTACTGCATTCAAGAACCGAAAAGCTCGCCTTTTTGACAAGGTGGGTAAGCTTATACAGACGGCGCTCCAAGCTTTCGACGTATCTGGATGCCGATTAATAGATTCCCCGAAGTTGCAGACGATATAATGACCCTTTCGCCGTTCCAAGATTCTGAGCCATCAGTCAGCGCCGTTGCAACCCGGTAACGCTGCGATGGACGACACCTTGAGCACGTCAACGTGAGTACAGTGTACCCGAGAGTTCAAGCAATTTGAGCATTGATTACCGGGCATTTCGACGCCATCGCCTGGTTTGAACTTGAGCGGTGACACGATCGGTGAGAGGAAGATAAACGCACAGCGAACTACAAAGCATTCGCCACATCAATCAACGAGCAGTGCAGCAGCGCCCAAGACATACTTTTCTTTCTTTTGCACTGGAACCGAGATGAGATGAGTCGCAGCGAAATAGCGGCACTGACCATGTCACAAGCGCGTGTGAGGCGGCGCCTCTTGGATGAGGATCGGTCCGGGCGCGATGCCATTGGAGCGTGTCAAGGGCGTAAGTCTGCAGCGATCGAGTGTGCTGGGCGTAATGGGATCGTGGCGGGGCAGAAGAGAGGACGCTACATGCCCAAAGACGTTAGAAGCCAGTGAGAAGCCAGCCGTCAAAGTCAGGTTCGGAGCCCGGACCGGGCGAGGCTAGATGGCTCACCTACAGTGGCACTAGTGATGCGCTGTTCTTCGCCAAGGGGGCAGCCTCAGAGTCCAGCAGCTGCAGCAGTGGCGCGTTAGAGCACGATGAACGAGTCGCAGGTTCTGTCCGGAGTGATAGGAAAACACATCATTGGCCCACGGTTGGGAAACTGTTGGGAATAGTCAAGCATCATCAGCTTGACGTAACACACTCTGTGATGTACTACTGACTAATCCTGTTTGCGAGAGCAAGACGAAGCCGCCAATCGCATGCAGAGCGCTGTCCCAGCATGGACATAGGCGCAGGCAAGCAGCGCTACGATTCTACGAACGTCGAGTCAACCACTCTCACTCAATCAGTGATTGTTATCATCAATGCCCCACTTTCAGTGATACGCCACGGTATGATTGCGATGTATACGTACAGTGTCGCCGTCTATGCCTGCTAACATACTTAGCCGGGGGTCTCGAGACCAAGAGGAATGGAGAAGATGCATTACATAGACCCGAAGGGGTTCGACGGGAATACCGAACTGTACTTCGAGGTGAAAAGACATTCTCATGCTTTGCTGTCCTTTGCCAACATGAGCCATCGTGACCAGGCTCGACTTCCAGATAGTTCAGACAATTTACTATATCAGTCGCCCGAATGATCCACAGGGCCTTTATTGATGCCCGCGCGAATGTGCAGAGTGGACCATTTCCCAGGCGTAGTGATGCAAAGTAAACACAGTTCTCAGACGATGTGATAAGCTGCTAAGCGACGCAGTTTAGCGACCGATGGCCGACGTGAGTCTCGGGAAGCCACGGAGGAAAACATTCCGGTGCGAATTGGAAAAGACGCAGGCTGTCAGCGATCCGGAGCAAAAGTCGAGAGCAGACCATCGTTAGAGCTGACAGATACGAGAGGAGGTATCGAAGTGCGAGTGTTTCCACCTAGAATAGTCAAAATTGATATACAAGATAACGGCTCAGACTCGGTGATGCCTGGGAAAAGGGGAATGAAGATCCTCTGAGGTCCGGGTCACTTGGCTGAGCCCTGTCGCATCCGAAGACATCGCCTCAACCGGAAGACACGCAGAGAACCGAAAGGGCACTGGTACGCCACACCTGAGAATGCCGTCAATGAGCAATGTGTGTCGAACAAATGTCGATGGGCAAACCGTAAACGTATGGACCTCTGTGGCGTGGCATGAGGTATTCGTGCGCAAATTGGACTCACAAGCAGCTTGCCAAATGTCCGTGAGTACAGTCATATGTGTCATCAAATGAGGGCATTTCCTCACGGAGACCCAGCGAAGACCGGGAGACGGGACGATTAAGCCGAGTTAGAAGGTTCAAGATACACAACTCTGCCACAAAATCCTGGTTTGCTTTCTTCGCAGCCCAAAGGAGTTCGAGTGGTGGCGCAAGGCCAAAATAGGAGTGTAATGACACCCGCTCCGAAGTCTGCAGACTCAAAGACGCGTCCTGATTCGCTTCAATGAGAAACAGTGAAACAGTCATATTGATCAACTCCGCCGAAGGGCTCAGGTAAATACAAGTAACTACAAGTAATGTACCTCGTTGACTCTTTGTATGGTGAGTGTATTGTAAAATAAAATTATAGTAAATGGGAGAACAATGGCGGCAGTGTTATCTGCGCCGCCTGACGCGACACCGGCGTGGGCTTCCCAGGGTTGACCGCGCGTTTGTATGCTCCCCAAATCCGTCCGGTCAACCGAATGCAATGCGTGTGCCAAGTTTGCCTCAGAATCAGGATAAGATGCTGATTATCTAAAACGGGATATGTTGGGCGTGTTTGGCAAGCACTTCCAGATCTTCAACAACGTGACTGTGGCTTGCCTCTACCTGCGTTCGACTCGTTTGTGCCGAGCCCCCACATATATCTTCTTCGCTCCGCCAGGCTAGATTGCAAGACTATACCAAAATTGCTTCCCGACTCCTACACGCCTGACGTCCATCGTTACACTGGCCCAAGCACGACACAAGTGCCACCGCCCGAGCCACTCGCGTTGCTTTGACTGGACTTTGTCTTGAACAAAGCGCGTCAATTTCCAATTCCAGCATCCTCCACTTGTTCATTGTTCCCTCCTATAAAAGGGCCATCGCCGCTTTTCTCTCATCCACCACCACACAGCTATCTACCCTCCCACAAACTTGCACCATGCTCAACGACGACCAGAACAACGACAACGGCTCTGATGACCTTATTGGACAGCAGACCCAGCCTGACGAGTTCGAACAGACTCAGGCTGTCGACCAGCCTTCCCAACTCCCCGACAACGAACGGCTTTGGGGGATCCTCATCCCTTGCAATCAGCACTGCACCCAGGTCGAGTTCATGCGTCGCAAGCTAGTGTTCAAAGTTGGCCGCCATGGACAGTTGAACGATGTCATATTGCCTGGTTTCAAAGTCAGTGAGTAAATCATGTTCTCGTCAAAGTCGGACGTTCGCTGAAATCAACAGGCAACGAGCACTGTGTCATCAGCTGGGACGGTTTGGATGGTGACAAGGGTTGTGTTCGAGTGACCGACACGTCAAGTAATGGTACCTTCGTGAGTGGCGCGCATCCTGTTCATCGTGAACTCGGTTGAACATCGCTGCAGATCAACAATACCAAGATCGGTAAAGGGAGCACCAAGATTCTGCGTGAAGGGAACGAGATCGCGTTTGGAACCGTTACCCCCCAAGGCCCTGATAGCATGGAGGACTACAGTGAGTGGCATATCTCCACCTGCTTCCTACTAACTCAAATCTCCACAGGATTCATCTTTCGCTTCTTAGCCGGGGGGATGAAGGAGCAAGGTCTGTACGCCCGCTATGATATGACCTACGAACTTGGCAAAGGCGCGTTCGCGACGGTCATGCAAGTCATGAACAGAGCAAACGGCCAATTTTACGCTGCGAAGATCATTCACCCTCGGATGGTTGGCACGCCAGAAGAGGCTGCGAACAGGGAAATTCAATTGGATCGTGAAATCGACATCATGTCCAAACTGCGACACCCCAACATAGTCGCGTTCAAGGAGATGTTCAAGGTCCCCGATGGCGGTCGCCGTAAGTTGTCCTGCTTTTGGTTGAGACGCAATCTCACCCATCGACGATCCAGATCTCGTCATCGAGCTTATCACCGGAGGCGACCTACTGGACTTCATCGTCAAGGAGAACGTCGACGGTGTGCCGGAAGAGATAGCCAAACATATCACCTATCAGATGTGCGATGCCCTAGCTGTAAGCTTTACCTCACATCTGCATTCGCGTCGTTTGAGCCATCAATTAGTATTGTCATTCGATGCAGATAGCCCATCGCGATTTGAAACCGGAAGTAAGTTTTCTTACCTCTACCATAAAACGCAAATCCTCAACAAAGACTACAAGAATATACTTTTAACATCGGACAGGCCATGGCCACAGGTCAAAATCGCTGATTTCGGCCTTGCGAAAGTGGCTGACAGTGCCACCATGCTTCGCGTTCGTTCAGCATTCTTCTCTAGTTTTTCCACTCATGCTCTTTGTAGACCATGTGCGGTACTCCGAGCTACCTTGCGCCTGAAGTAGTTTCGCAAAGAAACTCCTCAGGTTATGGCCATAATGTCGACAGCTGGAGTATCGGAGTCATCGTCTTCTGCATGTGCGTATCTGATTTTGTATTGCGTCCTGTCTTCTGTTGACGAAATCCAAGGCTTGCCAATTCCACACCCTTCATTGACGATGAGACCCTGGATGTGCCAACTCGTATCCGCCAGCGAACAATCAATTGGGACTATATTCGAGGCAAGGGCCTCACTGATCACGGTGCGTCTTGTGTTGCATCGCGATGGACTGCGTTACTCACGACATTTCTAGCTCTACTGTTCATCAACAGTTTCCTGGACAACAATCCGGATACGCGAATGACGTGCTCACTCGCTCTGGTTCATCCCTGGCTACAGACCTATGTTCCCCGATACGATTATGCCAACTTTCCTGACTATCATCCACCTGCTGCCAGGGAAGACCAGGCAATCCTTATCCGAGACTTCTCAATGATGCCTGCGATGAACGAGGACGCCTTGCCCTCTTCTCAAGGTTCGGCAACGGCGGCGGCGCCTATTCAACGACGCAGTCAGGTTCTCACAAAAGCGATCGATAATGGGGAAGTGCAAGACGTTGAGCTTCCCGCTGAAATGATCGCTGGTTTTGCAGCCGCGACCGGTGATACCGAGACTGTTGAAGGTGGTGTTGAGGTTGGAAGTGCTGCAAGTGGAAGCGCGAACGGCAACGGCAAGAGGTCGCTGTCCCCCATGGCAGAGGAACCCGACGAGGATGCTATGGACATTGCCTCTCCAAGGAAGAAGGCCCGTGCTTCTGACGAGGATATGGATGAAGGGGTTCAAACGCCCGTCAAAGCTAGAAGGGGCAGGGCGCCGGCGGCGGGACGCGGGGGCAAGAAGAAGATCTCCCCAGATGGCCCCGTCCGTCGGTCTGGTCGCAATGCCAAAGGCCAGCTGCGCTAAGTTATATGTCCACTTATATCCTTTGTCGTGCTTTCATCTGGTTATGTTTTTTGCTATCATTTCCACTACCCACATCTTCAACGACATATCATTCATGCACATTTACTCATCTATATTGCATTATATCTTGACTTGCTCATGCCTTTCCATACCGTACTAGACCGGTCTCCAAATTATTGTATCTCAGTGTATGTACTCACCAATGGAGAATAATTCGGACTTACAACGCATGAAGTTGAAGCTGAACTACGCAATAGTTTGGACTTGAACTTGCCATTGAGCAACTCGTCTCGAGTCATGTTCGCATGCGGATAGTTGGGAATTCATTGCTACAGCGTTCAGTGCATCTGCGACAGAACCCTATTGGGTATCCGGGTGCATACACATTGCAAGGCACTACCGAGCGTAGACCTGATTGGCATCGTGGCACACGGCCAGGCTAATACCCGGAGATTCCAGGTGAAGCGCTATACTACGTTGCAAAAGAAGAGGAGAGGAAGTTGCTGGAAGGCTCTACATGCCAGACGAACACGGAGAACAAAACCTTTATTCCCATCGGCTCCGGCTATATGCGTTCGGTACTGGCCATTGCATCAGCCTGGGGGTTCACACGCTAACGTTGTTCATCTTTTACTAGCGCATCAGCGATACGCTGAGGTGCCTTGTCTCCGGTCCATATTCAACGCATCAATCATGGTGAGAGACTGGGTGTCGCTTTCCTTGACGTGGCGTACAAGACGATGCTGATGTATCTCACAGATTTTTCTACGCTGACGTCTCCATGCGCTTTCTTACCGCAGAAATGGAAAGTAACGTCAAGATGGTGGATTTCTCTCAATGAATCGAATCCTGGACCTCACAGCAGCCGTGGTCGTGTCCTTACCCAGTCTCCTGGATGTCGTTCCTTCTTGTTTCGTTGACTGAGATTGGCTCGGTCCCTCCTGCGTCTGGAAAGACAGTCAGTGCCGGTACACCAGCGTATTGGAATCAGGTTCTCATCCGTATGGGGGGCTCGCGTTTACTGAATGTTTCCGCCAATGGGCAATCGACGACCTGTGATTGGTTCATGACCTGTTCATGGTTCACCGTCCACTCATATAGAAGGTCAACACTAAGAGGATGGACCTCAGATCCTCCAGGAGATCTTACGAGTCATGCAGATTCAGTTGCTACTCACTCTTGCCTCCATCTTCTCCTTGGGATGGGCTCTTGCAAGCCCGTCGAAGCGCGCGACTTGTAGTGGCGGAAGAACGACGGCCCACGCATCTGTAAGATTTTGCATTCGTCGCGTACATGGCCGCTTTGCTGATTACTCCCCAAGTGCTGCGTCTGGTTTGATGTCCTCGACGACCTTCAAGAGAACTTGTAAGGTGCTCTATGTCATCATAGGGCGTACGGCTAACATAGTATCCAGATTCGATGGTGGTGAATGTGGTGAGCTCAGTTGCCGAAGACTCGTTCTATGCATGTTGCTGATGCTTGTTTTTTGTCTCAGTCGAAGAAGTGCATGAGGTGAAGACTGTCTCAATCTATCACTGACCCACAGCTAACTTTGCTAGTCCTTGCGAGTGCGTGACTCCCCAAGCCAATTTGTATCTTTATTCATATGACCTATACATAGTTGACTTTCCATGATGCAATCGGCTTCTCCCCCGCACTCTTCGCTAAAGGCCAGTTCGGGTCAGTACTCAATCCGTCTCAGCCCTTCTCCTGCTGACATTTCTTAGTGGTCTCGGTGCCGGTAAGCCTCAATACGACGTGAAGGCCAATGACTGGACGCTCTGTAGATGGGTCTATCATGGCGCACGACGTGGAACTGACTTACCGTAAGCGTACCGTTCTTTTGACATCTCATCGTACTCATAGATTATGCAGACGCCAACAACGGAATCGGTGAGTACACCGGTTTGTCAGTGTCACATCTCGTGGACTGAGCAGCTCTCGAAAACAGACGAGATAGTCGGAATCCAGAAGCCATTCGCTATCGCGCATGGCGTTTCATTTGCCGACTTGTACGTGGAATTCTCATGATCGCTGTCTTCAACGGTCTGAGGGTGCCCTCCAGTATTCAGTTTACCGGAGCCGTCGGCGTTTCCAATTGTGACGGTGCTCCTCGTCTCGAGTTCCTGGCTGGTCGCCTCAATGCTTCCATTGCTTCGCCTGATCTTTTGGTCCCCGAGCCGTTCGACAGGTCTGTCTCCCTGATACGATACTGTGTCAGTTTGCTGATCGTGCTGTCCTAGTGTCACCAAAATTCTGGCCCGCTTTGCCGATGCAGGATTTAGCTCTGATGAAGTCGTTGCCCTTCTTGCATCACATACGGTCGCAGCACAAGACCATGTCGACCCTTCCATTCCGGTAAGGGCTTGCTTGGGGTAACTCTCTGTGGCCTGTCTAAACAATTCCTGTTCGCAGGGTACACCCTTCGATTCTACGCCAGGCGACTTTGATTCCCAATTCTTCCTCGAGGTCGGTGACTGCCACTGTTCCAACTCAACGTAATTCTAACAGACCAATCAGACATTGTTGGTTGGTACTACCATCCCCGGCAACGGAATCAATCAAGGCGAAGTTCTGTCGCCCTTAGCAGGAGAATTCCGTCTTCAGTCGGATGACCTGATCGCACGCGACTCACGGTCAGTCTGACATGTACTTTCGTTAACATTTACTCAATTCCTGAACAGCACGGCTTGCACCTGGCAGTCGTTCATTGCCAACGAGAGCCTCATGAGCGCCAGATTCCAAGCGGCCATGTCCAAACTAGCTACCCTTGGAAATGTCCGTGAATTATTGACAGATTGTTCGGACGTCATCCCAGTGCCCGCGCCTGTTCGCAGAAAGGCTTCGTTCCCTGCTGGAAAGAGCCGCACAGATGTACAAATTGCTGTCAGCGTCCATGCTTCTGATTGGCCAAAGGCGTGTTCTGACTTTTCCACAGTGTAGGGCGACACCTTTCCCGACGTTGTCAACCGATGCGGGTCCTCAGACCAGCGTTCCGGCAGTGTAAGTGCTAGTCTTATGACTGATGAATGAAACTTGCTCAAAATTACCTCCAGCCCTCCTTAGAGGATTCGCCCGCGTGTAATTTTTCTCTTCTTGTGTATCAAGGCGTTCTTCTTGTCATTCTTCTGTCTAACTTCTTACTTCGGGTCTTCTTTACTTCGTAGTGTATACTTTGTGACTGTGTCCCAAATTGAGTTTGACTTCTACCAGGGAAACACCCCGCCATCGTTCATGAAGAGGCCTGGTCGAAATCAGTAGGTCGCCAGATCATGCTATTAAACAACGTACAGGTCTTCTCCTTGTCATCTGGACCGAGAAGAGCCCATGGAACGATCACCTCTGCGCCTTCCTCGGTTGTTTTACCCCCTTTTGCGAAGCCGTTCAACTTGGTCGTAGTAAAGCCTGGGGTCACAAGGTTGACCTTGACCTCGCCCTCTAGCTCCTTTGCCAAGGCAATCGTGTAAGAGTTGGCGGCGGCCTTGCTAGTGTTGTAGGCGATAGCGGAATGCAAAAAGCCTTTCGGAGAGGCCATTAAGCCGTTGCTCGCCATGTCTGTGGTGACTGTCACGATGCACGCATGGCCAGGAGCCGATTCTCGAAGGAGGGGAACAAAGGTCTGGCAGACAGAGATGAGGCCGAGTAGATTGGTGTTGATAGCGTCTTGTATGTTATCAAGAGGCTCCTTCAACGCCCCAGCGCTCTTCTCCATGAGCCCAACACCGGCGTTGTTGACAAGGGAGTCAAGGCGCCCCTCGTTCTTCTCTATGACCTCCTTCGCAGCCTCGACAGAGGCGGGGCTGGTCAAATCAAGCTGTACGAATTTGACATCAAGGCCTTCAGCAGTGAGTTTGGACTGTGCTTCCTTTCCGGATGCCTCGTTACGCGCCGCCAAGTAGACAGTGTGTCCCTTCTTGGCAAGGTTTCTAACGATCTCGAAGCCTATCCCTGTGTTTGAGCCTGACACCAAGATGACGCGTTTGTATGTCGACATGCTGCGAGACTCTGGATTGTCGAGCTGTGAGCGCTATGAGTAACTTCAACGTTCGATATTTGGTGAGAATGATGTTTACCGATATGAGCGGGACTCAGATGAACGTCAGGAGAAAACTTATGAGATACCTCCGCGTGGTGTGGCGCTGTGGCGTGACAATCGGACCGATAAACCGGACCACCTTGAGCTTCTTGTTCGCTTGCGAAGCTACCGGTGCCCATTTGTATTGAGTTATCTAAAAAGATCAGTGACAAGCCACACGGAGACTGAGTACTGAGTTCTCGAGATCTTTTCACCCGAAATAACTCGAAAGCAAACTAAGAAGGTATGTTTCCACTCTATATAAATCTATATGTTCCACCTACAAATAGAGACGTTACTTATGCTAAGGTCTTGGGAATACCATCGGGTCCGAGGAGAGACTCCTCAGCAGACAGGACCCTCGGACCGTCACCAACCCTTGTGTGTATCAATCCCTTGACTGAACCAACCTCAAACGGTTTCGCGACAGCCTCGTTGAAGCCCTCGACGACAGCACCCTGCACGCTTTCCGCTCCAAATAGCCCGAACACATCCTTGAACGCATCTTTCTGGGGGAAGTACTTGATGATCAGCTGCACGATCTCCTTCACATTCTCTTTGGGGGTATATATGACCGCGTTCGGACCAGCATCGTAGGTGTACGCAGCCTTCAGCTTGCCGGTGGTCTCCACGGCGACACGGTTGTATTCCACAACAAGCGCAATGATGGCCTTCGAGACGTCGTTCATGTAGAAGATAGGCGGCTCCGTGTCAAGTGCAACGGCGTGGAACTGATTGGAATCAGCCATAGTGATCTTGGCGAATGCGTCAAAGTCGCGAGCGAGAATAGCTTTGCTGATAGCAGCCATGCGCTCGGGAACGACATGTTTGATACGGTGTTGCAGAAGGGCCGAGGTCTCGACGGTTCGCTGCATGCCAGACGTCGAAGATGTACCCTTCTTGTCATCCGAGACAACACAAATAAGGGCATGCATGTCAGGCCAGTGAGACTGGGGTGCAATTTCGACTGCAAACGAATCCGAGCCATCTGCACGTTCACCCATCTCCCATGCAACGTATCCACCAAAGAGGGAACGGCAAGCGGACCCAGAGCCTTGGCGGGCGATTAGGGAAAGCTGGGATGCAGAACAAGGGAGTTCGTAGAGTTTGGCAAGGGATGATACGAGTGCGGCGAAGCCGGACGCGGAAGATGCAAGACCGGCAGCCGTAGGGAAGTTGTTGTACGAGGCGATGTGTACGGCAAAAGTGGAGAGCTGGTACAGAGTAAGTTGCTGATATTCGAGCAAGGTGCAGTTCGATGTGACAGACCTTGGGTGCATTCGGTTCCTTATCTTCGACGAGCTCTTTCCGGAGGCGTTTGAGCTCGGCGATGCATGTGGACATGCGTCCGCCATCCTTGATGATCTCCTCCTTTCCATTCAACCACAAGGTATCCTTCTTGAACGACGGATCGGCGCGAGACGTTGTGGTGGATCGGAGGTGATCCTGATCAAGCGTCACGGACAATGAAGAATTAGTTGGGAGGATCAGTTTCGTGTCGCGCTTGCCCCAGTATCTGTTCGGACATCAGTGTGCAGATTGAGGCTTGAAATCGATTGATACACACTTTATGCAGGCAATGTTGACCGGAGCGGAGGTGGTAGCTTGGTAGATAGACATGGTACGAGGAATAGATGCGATAAATGGTACGTGTTTTGGTATTTTGTGGGTTATATAGAGTCGGCTGATGAAACATATCGGCTTTGCCCATTTTCAAGGGGAGAAACTGAGACGCACATCAAACAATTTACGAGGGGGTAACCCGATTTCGATTCCGAGAAAGGTGGCCGTCGAGAACAAGACGGGAGCGAGCAACAGACACGTGTCTAGGAACTATGAAAATCCGCCTTGCGCCATGTGGTCGGCGCGCGGCGCTCCTGCGCTTTTTACCAAATCGGAACGCGATCCGTCGGTTTCCCCGACAGCGCGCCCCTTGTCCAAGATAACGCGTATACAATTGGAGGACTCATGGCTTGATAGCCAAGCGACCTCCTGCCCTGCTTTGGCATCAACACATCTGGCTGATATGAATCTTGCCCAGCGAACTCCGTTTACATCGCGCTCCGAGTGTTAAGCACTTTACGGAGGCCTTACTTGCTAGGACACAGATACTGTACAGTGTATGTATCACCGCAGGCACCCCCGATAGTACCTGTTTGGACTACTCACGTAGCGTAGCGATTGCTCCTGGTCTCTTATATGCTCCCACAGGACTCCTTCAAGTTCTGTTGAGATCTGTGCTGAATCTGTCAGATAGATTATAATATTGATTGAGCTTGGAAGCAAAGTTGAAGCCTGAACTTATCACTGGGACCGGCATTGAATCGTAATCACTGCATGTCTTGAGTTGGGAAACTGTCGGGCAACGCGACGGAGTTACGCTGCAGTATCGCAACATTCCGAGTTCCGAATTGAGGACTTCGAAGAGGACTTGTCCTTGTCTAGGTTCGAGGCAAAGTGCGCAAAGGCTCTCCAGTTCATAAGTCAACAGCAGACAATTGACTTCCCGCCGCCCTAGAGCAGTCACTTAGCACATCGTACCAGGTCAAGCCGACTCGGAGGGAACGCGCCCTAAGGAGACTCAAACTGCGTCGCGCCTCGGGCTAGGACTCGAAGATGTGGTGCCATGGTGGAGCCAGTCCACTCGTGAGACTTCTGGACAGGGAACTCGTTCTAGAAATTGCTCTGGACAGAGGTGATACCCAAGGCTTTCCGACTCTGTCCAGACAGTCCAGTGTCGAGAACTCACGCCTATACGCCTTTGATTAGCTGCTGCTACTCATTGAGAAAATGTATTGCTGGATCGCGACACAAATATCTCTTGGGAAGCCCGCTTAGCCGTTGAGTGAAGCTGTATCTGTTGCCAATAACCCGGTTGCAGGACGGATACGAGAGTCACCGAGTCTGCCAGCTCGATTAGGGCCGTGGGAAACTAATTGGAGGGACTCGCATTACCTTATATGGACAACCCTCCTAGTGCATCGAAGGCTCGGCTTTGGATGACGGCTAGCCGCAGCCACGCCGAAATTTAGCTGAGCCGAGCCATCAAATGGCTCCGAGGGTGCGAGCGGCTTCGAGCCGCCGGCAAGCCGCTTCAGCCATGGCTCGTGCCCCAGAAATCTTAATACAATGGCGGGCCCCCAGATGAAATTGTTATGTTCTACAATGTACTGTACATCTGCTTTACACTGTACAATGCCTCAGACCTTCTTTGCCGCGCCTAATGACAAGTAACAAATGCACGTTGACAGAGGTTTTTCAACCGGCACGGGATCTCAGTGTGTTCGGCAAATACCGGCAATCGTGCCCAAACACGCCGGCGATTGCAGCACAGGCACTGGGGAGGCTGCCAGTGTCTCATCTACACAAGAGTAGACCCTAGCATTGTGCTATAGCCTGTATCTAATACTTTATTACAATGTACGGTGCACTGAGGCTATTCTAGTGTGTATTGAAGTCGAAGCCATGGCTGAGCCATGGCTTAGCCAAGCCCATTTCCCAATTGGGCTAGCCGAGCTGTTGATGAGCCGAAGCCGATCAAAGCCGAGTCAGGCTGCGTCAAGTCAAGCCTTCGATGCACTAAACCCTCCCATGTCAACAATTGGAACTTGGACTATGCTCTCGTTCGACGACATGGCTCATCATACCATGCCAGCTCTTGAGATTTGAATCTTAGTACTGGCTTTACTTCGAACTGCACCCCGGGATGAAACCAAAACCCCGTTGAAGGTTCCGGCTCCTTGCAAAGCTTAGCCTCGAGAGTAAAGAGTAACCCCGAATGAAGCGCTTGCTCGTACACGATGAAAACACGCACAACACCCACAGCTTCATGTCGTAATACCTCGTTTGTTGTGCTTATAAGCCGCGCGTTGGTCACCCCGAATTCTGTCTTCTCCGCATACAACTCGATACATGACTCCGCCATATCGTCGTCTCCAACAGTACGCGCTGGCTATCAGCGTCGTAAGTATAGTCTACTGCGCCGCTGAGGGCGCTGTCTCCATTGCTCTCGGGGCGAAGTCAGCTTCACGCTCGCTGGTATTCTTTGGTATACAGTCAGCCATCGAGGTCACCTCAGCGATCCTGGTTCTCTGGCGCTTCAGAAAAGTCGCTAAACCTGGAGAGGAACGAGTGTCCGTCTTGGACCCGAAAGAGCTCAGGTAACGTGGTGTACTTATGTCCTCACGAATTGGTCTCCATCTTGCACTAGGTTCGAAAAGATTGCTAGCGGGTCTATCGCTGTTCTCCTGTTAACTCTGGCACTCGGAACAGAAGTGTCTGCTATTGTAGCACTAGTCAAGCACGACAAACCGGATGCATCAAATGCTTCTCTCGTTGTATCCGCCTCTGCCCTCATTCTGATGGTACTCTTGTGGTTGCCGAAGGTTTATCTTGCAAAGCAGCTGGACAGCAGTGCGATGCAAGCTGAGACACAATGTTCTCTCTCATGCATCCAAATAACGATAGTGCTCTTCCTTGGTGCGCTAGTGTATCGGCTATGGCGGGGTGGGTGGTGGGTTGATAATGCGACGTCCCTTCTTTTGGGCATCCTTTTTGGATGGGAGGGATGGAAGATGCTCATGTGGGTCAGGAATCCAAACTTTGATGGAGGGTGCTGTGGACACGATCATCACAGGCGCGGTGAAGCCGAACAAGCTGGAGCAGGAACACCGCAAAGAAGTCTCTGCGAATGCTGTTCGGAGAAGTCTGAATGTAGAGTTGCGGACGAATGTATCTGTCCACCACCGGCAGACGAGAAATCGGTTCGTTATACTCTTTGCCGTTTGAGTTTGGCTAACCGCGTGTTAAAATTGGCATTAGACACCTTGCTGCGTTCCCGTCAATGCGGAAGGTGTCAGATGCTGCACGTATGTCTATCCTCAGGTCTGTGAACTGAGCTACACTTGTATTCCCCGCGCTAAACTCCTCGCCCGTGTGTGGTATAGATTGCGGCCGTTGTGACCTTCAATGACCGCCGCCTTTGAGGTCGTTTACTTGTCTCATATCGACTTGATATATGAGCATATGCCATAATAGTTCCATATATCATTTTATACGATCTGTGAAGCGCTGGGATATGTCCACGATCCCTAAGATGGCGCAAAATCATGGCGGAGAGTCGGCGACTGGGAAGTCGGCATAGCCGATTCGGGATATTTGATCGGCTTGATCGGACTTCCGATCAAGCTTGTACACAAGCGATTGCACTTTCGTGGTTGTTGGCTTGTATAAGCATATCTCCTTGTTCAGCAAAATCCCGCCCATGCCTGTAAAACCCCAGGCCGCGTAGACGTGAGCTACACGTTCGCTCTGACTGTCGTGCAACTGTTTCGGGATACTTATTGGTGCCCTGGCATTTACTCTCTCCCGACGCGGTGACTCAAGCTTTGAAATTTCACCTTCCAGTAGACTTCACTTCGAGTTGACAGGGCCTCGTCCAAGGTCGGCAAGGCCCAAATTCTGGGGACCAGACAAAACAGTCCACGTCCGCATCTGCTAAGTAGTGTTACCAGTTAGCGGAATCAATAGAATTTCCACTGGTGGATCCGCACCAGCCTCACCATGCAACGCGTCAGACTTTTGTTGACTAGAACTTTCTGGGACTTGTTTGAGTACACAGATGGCTTACACCAGGCTTACACTCAGTGGCTCGAAGGTCATCATGCCATATGCTTGAAGGGCTTCTTTTTGATCCGTATGCGAACCTGACCATGCATGCGGCGGTTTTGCTCGATGTTTTGGACATGATTTTGAGGACCGCGAATCAATTTGAGTCAGCTCCGCAGAACAACTTCAAGAAGGCAAACTGAGTCGGCTTGTAAGTAAGAAGAGCCAGCCAAACAAGGCCTCAAGGTAGCTGCGGTGAAAAATTGAATCCGATCGGCCGCCTCGGAACTCCAAGGCCATGCATTAGTTTGATGCGGCATTGATTCTTTGTTCTGCACCACGACGTTCCTAGACGTACTACGCCATTTGGCAGCCCACCTTCGTTTCTTTCTACAGCCTACTTCGTGGCGTAATAAGATGCCTGCTCCTCGCATTACGAGCCGAACGCCTTTACGCGACTCTGTCCTACCTGCCCACCGCCACGCACACTCCCAGTCCTACTCTGCCTCTATCATGGCTGCTCTCCAGCCCAGGAAACACCGTCACAGAACTACCTTCCTTGCCCTGTTCGCCCTCCTCTCTCTTTCCGCGTACATATTTGTTTTCCACCAGCAGGGTTTATCTTCCGCACTTCCTTTGAGACGCGCAGAAGTACCCACTCCCCACATGACCCTTGCCTTGCAGGCACTGCGAAACAATCATGATCAAGTAAACAACAAGCATCCGCATGCACGCCCTCACAACCCTCCCCTCGAACTACGTGCAGAGCAGGAACTTGCCGCTGTATCTAGTTTCCTGGCCAGTCTTCCCCAAAATGTTATCCCTCCCTATGTCAATCCCGCTCGGCCCATCGAGCCCGAACTCGTCGTCGACTTCGATACTCGTAGCTCCCGGGCCGTTGAAGAAGTCGATCGAATGGTGGAGGATGTCTGGAATCGCAATCCTGTCTTCATGTATTCCAAGGTATATCTCCTTCATCGCATCCCTTAGCCATCTGTCTTATCCGCATGCTAGATGTATTCTCCTGCTTCTCGCGAGGTGAAAGCGATGCTTTCAGAGTTGCGCCTAGATCCTGCACCAACCATCATAGATGTGGATCTACGAGACGATGCTGAGGTCCTATCGGCTCTGCTTCGCAGAGTAGTACAGCCAGCCGACGACTTTCCTTTCCTGATTGTCGGTGGACAATACGTAGGGTCTATGGAGACTATCCGTTCTCTGCATCAGAGTGGACAACTACGAGACATGATCACGGCCGCGGGTGCCGTGATCGATGGCACAAAAAAGAAACACAAGAGGAAGAGAACACTTTCTTGATCGTCTCTATCTCACGTTTCTTACGCATCACGCCACACACTCCCCATCCTCTGTAATCATAGACCCATCGTGTACCTTTCTCTTCTACATATATGCAGAGTCGTTAATGTGGTCTTCACTGAAACATGTACATAGGCTATCACTTGCATCTACTGTAGTATATCCTACTTCCTTCGATGGACGTGGAAAGTTTCCACAATGCTGATTTCTGTCAGCGGTCCATGTTGGGCCGTCGGCCCGTTATTCGATACATCACCGCAAGTGACACCGCAGCGCCGCCTCTGCAGTAAGTTCCGTCGAGTGGCGTTACTTCAATTCTCCTCTAGATACTATTGTCATTTTAGGGAGAACTTTTGCAGACACTTGCGGACTGCACGGGGTGCGCTGAGGCCGGCAAGCTAACGTTCTAATTCCGCTTGTTGTAAGACATCGTGAGAATATGGCACTGCTGTTCAGTCGTACTTGGTAAATTTTGGTTTGGTCGAAGGATGTGGCTTCGTGATCATGAGCTGTCAAGCAGAGTCATTTAATTCAATGTCGGCCTTCAAATACCATCCATTCGTGCAAGTCGCGATCGAGGTTCCCGAGAGTTGCTCAGCAGCTGAGCCGAACGCTATTACGGAACCGCACGCAGGCTTGAAACCGTGCACGATTGTTCTTAGAGCTGCTTTAGTGCGAGAATCCCTCGCAGACCACTCCTTCTACGACAGCCAGCGGTCTCCGTAGCTCCGAGTCGTTCTGTTGTCTGTGTCATCGCAGGTGAAAATGGCGAAGTAGCCTAAAGACCGTATCACATTGGTTTCGGATTCTGGCAGCAGAAGACCGGCTTGGCTCCTTGTACGGCGTATTCGTTTGACTCTTGCTCCATTTCTGCCTACAGGGCGCCGGCACGAATCAGAGGTTCTACTGTATTGAAATGATAAGATCCTCATGATCAGGCTGAGTTTCTGAGACCCCCGAGGACGAGAGAGTTGCCAGATGAGTACGGCCGCCAGTGCCTCGCGGGGTTAGAAGAGTATGATTAATGGACGGGGAAAGCCTCCTGATACTTTTGCATGAGTCTGCTGATGGAGGTGACAGAATTCTGTAAGAGGCTATAGCGACTGCCAACATGCTGCTGTCGGTACGATGGATAGTCTGGACAGATTTGGGGGTGAGCAGTAAGTACGTAGACGCGCCAGACTTACGAGAAGTACTACCTCGGCCTTTCGGAGACATGTGAGAGGAGAAAGCATATCAGACGCATTCAGACAAGCCATTAGTGAGCGTAAATCAATAGACTAAATGAGGTGTTTCAGCGCCTAATGAATAACAACAACAGTCATAACCAGGTCATACCACTATGACAGTATCACAGGGCGGTGCTAAGCGTCGATCGAGATAGGTAGAATGCATCGTAAAGGACTAGCAGTTCCCAGCACTTCGGAAGTGCGATAGAGAATCCTGAACCGTATGGAAGATCCATGCTCAGCAAGATGTAGCAGGCAGGCTTCCTCGAGTCATACAGTTTGATTGTACGACATGCTAGCTTTATCGGGAGGCATGTTTTTCTGTGGGCGATGCCGGTCCGCGTACATGCAGGCATAGTACCTCATGATGTGGCGGTGGGAAGACCAGGCAATTTATGTCATAGCGCGAGGTACACAGCAAACGGTATGTATGCGAGGTTGTGACATGGAGCAGACAGTCTTCACTGTTAGGATCCTGATGGCTGTTGTGTTAGCAGCTTAACAGCAGGCCAGGGACCGACTCGAGCGTGGCTTATCGGCCCCGTAGAATGTATTCCTCGGCGAGTATGAAAGTGGCGAATGCAAGCGTAGAAGTTGTGGATCGCAGCCCAGAGCACTTCAGTAGACTGCCACAAAGTTTGAAGTGATGCTCAAACCAGATCCCTAGAGGAACAGCCAACGCTTTTGTGGATCCTTTGACGTGGTGGCGGAGCGTTCAGGAGCGTAGAGGAATGCGTCGGATTACGGTCCGGCCGGCTCGGCAAGGACGGCATGTACGAACTGAAGTATGAGGCTCTGTTTTGTACCACGATCAAGACCACGATCACCACACGTCAAAATTACGCCCGACATACAATTATTCCTTCTTGAGAAAAACTTTGATAGGTAACCAAGGGCTCGGCCCATAATAGCGAAACTGTCGACTCTCGTGGAATTCTTCCAGCGCAGGGTAAAGTCTATGATCTCTGTGCTTGATTGCAACTCGTTTGCGAATATCGCCTTATACGGCGAGGACTTCAGTTCTGCCTCTGGACAAGGCCTTCTGTTACTGAATAGGAAGAATCTCTGTGTAGACTGGACTCGGAGCTTGGATGCATTGAATAGAACAGGGGAACATCGTCAGTAATAGGATGCAACGACCTGCGTCATGCATATGCTGGTCATTCCCAGTCCCGTTTGCCTCAAGTGGAGTTTACGCGAAGTGGCGTATCTGCACGGCATGGTGACTGATGCTTCGAGATATCAAGAGCTATGGTACGTCGATTCGATGCTTCGTAATTCTCCGGGTGACATCTGAATGCGGTGGCGGGTTTGTCCCTTGAGACTTATCCCCAAGTTCAATAGATCCACACAATTAGATATCTCACATCTGCAAGTGGGTCTCAAATCCCTCGGCCGACTCGTTACTGCGGTGTTTCACGGCTCTCGTCGAAGCTACAGACAACGAGGAGGCATCACCTAAAATCGATTAGGAGAAAGGGCATGCCCTTACAACGTAGGCGAAGTGCCTATTCGGCTGAGCTGCATTCCATTGACCGGCCATCTTTCGCAGTAAAGTGATCGCCGTCGCTCCAGACAGAACGGACAGGTAATATGTGTTGCCCAAAATCAGGCTGTTTCACGAGGTACCAGCTTTCTATTATCCTGCAGATGTATGCAGATATACCATGCAGATGGCTCCCGTGCAAGAACATGGCTTTCGGCCCCCCATCCTCGATAAACACAGGCACGATGTGCTGCATATTGCACCCGCTTCGAAGAAGATTGTCCTCTATGACCGGACTACTCACACCAGTTTACGGAGGCGTGGTCTTCCACGTCTTTCGACTCCTTGGAAGTTGAACCTAATGTAAGTTCAATTTACCTGCACACCGATCTGGACCTCGAGGTCAGTCTTCAGTGGAGTGTTACAAGCATTCAAGCTGATCTTAGGACAGGCTGCACCTAAGACCACGCATAAAAATTGTACGGAGCAGTCATTGTCATTCCATACGTGTACGTGACGAGGTACGAAATATCTTTCCTGGCTGATAACGAGTTCCTAAAACTCTATTAGTGAACTTCATTTTCAGATCGCTCTATTTCAGTGCCGTAAATGAGCCCCAGCTGTCATATGCCATCTCGTATAGGTTGTGCTGTTGGGATAAAACAGCACCCACTCTCCTTACACTTACGCCCCGCACGTCTCCGACCCTCGATACTCTTCCTGTCATGCCACAACGATCAACCTGCTCTGGACTTCGCATCCGGACCCCATCTGACGCCCGTACTGTCTTTCACGCTGTCGCCGTGAATGTCCTGCCCATGATTACTCGGCGCCTCGATAGCGACGAGAGGAACCTAATCCTGCCGGGTAACGTTTATGTTTGGGAGGAACGTGGTGCCAGCACCGAATCGACTGGGGTAAGCTCATGGTCGCTTTCTAGTCGGACTCAGCATTTCTGATACTCGCTTCACAGACTGGCATCGAGAGGTGGACAGACGGTTGGTTCCAGACGCCTCTCCACGGCGCTCATTTCTCATGAACGATCGTGATAGGTATTCGTTGGGGTCCATCTCGTGTGCGAGACGTAAGTTCCTTCTGATAGCTCCTTCCCAGTTTCTTATGTACGCGCTGCTCCAGGGATTTCTGTTCTATCAAGAAAAGCAAGACGACAATGTCTTGTATTCGGCAAATGCCTTTCGTCCCACAAGCTCGTAAGTTCATTCTCTTGGGGATATCGTACGTTTGATCATTGACTATGGCACAGGTCGCGGAATGAAGCGGCTCGGACCATCCTTACAAAACAAACATACACCGTGAATGTAAACCTGACTGGCGCCACAGGGGCAACTCGCAAGTGGCACCTCAGTGAGTCTGTTTACCTCAACTACTACAAGTACTGAAGCCGTTTCGCGCAGTTGCATACTTTACAGACGCCGCATTGGATGGCCTTCGCACTATCGAGCAGGTCCCTGAGCTGGCGAATCTGACTGTTCCACACGATAGATACCAGACCGCTCGAGCGGTCAAAGGACGCCCGGAGCACATTTTCAACGCTCCTCCCTCAACCAGTGGTGCTTACAATCGCTTGGAGTATGTGCCATACCGGCCGCGACCGTCCACTCCTACGGCAGCTGCTTCGACGTTGCCATCCTCTTCATCCCCGCGCTTCCGCCGTATCGCATCTCCCCCACCAGTCGCCCCTCATCCACAGCAAACATACCCATCTTATTCGCAACAGCAGCCCAACCAAACTTATCAACCACAACAATCCCATCAGTCTGAATCCTCTTCTCTTACCCAGACTGAGACCCAACCCTCGGTCCCTGTTCGTACACCAGTACCATCATTGGTACCACTTGCGTATCTGAGTGGTGTTTCTCGTCCGCGTCGCTCACCTGAGGACGATAAAGCACTGCGGAGGTTTCAGACTCCAACTCGACGACACTGATCACCTGTTCAGAACACCCGCAACATTCATTCAAAAGAACTCGTAATTGTATGTACACAAAAGGAACGTTGTTTTCGACTTGCCGTTTACCTGAATAACATTGAGATTTCCAATCCTTCGGGACATGGCCAAGCTTGGTACATGATACAAATCATCTGTAAGTCAAAGCGCGAACGAAGCATCAGTATTATGTGAGCTCTTTTCCAGTCAATTATAGAATACTACCACAACCGATGGCGCTTGATATCTGAGTGTTCTAATCCTGGCACTCTCTTATCAATCCTTCTTTGCATTGACGGCACCTCCCAGCAATGTACTCGGCAGCTCCTGCTCACCGGCAGTCACAAGGAGTGACACCGCACCAATAGCGACCAGTAGAATGGTCAGAACCGTGCCAGTAAGCAGGACAAAAGGTCTTAGGTCAGGTCAGATGGATTGAAACTACCATTTGTTGAATGTAAACTTACCCGCTCACGTCTTTCCTTTCGCAGCTCTCGCCCACCCAATATTCGGTCTTGACCTTGGAGCCCTCGCCGGTTTTCGTTGCACCGCAAGTACAGACGAAGCACGTCTTGTCAGCCTTGGTAGCCTGTACGCACTGTCCTCTACCAGAGCAGGAGGATGTACTGTCGCTGCACGCTTCCGCGCTTGCGAAGCAAGTAGAAACGGAACCGATGGGCTCTTGAGGTGGAGCACGATCAGGGGGTAAAGGTGACTGGGACTGTAGAGCACTCGACTGGCGCTTGGAGTAATGAACGGTGGGTGGCGGTGTGTAGGAAAGGACGGCAAGCTGGACATCCCGTTGCAACACGCGTTCGATGAAGCTGCGAATGGTTGACGCAGCCTCAGCGAACTCACTACTAGTGGCCCCGTAGGTTTTGCGGACAGAAGCAAGTCCGGAAAGATCAACGGCTGAGAACTCAGAGTCCTCGGCCTCGGTCAGGAAGGTTGTCAGGTGTTGGAGGTTGTCAATTCGAGCAAGGGATGGACTGGCTTCGTAGACCGAAGCATAGGCGCGCCTTGCGCGGCTGAGGTACGTGGATATGACAGGATATAGGGAGGAAACTGGCGGTGATGATAACTTGAAGGATGCTTTGAAGGCATTCGGAAGAATGGCTATCACGTAGGTGAATTCCTGACACAAGTCCTTCCATTACAAGACGACTGACCTTCGGCATCGCCCTCTTCCACTGTCAAGAGTATTGACTTCTTGCTTCCCTGCCCAACAAAGCCATGCTCCTCGCCGATGCCCCCTGAAATGTCGCGGAATGGCTCGAATGATTCCAGGCCAAGATGCTGGGACAACACAGCACTTGCGTCGGCTGGCGACAGCGTCGAGCGCGCAGTAATCCTTGGGGGGTTGAGATAAACCTGGATTCCAAGTGCCGGTTGCAGGGCCGTGAGCAGCAGGCCGCAAGAAAGGAGGCCTAGCATCGTGGTGAGTGTAGGGAGAAAGATATTTGGCCCTGCTTGAATCCCGCTCACATTAGTGCATCGAAGGCTTGACTTGACGCAGCCTGACTCGGCTTTGATCGGCTTCGGCTCATCAACAGCTCGGCTAGCCCAATTGGGAAATGGGCTTGGCTAAGCCATGGCTCAGCCATGGCTTCGACTTCAATACACACTAGAATAGCCTCAGTGCACCGTACATTGTAATAAAGTATTAGATACAGGCTATAGCACAATGCTAGGGTCTACTCTTGTGTAGATGAGACACTGGCAGCCTCCCCAGTGCCTGTGCTGCAATCGCCGGCGTGTTTGGGCACGATTGCCGGTATTTGCCGAACACACTGAGATCCCGTGCCGGTTGAAAAACCTCTGTCAACGTGCATTTGTTACTTGTCATTAGGCGCGGCAAAGAAGGTCTGAGGCATTGTACAGTGTAAAGCAGATGTACAGTACATTGTAGAACATAACAATTTCATCTGGGGGCCCGCCATTGTATTAAGATTTCTGGGGCACGAGCCATGGCTGAAGCGGCTTGCCGGCGGCTCGAAGCCGCTCGCACCCTCGGAGCCATTTGATGGCTCGGCTCAGCTAAATTTCGGCGTGGCTGCGGCTAGCCGTCATCCAAAGCCGAGCCTTCGATGCACTAGCTCACATGTCTACATTAGGTTGTCCGTATTAGGAAGGGTCTGCATTTGGAAGCGCGTCATTTATTGTCACTTTCAAACGCACATTCTTGCCTCTTGTTCTTTGACCGCCATGCAGGCTGTTCGCAACGCCATCTTACGCATTATCTGCCCGTTTGAATGGTAGCAAACCGTGCATTTCGCCTTGTCATTACTCACTATCGAGCTAGCGCATTCAATTGCCCTATTGGGAAGAATCCGACTGAGGTCAAGATGCCTTTGCCACTGTTGCCACCCGAGATATGGCTTGAGATTTTCCAGTTCGCAACGTACATGCACAGATTTCACCATCTAGCTCCGCTGGATCCTTTCATATCTAGTCGGCCCTCGAATAACGTCATGGGCCCGAATACACCGTACCTCGCTCAGCGAACCAAGGCCTCTCTTGTCCTCGTCTGCCGTTTTTGGCACCAGATTGCCATACCTCTGCTCTACGAGCACATTGTCATACCAAGTCCGCCGCGCGCCGCCATCATCCTACAAGCACTCGAGAACCACATCTCCATTTCGCCGCTCGGCCGTGTCTCGAAATACGGTTTATGCGTTCGCCATATCGAGGTTCTTACCCATGCCCGTAACGCGCACACTCTTCCTTATTTGCAAACGCTCTTTCGCATATGTCTCCTTTGCCCACGTCTACGCATCTTGAGTGGCACATGGAGGCATGCTCTCCCTCGAGACTTCCTCCATGGGATCACGCGCCTCTACGAGTCATCCCTCCAAGAACTCTATTGGCAAGACAACAAAGACCAGAGCCTTTTAGGCGCAGTCCACCTTTCATCGTTCCAATCTCTTCGCGTCCTTGACCTCCGGAATTATACTGGAAGTGATGCAACTTCGACAAGCGACTGCGCACACTCTTCCACGCTTCCCCTTCTAGAGCATATTATATTGTCCTCCCGCCATGCCAGCATTTTTGCAGCATCGACATTATCCCTTCCCTCCTTGCGTACCTTGACCCTCAAGCCATGCGACGTGGGCTTCTTCGCGTCCAAAGACACCTTTGAGCGTTTCCTGAAGATTCATGGTCCATCGCTGACCACTGTGGACCTTCCTTCCGTTACCGGAATTGATCCAGAGCCCACCTTTCGCTTTCCCCAGTCCACTACTCTCCAGCACAACGTCAAACCCGATATCTTTCTCGCACCCGATATGTGCCCAAATCTACGGACATTGACCTTCACGGCGCAAGCCCCCGTCATTTCGATTGACAAGCCTCATACTTCGCTTCGACGTATAGGTCTGCGTGATATCACGTCCACCGCTCTCTACCCCGATATAAATTCGATAATCAAATCACACCTCTTGTCGATAAAGAGGTCTGTGTTTCCCCGGCTGGAAACAGTGCGAACCGTTGGGTTCTCAGTGGAGTCAGACTCCGATATGCTGGCAGAGGACGTATTCATATGGTGGACAGAACATTTCGAAAAGGACGGAATTGATTTTCAAGACGGCGCAGGTGTGGTTTGGGTATATGATGAAGAAGCCAAAGTGACAGACAGCTAGTATGGGCTATGGGATAATCTCAGTCACTCTCAACTCATCACGAACTTGACACTCAGTATCCAGCACGCAACGTCGTTTTCCGTAATCGTAAAGTACCCCAAATAATGAATTGAAGTTGACAGATAGACCGAAGATAAAAATCACTCTAGTACAACGGGATATCACGCCTTCTAGAAGAACCTCCTCAGATGACAATCATAATGTACCTGTATCGTATGTAAAACGAGAAACTATGCTACAACTTGATGAAGTTTAAGACGCCCCGAGTCTGCAGTACTCTAAGCTTGGCTCTGACGTACTTCTCCGCTTCGACTTGCAAAGGTGGTTTGGCCAGGAAAGCCCACGAAACACGTTGAAGAGGCAATTTTGCCAGGACAATCTCCACGTCTTCCCAAGGAAACCCGTCCAGGCTGGAAACATTATGTTTGAAGATGATGAAGATCTTGACTTCCTCCAGCGATGGAACTTCAAGCCCCTGCGATAATAGAGCTGGTATCCAAGAGAATGTGGCGTTGAGCGCCGGCACTACGCATATAAGGTCGAGATGCAAGTACTTCAACGACGCGTTGCGGGAAAGGTCGATGTATCGGTTTACGGCCTCTGGGAAGCAAACAGTAAGAGACCGTCGAGTCATTAACACTCGCACTCACTTGTGACAAAGCTGTATCCAGAGGCAGTGAGCATGTGCCACTGTAACCGAAGATCCTCCAAGTCTCTACAATGCCTGAGTACGTCGCCCACGAGCGGATACACAGCCAGAGTCATGGGCATAGGTACTGACAACCTCGTGATGCGCGGCTTTGGAGTTCCGTTCACCAGCCACCGCATCGCATCCATGAAAGGTTCCAATGTGTCTACGTCCACGTCATTTAGCTGGGGAGGGACGGGGAATCTATAACGCTCCAACGTGTTGTATTCGGAGACCAATATGCTCAAGAGTTGCAATTCCCTGAGCGCAGGGAAGGAAGAAAGGAGCTCTATGAAATCCCTTGAGCGTGCGAACTTGCCATGCTTGATGACTAGTCGAGTAATTGACAAGAAACCTTTCTGCAGGCCAGAACGTACACCGGAAGGAAGGTTGGTTTGATCGCAGTTGACTAAGGTGAAGGCATTGAGCCCTGGTAGAAGTTTGGAGAGTCCAAGAACCAAAGGTTGGAAAGACGCATTGGTCAACGTTCCTGCGAGTGCATCATGGATCTCCAGGTCTTTCACGTATGATGCGATGGATGGAGAGGACGCTAGAACTTGCAAAAGACGCTCAGCCGCAAGCCTCTTTCGTACGGGTACGACCCGAAAAAGATGCGGACGTGTGTAATGCATCCAGGCCTTACAAGTAAGGCAGCAAGAATATAGCCCAGGATGCTTGTCCGAATCGGCAATCACCCAGTCCAGAATTTCCTGCCAGATTTCCAATGGCAGGCCGCTGTCGAGCTATACCGATTCGGATGTTAGCATATTCGAGAGGACACAGTGCAGTGGGTGCATCCATACCTCTGCATCGTTCATGACCGCAACTTGACAAGAAACAATGACGTCGCTCAGTACGCCATTCAATCGGATCTTATCTGATATCTTCTGTCCTATCTATCTGAGCACTAGTCAGGCACCAGTGTAGCACAGGTCCAAGACGGTTCACGATGTTCAGGATATGCATCGCGCGCTCGTTCCCACTTCTCGCATTTATCGCGAACAAATAGTTTTTGGTTGTTATTATGCGAATATCGTCCGAGTAATATTAGAATGTACATGTAGGCATTGACCTTGATGTACGAATACACATGTGATGATTTAAATAGATGACACCCAGTTGAGAAAGGCGTCGACTTGAACGATGCAAATTCCCTGCCAATCTGCTGCACGTAGGGCCAGCACAGATGATCGGGGGGAACGATAGTCAACAATGGAACTCGTCGCGCAGAAGTGGAACGGGCAGGACGAGTGAAGCCCTCTGGTCAAGTAGGACTGCTCGCATGGAAGCGAAGAAGGGAAGAGAATGCAGAGCGCGGGTTTGGGAATCAAACCTCGGCGGACGGGAGGTGACGGTCAGATACTTGAAAAGGCTCGCTGGCTTTGTCGCTAGGGACCGCCGAATCGGGACGTTCTCCGAATCTGACGATGTTTTCCCGAGGGATATTGATGAAGGCGTACTGTTGGGACATGATGTTTAGCCCCGAGTATCTGACAGGCATGATAGAAAATGAACACATACATCGAAAGATCCGTTTGTTGCACTGTGACCAGCAAAGAACGCGGTCATTCCCAGCTTTCGGAGCTTCTGGAAGATGGGAGCGATAGGGCTCTCCTCAGTTGGGACCGTCAAGAGAATCTGGCCGACGGGAATGTGAGAAGCCTTGTCGCCGGAGAAAGGTGGGGGTGGGGGGCGGCGGTCAACGCGGTCAAGACCGTGTTCGCGGCCTGGAGACCTGGCGCCGTTGTCATCGCGGCCGGAAGGGTCGAGTTGGTCCAAGACCTCGCTGAAAGCAAGGAAGTCGGTTTCGTCGCTCAAGTCAATCTTGAGTATGTCGATGAACTCATGGACGTTATTCTCGAAAGCAGTGTGGATGGCCGACGCGTTATCCTCGACCGTCAAAAATTTAGCGCGATTCGAGTCAGCGGGAATACCAGCACCAAACTGCAGTTGCGCATCAGTCAATGGGACTCATCGCCGTGGATGAAGAAGGGCTCACAGATTGCTCTTTGTTGTCATAACCAAACACCTTACATTCCTCAGAATCCTTGAGAACATTGGCTTCGAATGAGGATTCGCCAGTTACACCTACCTCGGGCGTTAGATAGAAGAACGACTGAGAGAAAATGTGATATTACCGATAGAGTAGACGACACAGTCCTTCTTGGTGGCGATGTGTTCGAATCCACACACCCATTTGCCGTTGTCGGACGAATCGCCTAAGAGCTGCATGGTGTGGGGGCAATAGAGGGAAGCGCTGTTGATTTCGACTAGATTACGACGACTAAGCTTACATCGAGCAGGGAGAGAGAGCCACTTACGAACTTCCTTGAAGGCGGAACTTCCTTCGAGAATCTCGGCTTCAACCTCTGAATGCGGCCCATGAGGATGTGAGTGGCGGAACTCGCCCTCGTGCTGCTCGATGTGGCGCGTCTCACCGTGCTCCTCGAAGTGAGGCGGAGGACGATGAGGACCACCCTCATGATGGCGCTCCCCATCGTGCTCCCAGAAGTGAGGGCGCGGGAAGTTGCCATCGTGATGCTCGTGATGACTGTGCTCTTTATCGTGCTCCCAGAAATGGGGCGGCGGATGGTGGAAGTCTCCCTCGCGATGCATCTCGTCGGAGTGGAAGTGAGGAGGGTGAGGCTGCCAGTGCTCACCATGTCCCTCAGTCCAGAACTCTGGTGGCGGCGGACCATCGTGATGGCCATAGAAGTGAGGAGGATGGGGAGGTGGTGGTGCCGGTCTCCAAATTGCCCAGAAGGGACGCGAAGGTGGCGGACCACGATGATGGTGCGGGTCAGCGTCCATGGAGGGCGGCCCATGGAAAGGCGGTGAATGCTGGTGTTCCTGAGGAGATACCCAGGGAGACGGACGGCCTGCTTGTTTGGGAGGCGGACCCCAGTGGTGAGGAGGGTGGTCCCAGGTCTGCTCGCCAGACATACGAGCACAGTACATTGCATTGACGTCGGCGCGGGCGGCGTAGTCGAATGGAGGAGGACGGGGACCATCAAAGAAGCTCATCGAGCCATGGTAGTGGGAGGCGGGCGAGAGGACATAGAGAAAAATTGAAACGAGCGACAGGACAACAAAAGCAACGGTAATGCGGGGGTGACGCGCTGTAAAGTTTTCGACAGGCATCTTCGAGCTTGGCGCACTTGGTGCGATGCAACAGCAGGAGTGGGCAAATAAGATAACATGTTGGCGCCCTGTGCTTTTATTGTCAAAAGGGTGTCCGCAGCAATCCACAGTCGCTTGCACGGTAATATCCGATCGTTTCCTGATTTAGATGGTCGAACGACCGACTAATCGGCCTTGCGCAAAGAGGGCCGCGGAAGAGATGCGCCATCGATGATGAATGATAATATGTCGATAGACTACGCGGAGCAGAAGATAGTAGAAGGAGCTGGAAGAAATACAAATCTGAAAAATGGCCATGCGTGGCTTGCTTCACATACTAATAGGTCCGAAACGCCGATCATTACATGCTGGTTGCAGCAAAGATGACTTGTGTCCGCTGAGGTCCGCTACTGGTCCGAGAGTATAACAGAAGCTGAAAAAAGAAAAATCTTCGACAAGGTCTCACCAACTTCATCTCTCCAAACGACGTCGATGTGCCATAATGCGCAGCGGGATACTTATGTCAAGTTCGGACCATAACGTAACCTGAGAATGATGAGCAGCCTGGGCTCGGCCCAAAAACAAAGACCGACTACTAGTACCTGCACCGGTACTTACCTGTTCAGCGCGGCGGCGCGCGCCCAGTGGCCGTTAGTATCTCGAGAAGTAGATGTGAATCTCTAGATTCTTCTCCTCACTTGGGGACCGTCTCGCATTGACAAGATTGATCAACCGTTACCTCTCACTTACCTCTCACTAATCTTGAAGCAAGATCTGACGACGTTCGCGGAGGGAACTCGGTCGCGTACGTTTTGTCATGCGCCACACCTCTCAACAATTTCCATATATGGAAATGAACGACGCGTTCTCATCGGATGCGCTGCAGACTTCCTTTGGAAAAACTGGGGAAACTATGGCGCTCCATTGATACGCCCTTGGCACACGAACACAGCAGCATTGCGCTTGGACACTTATGGATTAACTGGCGTTGAGTAACTTCTCAACGCGTCAGTGGTGTACCACACACAGCGCGGCTTATTTGCTCGACTTGATAGCTGCGGCGTTGCTTGCGAAGACATGCATCCGGGACAATGATGTTAGAAAAAGCTTTCCTTGACTTCCAAAGGTGATCGAATACAGAACTACACTAATCAATTCTCTTCAACTTTATCGGCAAATTCTCAGTCAAACTTGATAACCCCCGGAACAACCTCAATCCAATAGCTTAGGGTTGTGTAAGTACTGGATTTGTGAAGACAATGTGAACCTCCATACCCATCAGGATCGAGGATGAAGGCGATGTGCCTCATCTTGCCGTCGGTCGGTCGCTTCTTGAAGGTGACCCCGAGCTTTTCGAATCGCTCGCAAGCCTTGTCAACATCGTCGACAGTGATCGCAATGTGTCCAAATCCGCGTCCGGGGTCGCTGTTCCCGCTCGCGTAGCCTTGAAAGTTGGGGTCGTTCTCCGTTCCGTGGTTGTGCGTCAGCTCAAGGACACCTGGAGGGGTAGGTGACGTTAGGGATATAGGAATACAAAGAGGCCTCGCACCTTCACGCGCAAAACGCGATTTCTCCTTCTGCTCTGCCGTCAGGGCGCCATTGTCGTGATCGAAGCCGAGGAAATAGAGTGTGAAGTCGTCGAATCTCTTCTCTGGCCTGGAAGTCAGATGGCGTATGACACTGCGTGAAAAGAGCGACGAACCAGAGAGAAGATCCATCCCGAGAATCTTCGTGAATCAGTCAGCCTTTCGGCCACTGGATCGTTGCAGATACGCACCTCAGTATAGAAATGCAACGACACTTTGGGATCCTTGACCCGGATCATAGTGTGGTTGAACTATGCATGATACTTTAGAGAACGTCCCTTACAGGGCCAAATGCTTTACTTTGAAGCTCGAAGTCTCAGCGGTGCGAGGCATGATGGATGTAGTGGATCAAGTGGATAATCATGAGATCAATGACGCATCGTGCAAGTACGCTTCGTAACGGTATCTTTACTGTACACCCACGCTCTGCGCTGGGATCGTAATCCTACGAAGACTACACAGGTCTACCTCGAAGTCCATGAGACTGATCTGCTACAATGGGGCTACATTCACTCCCCATACATACAACAACCTACACACCCGAGCAGTATATATAGACAGGCGTCGGACAACGAAGAGAATAAATGATACGGAAGAGAGAAAGGTCCCAGAGAGAATTAGGCAAGACTACCAAATAAACATGTCCACTAAAACCGTTCGCTCTGCCCTGGTTGTACAAGTCTTATCCCGCCTCGTATAGTCGTGGGTGATTCGTCGCTGTCGTCATCGGATCTTGAGTTCCGGTTTACAAGGCTCCTGCTCTCCTCCCTATCGTCCTCCCCTGATCCTCGCGGGTACCGCTTCGCCGTCCTCCCTCGCGCATCCTTCTTCCCATGCTCGTCTGGGGAATCCTCAAGACTCCGTGCCGAATCGGTGACACTGGGGAATGATAGCAACGTCGACGAGCTCCCCGAATTGGTGAAAATATCTCGAGAATCACCCCGCGCAGCTCCCGGTCTTGCGAACCGTGGGTTGACAGTCGGCGGCGCGCTCTGTATAGAGTGTTCGTAAGCAATGTTGTGTGGTATGGTCATGGCGGTGGGGCTGTCGTCAAGCAGGTTGAAACTGCTGTCGCTGTCGACCTGGGTCGGTATCTGCTGTGGCGATTCTGTTCGAATAGCAGGTGGATAGCCATTGCCGGTTCCCCCTCCCGGCATGATCAGCCCGGGGTTGCCCAGAGCCAAGCGGTGCTCGTGAGTAGCTGTGCGGTCATCTCTGCCAGTCCCCGTCGGATGGTACTGATGTACGATGTCGTTATCGTCGAATTTGATAGTTGGGCGTTTGGTGATGTGGGAACTGGTAACCGATGGTGCATTTATAGATGAACTGTCGTCACCTCTGGTAGCACCTGCTACGGAAGCCACTGACTCGCCAGTGTTGGTGCGAAGAAAAGGAACTGGGGCATCGTACAGCTGGTGGCGTGTAACTCCTGTAAGATGGTTCATAGCCGTCCTCGGTGTTGACTCTCCTCCTTCTGGCCAGTGATTTGGCTGAGTGGGATCGAATGGAGGAGCTGCACCCGGCGGGCGTGGCCTGTAGGCTGATCCGCGACTGCTTTGGCTCATCCGTCGGGCACTACGCGCACGGATTATGCTACCAACAGCGCCGAATGACCCCCTCAGGGTGTCCATACCCGGATCCTCAACTGCAATCATACCCTTCTCCTCCATGTCTTCAGGTTTCGACCGTGCAGCTTGCAACAGTATTGTTGAGCGCCGATCAAGCTTGTTGAGTGACGTGGGGTCAATCTTGGACAGCTGGAGGATGG